>VZTU01029179.1:143294-157081 GCA_013400835.1 Zapornia atra
AGGGCGGACGGGAGCGCCCCAGCCGCCACCGGCGTCCGCCAGTCCCACGGCGCTGCGGTGCGGGGCGGACGTGGCCGGCCCCGCCCTGTGCCGGCTCAGGGGCGGGGACTCGCGCGGGCGCGGGGCTTCGCGTCACGCCCCTGGCACACCCGGTCGTGGTTGGGGCGGAGCGGCCGCCCCGTTGCTCTGCGTTAAAACGCGCCCCCCCGGAGCGTGCTGGGTCCTGCTGGAAAACACGTTCCGGCATCATCCGGGGCGCTGGCGCGGGGCCGTGGGGGGACCCCGCCGGGATCCCCGCATGTGGGGCGCGGTGCGGTATGCGAGGGGAAGGGGAGCTGTGGCGGCAGCTAAGCCGAGGAGCAGGCAGCCGTCTGAGGCGGCGAGTGGAAGGCGGTGATACGGGGACCCGAAAGGGGCGAGGGGCGGTGCCGCTCCTTTGGCTTTGTGGGGGTTTTGTTGGGTGGGGGTTTTTTCCCTTTCGCAGCCGGGGCGTGGTTTCTGGGGAAAGCATCCGGGAGTTGGCATCTGATTTGAGAATACACGTTGAAACGCTGCCGGGGCGCGACCTTACTGTGAAGGGGCGTGTTTCCACCCGGGAAGTGTTGCGCGGCGGCCGCCGGCTGCTCTGCGCGGCCCCGCCGCGCTACTTCCTCCCGGTAGTAGCCCCGCTCCCGGGGACGTCTCCCGGGGGCTCGCTGCCTTATTGCCCCATCAGCGGCTGCTGTCACCGGCGCACCCTGTTGCCGCCCTTGCGGAACGTTAGCAGGAAGTTCGCGGTGTGTGTCTGAAGATGCCCGAGGCCGGGGCGTTCCTTGGGCAGGCCTTGGTGAAAAGGAACCTGCGTGGAGCAGGAGGAGGAGAGCCACGCCAGAGGTGCGGCTCGATTCGGCCTGCAGGCACAGCGCCTTTCCCGGCTCCGCTGTTGCCCTCCGGAGCAGAGTCGCCCGCGGGCAGGGCAAGCCGCAGCCCCTTCCCGCGGCACGGGGGCGATTTGTGCGTGATAAAGACAAAGCCAACGACTCCGCTGTGAGCGGCTTCGGTATTTGCGGAACTGGTGTGACCTTGGAGCATATTAAATTCCAGAAGTCATTGTTTTCTAGAGCAAAAGTATCCCAAAGGCATTTGAGTGTAAGCATGATAGGTTTTTACAGCTGAATGTACCACCTGCTGTTTCAGAATAGATAATTTAACCGGGAGGGGTGGGTGGGAATTTTGTTGTTGATTTGCTAATGTTGCTTGGGAATTAATAATGAAGCACAGCTCACAAAGCTGGAGGGAACTCTTTATCAGAGCAGTTAGAATTTTACTCTGGGCCACTTTAATTTCTGAAAAGTGTGCCCTTGATAAGAGTCTCCTTGTCTGATAAAAGGTGTTGGGTCACACGTAAAGTTCAAAAATAATTATGTCAACAAGCTTGGTGCATGGGAAGTAAGCCTACAGAAGGCAGGTGTTTAAGGAGAGGGATGGATTCTGAGAAGAAACAGCCATGGCCAAGGATCCTGTAGGTGAGGAAATAGGTAGCATTTTAATAAAAGTGCTCTAGCTGACTTGTAATAAAGCGTGCTACTTTAATAAAACTGAAAAAAGTTAGGCATGCAGATTCCACGTACCTCTGCTGAATTACTGTTTTCCAGAACTTACATAGAATAGTGATTAAAACTAGCTGAATTTCTAGGATTTTTTCTGCGTAAAATGATGATGCCTGTTTCAGCCAGTGGGTAGTGGCTCCTATGAAATGTGTACCTTTGGAGAGGGAATGTGTACGTAGAAGTCACCTTTGTCCTTTCTTTGACAGTTGGTCAGAGAGGTTGTAATTGGGAAAATAAATATCTTAAAAGATTGTACAAGATGTCTGTCTTTACTAGAAGCTTTCAGGTACGGAATTGAAGCAGTTAAATAATGAACTATGGTTTTAAACTCTTTTGTTCTCATCAACTGACTTTCCAACTGTGTGTGGAAAACTGGTATTCGCTTCATAGTAGGCCTGTGATTGTAAAACACTTTGTGTGTATCTGCGAACTTCAGACAGCCACTTACTGTGCTGTATTTGTAGGAACCGTGGGGCAAGTAAATAAGGCCACTTGTGCCAGTCTCCTGTTTCAGCATTTCAGCGTGGGTGATCTGTGTGCGGCCCTGTGCTTTCAGCTGTGCTTGTTACTGTCTCATCCTTTCCACAGGCTGCCTAGAGGCTAGAAATGCTTTACAGAAGCTCAGAACCAGGAAAAGAACAGTGATCAGAAACTAAACTGGGAGCTGAGTTGAAACATGAGGTGTATTGCACGTTCTAGAGGTGCAAGAATCCCATTTTGGGTTCTTTAAATGAGGCCCATACATAGAATTACAGAATTGCTCTAAGTGTGTTTTAACAAGGAAGAACGTCACAAACATTTTCCAAGACACACAATTTTGTGCATGCATGTGGAAATAACTTGTATATTATGTGACTCTCATCGCACTTTGTCCTTTTTTTCTCCAAGATGATTCTATTTTGAAGAGGGAGAGCCAGCGGTTCCCTCAGTCTGAGGATGGGACCTCAAGCTTACTGTTGTCTTCAGTACAGTGGGCTGGTTTCTCCCCTTTTTTTAGGGGAAGCTGCTGAGGATGTATTGCAAGTGTTACTGTGATGGTGCACTGCGTTAGCTGTAGTTAATTCTGGTGCACTTTGTAAGGGATGTGGGCGTTGACTGGCTGGTCAGGGGTAAAGGGCTAGTAAATATACTTTTGGGATGTGTTTGGGCAAAGTGAGGTGCATCGCTACTCTCTGCTGTCTACAGAGAAGAGCTACAGCGTGTGGTTAGTGTCGCTGCCTTGTAGCCCCAGGTAACAGCTGGTCAGGGAGAACCGCCGGTGGGGTCATACGTCTGGGGAGGCCCCGCAGGTCTGGCGAGGCCAGGGCGCCCCGCGCTGGGAGCAGCGCGGATCCTGGCTTCCGGGCCCGCCGAACCGCCTCCGAGTAATAGCTAGCCGCCGCTTTTCGGTTTCGCTTCTCGCGGCGGCGGGCGGAGCTTGCGGAAAGCGAAACTGGGGCGGTGTATACGAACCGCGGGCTGTCGCGGAAGCTGGAGCGCCCGGGAGACGGCCGCGGCGCGGAGGTACCGGTGGAGCCGACTCGCGGCGGGTCCGGGATTCCTCTTCGGTAGGTACGTGTCACTGCCTGACAGCCATCGCGGGGTATGCTGAAATGCCTCTTGGTTCCCCTCTGAAGGAATCCATTCTGATTCTAGTTGGAGAAACGGCACTACTTGTTTTTTGCTAACATTCGCTCCCCTCCCCCACCCTCCCCGCCCGGGGTTTGGTGAATGATTCAGCCTTTTCCCGCCAAGGGATCTGCTAAGAAATCTTCTTACTAAATTTTCTTCTCTGCTTTCTAAACCTGCTATTCCAAGCAGTGAGTCCTTAAAGCATGCTTGAATTAGAAATTAGACTTCTTTCCCTGTGAACATCATGTTACCAACACCAGTTTTCCATTGGACATCACAGCACTGGTCTGCCAGGATTAGGAGCTCTGGCTGCCTGTGCCTCCAGGCATCATGTATCTATACCTGTGAATGTTGTTTTGCAGGACCTTTTTGAGATTGTGTCAAAATGGACCGTGAGTGTATGGACAAGATCAACCGCTACTGTCAGAAGCAAAAGCTTAGACTGGCTTACGTTACCACTGGGATGAGTGGCCCTCCTCACGATCTTAGGTAAGTTCACTGTGTGTGTCAATAAGCATCAGGACCCTTCCTGCAACGAACGAACTGGGTAAAGCTTGCAGTCCTACAGGTTACCTTCCTGACAGTGTGTATGTGGCAGGCGAGCTGGTCGAAGCAGTAAGTTGAGTGATCGGTAGGCTGGTGGGGAGGATGTCAAGGGATAGAGCTTGAGGCAAAAGCATGTTTCAGAGTTGTCCTTTTTGCAGAAAGCAGCAATGCTGCTTACAATAACTATATTGTAAGTACATCGTACACCTGCCATGAAATCTCTTGAGAAATGGGGTGGTTTCAGCAAGCGTTTCAGTTTATGATCTGTGCTAACTTAAGTGCTTTGATTTCTATTTAGTTTTACAAAGTGTGGAAACTATTTGTGATTTATATTGCTAATTTCTCACCATAAAGGTTGGGTGTATATTAATTGATTGGGTAACAACATGGTTTCTGTGTAGCTAACTTTCAAAGGGTCTCTTGCTTAAGATGCTTGCTTTTGCTTTTAGAGACAGTTACAGGTGATGAAATATGTCTTATTTTTTAACACAAATACGGTGTTTTGCTATTTTTTTTCCACTTGACAGATATCATAGATACTCAAGATCTGTGATTTTTTTTTTTTTTTCTGGTGTAACTTTTTTTTTTCCAAAAAAATTTTGCTAGTTTGCATGAAGACAAGTCTTATGCTAGTAATTAATGTTTCCTTTGACATCTTCCATGTTCCAACCAGCACTGCCTATGCTGATTTATTCTTAGACCTGACCACAGTTCTGGAATAAATTAATAAGTATTTCTGGGTCTCAAATGTTAATTGGCTGTATTATTATCCCCCCCATTTCCCTCCCCCGTGGCTCATGTTGTTTGGAAAAGGACCTCTTATCGCAGTAGTGGCCACAGCTGCTGTCACACAGCTCTGTCTTCACGCTTTAAAGGTGATGGCACGGCACTAGCAGAGCTTACCGGTGTTTCAAATTTACTCATCCCATTTATTGCACTTCTCCATCTTTTTCTGTGTGCTCTGCTACCTTCATAAATACAATTCAGTACATTGGTTTGTGTCTGTAAGTGATGTGTGACAGTGGCATCTAGGAAAATCCTGGAATACTCGGGCCATTCCAAGGAGTACAGTGTACAGTGTCTGGCTACAGCGGTGAGTGCTGTGAGCCTCCTTGGGTGCCCTTGTGGTGTTCTTTCCCAGTGCTCTGGCTGCTGACAGGATGCATTGGCCACTGCTGGTCCTGAGCTGGCTCCCTAACTCTTTTGTGCTGTGTCCCATCTCATAAGTTCTCTTGAAGTTGTCTGGGGCATGATGCAGAGACACCTCCTGTCATCTCCTCCCGTCCTACCCTGGATTTGGTGGTGTAATGTCTGGCAGGGTCAGTGCTGAATGCAATGTAAGCAGGTTGAGAGAGTCCAGGCTGGCTCAGTCCTGAGTAAGCTTTCTTGGGCTGGGAAGGCAGTGTGTGGACTACCAGGCCAGACCTACCTAATCGTGTCAAGTCCAGGCAATGCTTATTAACTCAGGGTCTGGAGTGGGTAAGTATGAATGTACATTTGGGACTAACTCATGTAACACTCATTCAGACAGTCTTCAACTCAGGTAATTAACTCACAGGTCATTGTGACTCAGACTGCAGATTTCCTTGGGATTTTTAAATAAAATGGTGAATATTGGATGCAGTCATAGCTGAATGTGTGTAGTATTCAGTGCTTAGATATGAGTTGGCTAATAAGCCCTTTCCCAAAGAGTGATCTTTCTTTCCTGCTTTCTTTTTCTTGGTATGCTGTTTCCTCTGTGTAGATCATGTGGCACACTGTGGTGTGCCTTGTCCTACTGTTTACCTCCTTAAGATCTCTCGTTGAGGCTTCCTTATGCAATGGCTGCAAGCACTATTCCACATCTGCATTGTTTTCCACCCAAGCATTTTGTTAAAGGACAGTGCAGAGTGAAGTGGAAACAATGAGAAAAGTAAGTTTCTGAAGTCATTCTACTAGAGACAAGTTGTCCCACAGAGGAGCATGTGCTTTTAGACCTAGACTGTTTGTGTGAATTTATCTTGTTAGCTGTGAGCTTGTATATCTATATGCTCTGCTGCAGTCTGATGTACAGATGTACCCTGATGTTATAGTAACAGTGACTTTAACTTGATGCAAGTCTGTGCTGCTGCAAAAAACAGAACTCTAGTTGTGTTTTATTCCTCTGGCTATAGTAGAAACGTTAGGGATTTTGCAGGCCAAGTTGGATCTGGGTAGAAATTGATTTTCACTATCAGGTCATGGGGGTTGACCCCACGCAGCAGTGAAACCCCTGGCCAGCCCCTCACTGGGGAAGAGAATTGGAAGGGTCAAAGGAAGAAAAGCTTGTGGATTGAGATAAAGACAGTTTAATAAGTGAAGCAGAGCTGTCTCTGCATCCAAAGCAAAGCAAGGAGGCATTCACCGCTTCCCCTTGGCAGGCAGATATTTGGCCATTTCCAGGAAAGTGGGGCTCTGTCTAGTGTAGCAGTTACTTGGGAAGACGAACGTTCTAAAGCCAAATGTTCCTTCTTCCTCCTCCTTCCCCCAGCTTTTACTGCTGAGCACAATGGTGTATGCCATGGGATATTTATTGCCTCTGGCCCTGATTGTGTCCCTTCCCAGAGTCTCTCACACCCTGGCCGCCTGTCTCGGGGGCCAGAGTGGAGTAGCGGAAAAGGTTTTGGTGCTGTGAAAACACCTCTCAGCAGCAGGTAACACACTGGTGTGCTGTCAGCGCCGTGTTACTCCCAAGCACTGCACCGAACCAGGTGCCCTGAAGAGCTAACTTTGTCCCAGCGATGCCCAGCGGGGTCAGTGCTGGGCTGTGCCAGTTCCCTGTTTGACTCGCGGAGCTGCAGTTATGGAAGCCGCGTGTGCGTGGTTGCGCAACGGAGGGCTTCAGAGGGATCAGTGCTTGGGTGTGGAAGGGCAGGATTGATGTTTGGTTTTTTTTAAAATTTTTTTTCTTTGTGGTCTGTTTTGGTTTTTTTTTTTTTTTTTGGACTGCCTTTAAATTCATGTCTCATGAAGCAGCAGAACTGGTTTTTTGCACTTACTGAGTAGTGCCTGTAGCACTGTAACGAAGGTGAGTGTAATGACACATCTGGATCCATGAAGTCAAGATGATCTCATCTTGCCTCTCCATATATCGTCTTTGCAGCGCTGAGATGTGTCCTGGTGTTAGTGCTTTACGGCCTTGCCTGTAACCATGCTGACTTCGTGCATTCTTTTGCTATTAGCAATTTAACTACTTTTGCTTGTAAGGAGCAGTTAAGCATTCAAGAACACTGTTAGAAATGATAAAGCACATGCACTTGTGACCAGGGCAAACGTTTGAAAAAATATTTCTACTGAAGAATTATGAGAATCAGGAGTTAGATGTAATAAAAACACATGAGTACTTCAGTACCTCCGCAGCTAACTTACAGTGCTTTGAGATAATAATAAGAAACTTGAATCCAAAAGTTGCAAAGTATCTATGAGACAATGTAGCAATGTTTTTAGAAAAGTTTCTTTCACTGCAGGTTCACGGCTGTGGTTAAAATAGATGATAAGGAATACGGTACAGGCACTGGTAAAAATAAGAAGGAAGCAAATGCAATGGCAGCAAAAGAAACCTGGGAAATGATTAGAAACCAGGTGAGTAAATGGTAGGATTTTTATTTTCTTTATTTTTCTTCATGAATGTTGAAGATGAATCTTTAAAAGTAGCCAATAAAATATTGTTCCTAACTTGGAAGAGTTCCTAACTGTTTAGTTCCATTGTCTTTGTTCTGTCTTACTCAGTGCTTTTCTACCTTTTACCACTGATCTGTTTTCCTTATTGAGCTACTGCAGGGCTTGTATGTTACATCAGGAGTGTTTCCTTCTCTGCTGTTGTAGGAGGATGAGAAAATACATGTATTTGGCTTTGTTAAGCTGCCTCAGTGTATCCAGAGTGGACAGTGATCCTTTTTCATCATAATTTGGTGTCTCCAAAACCTTTGCAGGGGACTGCTCAGTGTGTCTGTTGCCATTCTGCTCATAAAATTGCTTACTGTCACACTTGATCTATTGTATTTGTTATGGTGTAGTTGATTTTATTCTCTATTCTTCTTTGGTTTAGTTTAGGTTTGAACTTTGTTCCCCTGTTGCCTGCCATGTGTTTTGTGGCAGCCATTCTTTATTTTTCTTTCGGACTCTGAACGCTTCATAGCACCTTCTGAGCGGAATCTCTCCTTACTTGCTCCCGTGTGCTTTTCTCTGCATCACCATCATTACTTTAACACAATTGCTGCATGTTTGCTAATGTATTAACAATGCTGCCTAATCATGAGACAGCAGAAAAGCCCCGCTTTCCTATTTTGTACATGCAGAGGAGCAGTTGCAGCCCTTGCAAATGCAGCATCGGCTGTGTTTTGCTGCCAGCCCTTTTCTTGGCTCTGGTTAGGCTGTGAGAAAATTCAGAAGGCTGCGTTGCCTCCTTTCCTTTCCTCCTCACCCCATCCCCCCTCCTGCCCCTATTTCTCACAGCTTGTTCCCTATCTTTTCTTAAAAACGGTGAGAGGAGCCAGGGTGATAGTTTGTTGAAGTAGTTGGTACTTGGAAAACTAGACTTGCATTTCTTTGGAAATTCAAAAGGTCCTAATTCTGGCTTGGGATGGCTCTCCTTTGCCACAGAGGACTCAGTTGAAGCAAACTTGGCATTTCTTAGGAACATTTTGAAACACTGACAAACCTCGCCACTATACTAGGTCTCTTGTACTGTTAATCTATTTATTAAGTTTTTAAGTTACCTATTTTTGTATTATAGGCAGGGAGTCCTTCAGATGTGCAAGGTGCAGAATTAATGACAAGTCCAGTGACGTCATCACCAGAATCACACAGCGACTATGTCAGCCAACTAGATGCGTATTCACAAAAGAAAAGGCACGCGGTTGATTATCCTAACACTCTGTATCTTGGAGCTGATGGCGCTCTGGTGTAAGATGTACTTCTAATACTTCTTTCTGTTTGCTAAGACTAGCGTTAGTTACCCCAAGTAGTGTTTGCTGAATCTTTAGGAATACAGTAGAAATTTGGAGGCAGTCTGGCGAGAATCTGGCGGAGGGCCATGGAGGTGGTTGAGGGGTTGAAGGATATGGCAGAGGAGAGGTTAAGAGGACTGAGTTTGTTTAGCTGGGAGAAGAATCAAGATGTTGACAGAACGGTAGTCAATGTTGAGTACACCCTGAAGTGCCCAACATTGACTCTCTGAAAAATGGTTATCTTGAAGGCATGTAAAATCTACCATTGTTAATTAGATTAAATGTATGTTGCAAATACGCCTCGGAAGATGTGTACTTCATATTTCCATTCTAAAATGTCAATTGACTGTAGTGTTTAAAATCATTAATTAAGGTTTGTCACATGGGATATAAGACTTAATTCTCTGTTGTATCCTACAGGTACTCTTTTAGATGTATAATTAGCGGTGTTTTGTATGGAACTGGCATTGGAACTTCTCCAACTGCTGCGAAACAAGCTGCCGCAAAAGAGGCGCTTGAGAAGCTCAATCAGGAACAAGATCTAACTGTATGTGCTACATCAGCCCTAAGCCAAAAGTTCAATTCTTGTGTCTTTAATCTTTGAACAGATTTCCTCACTGTATTTAAAAGTGCATTCCATGGATTCTACTTAAAACTATCTGTATTTTGGTGGGGTGGTCGGGCAACAGGATTCTTCTGTTGGTAAAATTGATGTTGTGTTTCTATATTGAATTGCTGGTTTAAAAGAAAAATCTCACAGTTGGTATCTCTGTGTATCATAGCCTATGGGCTTGTATGTTGCCATTCCAGGATGCACCTATGCTAAAAAATTCTGAATCCTGGTGGATAGGCTGGTTGGCTTCCATGGAAAGTGTGGTCGAGCTGACTGGCTGTGAACATAAATCTTTTACTTCCTTCTCTTGGATCAAAAATCTATTGTGAAATGTGAGAACGGCAAAAGCAGGAGTGAGAATCAGCAAGACTTGCCTTCGGCGGTGTTCCAAGGCAGAGTCTAGCATTGCAGCCTTCCAGTACCTGAAGGGAGCATACAAACAGGAGGGGAATCAACTTTTTAAAAGGGTAGACATTGGTAAGACAAGGGGGAATGGATTAAAGCTAAAGGAAGGAAAGTTTAAATTAGATATTAGGGGGAAGTTTTTTACAGAGAGAGTGGTGAGGTGCTGGAACAGGCTGCCCAGAGAGGTGGTGGATGCCCCGTCCCTGGAGGTGTTCAAGGCCAGGTGGGATGGGGCCCTGGGCAACCTTGTGTAGATCCAGGCCTGGAGGTTGGTGGCCCTGCCTGTGGCAGGGGGGTTGGAGCTCTATGATCCTTGGGGTCCCTTCCAACCCATGCCATTCTATGATCCTATGAAAGCAGTGGCCAACAGCATCCTCTGGAGAGCAGAGCTGTAGTCTCCATGCTGGCAATTGCATTTCCGTGTATCCAGAAAATTATCAGAATTCTAACAGTGATCCAAACTTACTTGTGAAACGCACCCAACAGTCCATGTGAATGAACCTAAATGAAGTTCAGTTTGGAAGGAAGGCAGGCAATATGGGGGAGGAAAGAAATCTTTTTTACTTGAAGTACTTTTTTTTTTTTTTTGGCAGTTCACTGGGAAATGTAAATGCTTCTCTTGTTTTTAAGTAAAGCATGTAATTAATGGCGTATTATAACTCTAGGATCCTTCCTTAGTATTTTATTATGTTTTGAGCTAATGAGCTCTTTGCATTTTCATCAAAGTCTGAAATTCGCTACCTCCAGCAAAACCTCTGTAGCAATTATTCTAAATTTGGGGTAGGTTGGTTTTGCTTGGTTTGAATTTCTATTAATTCCCAGTGATGTCTCAAAAAGTAGAGAAGGGCCAGAATTCCTGCATTTAAAAAAAAAAAAACCAAAAAAAGAGTTGGTTTGTGGGTCCTCATTGCAATATAAACCCTTAAGTTTGGGGGTTTTTTTCTTTGTCAGGTTATGTAACAGTTGTAATACCTTATGACACAGGGTGGTGGGAGGAAAGGGAAGAACCTCTTCTAAATGTTTAGAAGACTAATGGTTTTTTTTAGCTGACCCCAGTTCAGTAAGCTGGGACTGGCAGGGTGTTCACACCGAAGGCACCGAATGTCTCTTTGCCCAGACTCAGATTTTCAGTTCTGCTGATTACATATACCACAGCTCATGGCAGCTTGTTTTCCACACAGACAACTGCCTGCACAGTAAACAATAAAAACATTTGCTTTTAAGAACTGTTTCTCTTACCCTGATATTTAATAGATTTCCAGACTCTGTTTCTGTGCATATGTCTGAGTGGGCTCCCTGGGTTTCACTGCCCTGGGTGGAAGTTAGGCAGATGCTGTTTTTCTGCAGGGCTTTCAATGCCCAAGGCAGTTAACACCTTCCACTTGGGCCCTTGTAATCCGCCCTCCTCCCTCTTTGAATCACATGTTCAGCACTGGGGATTTTTTTTTAACCTGATTTTGTTAGTTGTTCTTGCTTTTTCTTTTTTCAGATGGGAAGTGAACCGTCTGAAGACAATTCTGCATTCAGCGAACAGAGTCGTGATTCAGAGTATGTTGGGTTCACTGATAATGTGTTGACAAAATGCATTTACTAAGCTTAGAGCATCATGTGATCTAGTTCTAAATAAAATCTATCATAGCTTCTTTATTGCAGTGTAAAGCCATGTACTTTGAGCTTATATTTCTTAAGACCTCAGAGCAAAATTTGTTATATTCAGTCCCATGCTCTGACTTGGCCCTGTGTGGAGCCAGGAGTTGGACTCGATGGTCCTTATGGTTCCCTTCTAGCTCAGGAAATATCCTGTGATGCTATGATACTTGTACAATTTTGAGTCCTTATGGGTTGGCTTACAATAACTTTAGAGCTTTCTTCTTTCAGAAGCATTTTTACTGTGATGTAAACAGAATAACCTACCTCATTCAGTAGCATTATTTTATCCCATTTTAAACGCTCGCTTTGCTGTTGTGGCACTCTTGTGAACACAGTACCATCCAAATTAGGTACTTCCCCGTGCATTATGTTCTGCTTTTTTCTCTGCTTTGCCCCTCTCCACCCTTTTAATTCTCCATAAGGCTTCATTTCCACCAAAGAGAAAATCTGCTTGTTGAAAGAAAATGAACGTGCATGAGGCTTCATTTGTGATTTGGGAACCCTAGGCTAAGCCCTTTATGTCCAGCACTTAATTTGGCTGTAGTGCCACTATTACTTCTTGATATTCTTTGTGTGTCTGTAAAGCAAGCTGGTATGTATGGTGCTAGAGGTGGCTGCGCTGTCTTGAAATAAATATCTGTATTTAACCTTTTAATTAAAGGATGTAATAGAACATGTATCATAGATATCTCATTATATCATAGAGAAAGAGGAGTATATTACAAAATGTTAGTGTTTTATTAGCTTTCCAGCATAACATTTTGTAGTTTAAATCACTCATGATTTGGCTTGCTTTTTCTGGTTTTGCTTTTAAAAACTGTAATTTTTTGAAGCTGCTTTTTTTTTTTTTCTTCTTGTGGCAATCGTTTTATTTATGCTTGTGTTGCTTTCATCTAAAAATAGTCTGTTCTTTTTTAAAACCAGCAGTATTATCTTTAGAGACTCAGCTCCAAGCTTGGTAGAAAAAGTGAAAAACATGGAAGTAGGTGGAAGGTCTCCGTCTCTTCAGGTACAGTGTGAAAATGGTCTTCCTTGCATAAAATGTAATTACCCTGACTAAAGCAAGCTTCTTGCCAGAGTGTAGCATCAGTTTGCTCCTTTATCCACTCATGGCTAGAAAACACCTGCATTCTTCTTGAGACTATTCTGCACTTTCTTACCATTGACCATTAGTGCTGTGGACCTGATTTATATACCGGTGACCAAATGGGCAGTACTCCCAAGTAAGGGCATCTAGCTAAACTCCTGTTTTTCTGTGGGAAGAATGATAATGTCATGGATAGCATGTGCAAACAATGAAGCTGAGAGATGGCTTCATTATTACATTGTTTATGCAAGGTATTCACACATTTTATAGGAAATTCCTTGATAAGGTATCAGATGTATTTTAAACTAAGTAGAGTGAAAATATTCAGATCATCTCAGTTTAGGTTGGTTTTTTTTCTCTTTTTCATGTAGAAAGATGCAAAAAGTCCTGCCCAGAAATATGTAAGGTATGTGTTTATTTCCAGACTGCTATTTCCCATAAGGTCTATTACAAACTCCTGCAGTCTTTCCGTATCTAGCAAAGATATGCTGCTATTTGAGGTACCTTTATTTTCTCTTGTCATGTATTAGAACAACAGCTCATGATAAGTTTTGCTTTTATCCTTGTTAAAGAAAATTGGCACCTAGTTTTGATAATGTAAGAAAAATGCAAGAGGAAAAAGAGATGACAGATTCAGATGAAAGTTTGTCAGATTTGGACGCAAGTATCAGTGAGGAGAATGGAAAATACACTGTGAATAAAAGGTAAGAATGATTTTTTAAAAAATAAGTTCGGTGTGGCAATTACAGTATATAATGCTCTAGATTTGTATGTTTATAACAATGTGGGAAAATACTGCTGTAAAAATAATTCGTAGAAAATCTATGTGAGACTTTTTCTCTAGAAATTTCAAATATAGTCTAGAAACTGACATGCACTGATGTTTAATACTTGCAACCAAAGGTAGTTTGTGTGAAGATGTGAGGGTAGTTACCCTACCAGCTTTCAAGGGTCAGTTTCCCTTGTTTTTGGGGAGGTTTAGATTGGGTATGAGGAAAAACTTCTTCCCAGAGGGGGCTGTTGGGCATTGGAATAGGCTGGAGTCTCCATCCCTGGAGGTATTTAAAAGTGGTGCTGAGAGAAATGGTTTAGTAGTGGATGGCAGGCAAGGGGGGTGGTTGGACTTGATGATCTAAAGGGTCCTTTCCAACCAAGACAATTCTATGATTCTATGATCTTCAAGACTATGATTTAGACCTGCGTTGGTGTTGAGTGATCCTTGTAGAGTATTTCAGCAAATGATCTGTCAGGATTTTTACATCTTGTAGATTTAACGTTAAGTACACTTAAGCCAATATGTATTTTCCTTTTTTTTTTTT
>VZTU01029179.1:157095-192094 GCA_013400835.1 Zapornia atra
TTTTTTTTTTTTTAGATTTCTTAAGAGATTTAGAAATATAGAGCCTATTGGAAAAGGTGGTTTTGGGAATGTTTTCAAAGCAACAGAAATATTTGATGAGAGAACCTGTGCAATCAAACGAGTTGAATTTAAAGAGTACGTACTGTATATTTACTCCAGATTTTTATTTTAGGACAATCTTAATCAAGATTTCAATATGTTGCTTAGCCTCTTTAATAATCATAGGAGAATTTAAGCAATTTTCATTAGTAATTGTCCATTTTTCTGGTAAACTGTTTATTTCTAAGTGAAGCTGAAAATGGCATGCAACATAGTTAATTTTTTGCATGCACTGGAATAATTTCAGCTGTTCCCCGAACACACTAGTGCTCTGGTTAATAATACTGCAAAATGTGTTTGAAGAAAACTTGCTGATTAATAAAACACTTTTGGCAGGTTACATGGAAAATGTGCACATCAGGAAGGTGTAAAGACTATAATTAGGGAAAACAGAAATGAAAGTAGTATATTTTGCAGTTTGTAATTGGAAAATGCTTTATATATGACCCACATAGTAATTTTTCTCAATTGTTTTTTATTTATGAATCTCAACAGAGAGTGATGATCTTAATTTTCTTTTATCAACAGTAACTTTCTGTATCTAGTACCTGGAGTCTTTTTTTGAGCAGCTGAAAAACCAAATTTTTTTTACCAAAAAAATTTTTTTGGTAATCTATTTGAAGTTTCAAGTTGTTGGACATGTCCCTTACATTGTGTAATTGACCTTTAAATTCTTGTGTTCTTCACAAATATGTTATTTTCATTTGTATTGCAGTTCTGAGCACTACACTGTAAAACATTCTACTGATTCAAACCCATCAGCGTTCACGTGAAGAAATTACTTCACTAGGCAATGTTACAACAAGTGCAGGGCAAATTCTGGGATGGTTCTTAATGAATATTTACACTGATGTCTTTATACTTAAACATGAACATCACGGAGGCGAAAAGAAAATATGTGTGTTTGCTACTTTGTGTTTGGCTACCTAATATAATTATGCACTGGAACTGTAGTGGGGGGGCTTTCATTTCTAATATAGTTAAAACAGCCCTGTGTGGAGCTAGGAGTTGGACTTGATGATCCTTATGGGTCCCTTCCAACTGACGATATTCTGGGATTCTATGATTTTGGACTTTGAGTAACTGAGCAGATGAAAGAAACCTCCCAGAATTTGTGGACTGCAAGTTTGAACTTGTATGAAGGAGAATATTATCTTTTCCTAAATGAATGTAAAACTCTGTGTATACTGCTACATGGTATCATGTCTTTTATTTAACTTAGTATTAGGTTTTCATACCGAAATGCCATCTGTTTGTTTTTTGATTTGGGTGTTTTTTCCCCCCCCTCTCCAAACAGGAATGTGATGCGTGAAGTGAAACTACTGGCGAAACTCGATCACGAGAACATAGTGCGGTATTACTATAGCTGGAAAGGGCGTGACTGCATGTATACCTCAGACTCAAGGTAACCACAAGACTGCAGTCTCCACTCACAGACTTGTTTGCTGTAGTGAATTTTGTGCCATAAAGAGAAAGGCTGATCACTGGCTATAAATCATTCTACACATACAAATCCTGTTAGGAAAAAAGGCACACTACTTTTCAGCAGCAGGTTGTACGTAATTAATATGTTTATATGTTCTTTTCCTCAATGAATGAGATACATTATGTAATGTTATGCGTCTCTTTTAATAGACAGAACTTGCTGAACCTATAGAGGGGTGTAAGAATGCAGGAACTGCAAACTTGGGGCTAGAATTTAGAACAGAAACAAAACAATTGCCTGGCAGCTGGCTGTAAACCCCTGATTGGAAGTTTCTCTTTTTTTGTTTTTTATTAAATACTGGTCAGCTAGTAGCTCTCAAAGATCTCATTGTTCCTCTGTTAGCGTATTAACCCTGGTGCCTGAAACCGTTCTGGCTGTTGAACGGAAATACAAAAGGAAATGCTCTTTCATTCAGAGGTAGTCTTTCAACACTAAGACTTCTGGGAAGACAGTGGTGAGAGTATACTTCCAAGTTAGGTTATTAGCTTTTCAAAGCTTCTGTGGAATCACCAGCTGTGAATTCCTACCCTTCAGGGAAGTTGCCATGCTCACCTAGAACCATAAAGTATTAATGGATTCAAAATTACTGCTGGCATGATAGCTGTCTAGTGCACTCAGTAAATGAGGATGAAAATGGGAGAAAAAGTCTTGTGCTAAACCCCAGTCATTAATATGCTGGAGTCTCAGTATCACTTATGTGTTTTATACTGAACAGGTATTGGGTAAAAGACAGAAAAAAAGACCTTAAAGCTGAGGTCCCAGCCAGAAATTCCACTTAGTGCCCTGAACTCAAGGCTACAGGGAGTCCTGAGTCACGTAATGCTTGCTCCTTAGGTGCCTTGGGTGGCTTTATACCAGGGTGGTTGGAGCACACAGTGCATGTAAGACAGCATTGCATCCTCCCTCTTCATGTTGCCTTTCCCCTCACTGTCTCCACCTCAGCCTATCCTATGGGCTGGTGGCGAGGGTCATCTTCTGGAAAGACAGAGGCTGTCAGGTGGGTGACTGTGTTTCATCTAGATTCCCAGCCCTCTCGGTCAGGGTTTGGGTAGGAGAGGAAGGCTGTGCTTGTTGAGCAGAAAAGAGAATACCTGCCAGGGACTGGCAGTAGTTCCTGGAGGGCAAGATGAGAGCTACTCCTTTCTCTATAGGACATGCCTGTAGACATGAGGGGAGCAGAATCTGGGGGCTCGGAAAACGTTCAGAGTGAACAAGGAAGCAAGTGAAATGTTAAGCAGTGCTCTGGGGGTACATAGCAACTGAGCATGGATTCTTTGGTTTGCAGGTCTATTTATTATCTAGTACAAAGTGGTCTAGGATCTTTTTTTCAAGTCAAGAGACTTGCAGACTTTATTGTTGGAGTTCCCCAAAAATAATAATAACAAAAAGGTTTGGTTTTTTAAAGTAGAGGAGGCTGAGAATCATTGATGACTTGGGAGGAGTTGTACCTTGCCAATTTCAATATGGTATGTAATTGCAGCTCCACGTCAGGTGAAGAAACTACCTGTCTTTTCATCCAAATGGAATTATGTGAACGAGGGTCATTGGAAAACTGGATTGACGAGAACAGACGAAACAAAAAATATAACCAGATGGCACAAGATAAATTTTTACAAATACTGGAAGCAGTGAAATATATTCATTCTCAAGGGTTAATTCATCGAGACCTCAAGGTAAGTAGGATATTAAAAAAAACCTCACCAATTTAAAGTACTTATTGATATTCTGGAAACAGTTAACATTTTTCTAATCTTTTAGTCTATTATGTACCCTAGTATTGTGCCCCTTCTGAGAATAGTTAGTGATTAACTATTTTTTTTCCAGCAATTGGCTGGACTTCATCCCAAAATCCAAAGGTGAACTGGAGGGTCTAAGAATGGCACAGTTTAAAAAAAAAAAATCCAGAGTCATCAGTTAACAGGCATTATCAGCGTATTTATTATATGCTGCTGGGTCATGAGGCTGCCTATTGGAAAAATAAAAGTCTAGGAAGTTTGCTCTTGCCATGTTGTAAAGGGATGGTTTATCTATCCTAATACATACCGTGCTTGATATCAACATGTTCTAGTTGCTTTTGTACCATGTATGCATGCAAGTATTTGAATGCTACTTTTTGGATAGAATTTCAGTCTCTACAAGTGCACAATCATAAAAATATTTTATTTCAATATAAAGATTATAAAGGATAAAGTTATAACCCTTCAAGTCTTCGTATGCCAGCTCTAATGAGTTTTACATCACTTCCTTTGTAAAAAAAAATAAATATGTTGGCTAATGCCAAACACCTAAAGAATAAGAGCTGAGAGAAGATGGTGATGCATCCTTGATGCATATTCTCTTTCTCTCAAGACTTCCAGTAATAGTTCAAGGACTACTTGATTGAAGTCTCTTGCATTTTGGATTGGCAGTGTAGTTCCAGATTATGTTCAAGGCCTGTGCATAGAATTTTGTGTTAGAAAACATCTAGAAGATATGAACGTATCTTTATCAGGCTTATTGCTGAAATACTGGAACAAGCCACAAAACGTACAATCATTATTTCCCTAGATGCCTGTGAAAAGAGACTTATTCAATACCTTCTCTCCTCACCTATTCATTCTTAGCTCTTCCAACTCCTTGTGCTTTGTATTTTCTTGCTCCTTCAGTCCTACTTTATTTTCATCTCAGCTCTATCTCCTACTCTTCTGTTCATATGAATCTCTTACCCCAGTCTCTTATCCATGGCATCTGTCTGTAACCCACTTCCAAGTCCTATTGTTAACTTGTCTGTCTGCATTTGGATTTCAGTCCTTTTCTCCCCACTTTGATCTGTTGTCAAATTAGATACTTAGCCATCTGAGATCTGTGTCCCAGAACCAAAGCTAAAGGATAGGCTCAAGATGAGATGAATCCCATTTGTGCTGGTATGAACAGAGTTTTCAAATACTGTAGCCAGGTGTAGGCGCTGTATTATGCGTGTGCAGATGTGGTCAAACTTGAACAGAACAACTGCACCGGGCACAAAGATCTCTTCCTGTTACATATGTCTCCTGTCTCTTGGCCTTATAGTCCCCTGGAGCTTCTTTGAGTAAAACAGCACGAGGCTATTGGATTTTGTTTTTATTAACATTCAGAAATGTATTTTATCTTCTTTGGAAAACTCATCCAAGAGTATACAATTCTATTTTTAGTAGCTTATGATTTTGTCAAACTTAAAAAATGGGAAGTTCCATAGAAACTTAAAAGTGATCCTGTGAGACTGCCAGAGTAAGCCCTGACTCTGCAACTGATTTAGTACAGGTAATCCTGCTGTGGAATTCTGTGTAAGCCTAAAAGCTTTGTCTATCAAATCCCAGGCCTAAGACTGAAGACTAAAACCGACTTCTGGATATGCAGGGTTACATGCACAATGTATCTGAAGAGCATTACAGTGTGATGCAGTTACAACCGAGCCAGTGGAAAAAAAAAAGCCCATGTAGTTACTATGGCACATACTACTTTAAATTTTTAAAATTTTAATTTAACTTTTTCATTTCCCATCCTGTCAGCTTCTTACTGCTAATTTCTGTGAACAATTATCAGATTTGATGGGGAACGCTTCTGTGGCTGATTATGCTTGAACAAACCTTGGTCTTATGGGAGTTCTCTGTTGTGGTTTCTTTTTTTTTTTTTAAATATGTATAGCCTCAGAACATATTCATATCACGTGAAGATAAAATAAAAATAGGTGACTTTGGTCTTGTGACTTGCGTAGCCTATGAGACTCTGACTGAGAACAAAGGAACACAATCATATATGGCACCAGAACAGGTAATTTATCCTGCTACGTTAATGTCTCTGTAACAAGACTTGCAGTATAAACTCAGCATTGCATGTTCTTAATCCTAATCTCAGTACTAAACCAAGTTGCCTAAAATTCCCTGGGATGAGGAGAAGAGGAAATAACATCAAGTTACACCAGGGGTTTAGATTGGATATTAGGAAAAACCTCTTCCTTCACAGAGAGGGTTGCAGGGCATTGGAACGGGCTGCTCAGGGAAGTGGTGGAGTCTCCATCCCTGGAGGTATTTAAAAGATGGTTAGGTATGGTGCTGTGGGACACGGTTTAGTAGTGGATGGCAGGCAAGGGGGGTGGTTGGACTTGATGATCTAAAGGGTCCCTTCCACCCAAGACAATTCTATGATTCTATGACTGTGTATACGAGGTTAACTGTATTCTGGAGAGAGCTGTCCGCAAGTGTGGTGATTTTATTTTGCTGTGCTAACCTAAGTACAGTTTTGCAAGGAATGCTCTTGCAAAACCAGACTGACAGTCATGTATTTAACAGACATCCTAAACTTAACTTTAATTATGGCATTTGAGTCCTATTTGCTGCATTATTTGTGACGCAGAAATTGGCATGCCCTATCTGTGTAGGTCTGGAGAAGTCTTCATTTCAGTGTGTTCAATGTGACATAATAGTCACTATGTCTGTAGCAGGAGTTAATGACTAAGATCAAGTAGAGCCAGTCCTGCAGCCTTGGGGTGGAAACTTGTACTGATAAAAATATTTTGCCTTAAGAAGTGCTGTCCAGTTGGATTTGATGCCTGTATTGTTCTTGTTCTAACCTTTGCAGTTCGGAGGCAAATATGGAAAGGAAGTAGATATTTATGCACTGGGATTAATTTGGTTTGAAATCCTTTCAGCAATGAGTCGTCATGAGAAACAGCGTGTATGTAATCTTTACCTTAAAAATGTCTTGCTGTCATTGTTTTGCCTTGCTGCTGGTTATTAGGTGCTGGCTGCATGCTAGAAGGAATCTGTATATCGACTGTACTGTCTCTGCTTACATTTTCTCTGTGATTGATTTCTGCAAGGCCTGTAAATCCTCAGACTTTGGTTGAAATGTAATAACTGATGTAAAGAAATATTTCTGGGTTTAGTTTGCTTATGTCCTACTGAAATGCACATTAAAACCTTAATATACTTAATGTCTAGCAAAAAAAAAAATCAAGTTTCTGATACATCATTTTGTTTGATCAGAGTATATTACGGGAATATTTTTCTAATTTTTAGAAAATAAAAACTCTGAATGAGAGAGTTTTGTTTCTGCCCAGCTCTTGGCTTCATTACACAGTGGAGCAAGAGTAAAGTCTCTATAAAGCCAAAACACTTGTAGCTTTCCAAAATGAAAAGTGATTTGGAATACGTAGCTTTAATTGAAAAAGATCTTACTTAAAAGAAAAGGGTTTTTTTAAAGGTATTTTTTGGCTTTTGTTTTCTTGGTACCTTGCATGTTATTAGTGTAATGGCTTACATGCTTCAACGTATGTCTTTGTAGGACAGCAACGTACCTGCTGAGTATCTTGTCTAAAGTAATTGTAACATACACACACAATTGGACCCAGAAGCTCTTGAACACTCAGCTTGGTCCTTTTGCCAATATGAGAACCTAGCAAACATAATGTATCTGCTCAACTCGCTGGTTCAACTTGTCCCTGTTTAGCTACCTTGCAGTATTTTCTGACATCTTGTTCCTGTTCACAGCTGACACTGCAAATGTGTCCTCAGTTCCATGGTGTTTACAGAGCAGGACCGATTATTTGGTCTTGTTTCCGTAAAGCATAAAAATCCTGTGTCTGTAGGCAGGTAAGGAAGTCATGTGGATAGAAAATCCTAGGATGGTCTTGAGTGGCCCCATCAGCTTAAAAAATAATTTCACTTAATGGAGCATGGCAAACGCTGCATGGTGCTGGCAAGCTCTTCTGAAACAACGTAAACCGAAGTTGATATTGAGCTGAGTAACTGGTTCAGCTGATTAATACCAGCAGGTAGGGTCACAAGCCTAAAGCTACTACTGAAGATTAGGCAAAAAGCTTGAGGTTCATGGGAGCTGTTTTACTGGATACTGCTTATCAGGGCTTATTAGAACAGGCTACAGCATCCATAGACTAGCTAGTGACTCAGGATACATAGTGAAGTGTGCAAGAGGGCAACTGTCATATTCAGAGGTACAGTACAGTAGCTACCAGCCAAGTGAATGATATGCACTGCTGTTAACCCAGAAAGCTGCAGCATGTGGGGAAAAAAGTTATTACCCTGAAACAGTTTCTGAAAGTGTGTAATTAGAAACAGGCTTTGAACTCCATGTAGCATTTTCTGCAGTGGCATAGAAATAAGTGTGTGGTACTGAACAAAAAAAACATACTGAAACTGTTCTTTTTATGAATTTCAGATATGGGCTGAGGTTCGAAATGGTGATCTTCCAAAGGACTTCACCAACAAATTTCCAACAAGTGTATGTGACTTTAATACATTACTTCCATTAGTTTATTTACTCATTAAAAAGTAGTTTTATTGACATTTAATTTCTTTTTGCAGGAACCCCTAATCAAAAAGATGCTTTCAAAAGATGCTTCAGGAAGATACTCTGCAGCTAAAATATTAGATTTTATAAGCTCTGGTAAAGGCAATGCCTCTCCTGGCTTTGCTGTCAACTCTACTAAAGGTAACAGCGGTTTGCCTGTTACTCTTTAGTTATATACTGCAAGGAGTTCAGACTTGCCTGGACTAGAAGAATCGTCTGTGCGGTGGTGGTGAGCAGGGAGAAGAGACAGGCACATCAGTCCCTTGGATGCTTGTCTTTGAGCTGTATCTTGACAAACTATCTGTTGCTGTGGAGCCCGTGTAATTCTACCAAGGCAAATGAGCTGAGATTTCTGAACAGAAGAATAGGTGCTGCCATGTCATAAAGTACTAAGTGCTTATTCTGAAACATTATATGGATCAGAAGTGGGTGCCTGGTTAAAAGTCAAAATAAATGAATGTGTAGTAATTTTAATGTTCTTATAGAAACTCTTGCTGATCTTCTGCAAGTATTTGTTGCTAAAGAAGAATCTGATTTTACATACTTTTAAAAGGCCTGTAATCTTATTTCCTTCTTATGAATCAAATACATACATCATTTCACTATTCTGGACTAATTAGTATTTTTTTGTAGTGGTCAAGATCTGGCTGAAATGATACCCAAAATACCACTAGTTCCACTTCCTCTTCCCTTTCACCCTTAACACTACTTCCATATTATAAAAGCTGGTATGTGACAGCCTTCGGCTGAATATCCTTCATGCTTCTTGGACAGACCACCTGTAACACCATTACTGTTAAGTAATATTGAGTGTGTCCCAGTGGTTTTTTGATACTTTGTAGTATTTTTATACTTCAGCAATACCTATTAGTGACTGTTTACAATAGCAATTGCTGTCCCTTAAAAACAGCAGTTCCCTAGGTCTAAAATGTATTCTTATATATAAAAACCCCCAAAACCATCATGATCTGGTACTATTTAGTTATTCAAAACATGCACACTTGCATACAACAAAATACTGGTTCAGATAATGTCACTGTAATGTTTCACAAGCTTTTTGTTTCCCCGCCAGGTCTAAGACAGTAAGGAAAAAAGTCTGACCTTTAGTCATCTCCAAAAGATGGGGAAAAACCTGACACGCTGTACAAGAGAGTAACTAGCCAATACTTACTCCCTTACTCAAACTTGAATTTTATTATCAGCTGATCTTGTTCAACTGGACAGGGCATGATCAAAGACTCTGGAAGGATTTACCTGACTCAATTATAAATGCAAAGTTTTAATTCTTATAGAACTATGCATCAAATAGAAAATACACAAGATGCTTCAGAAATGTGAGTTTAACCTGTCAGCAAAGCTATTCTTCTGTCTGCTTTAGTGTGAATTCTTCAGTAGGGCACAGCTCTGACCCTTCCAAAAGATATTATGAACTATACATACTTATCTAGGACTCCTTTCTTCAGAAAGGCTTTAGTCATGATCTGCAGCACTGTCTCCAGGGCAGTTTGAAGACAGATCCTCGGAACCTACAGGATAAGCAGAAAAAGAGTGAGTATTTCCTGTTCAGATGGGGGAAGAAAAAAAAAGTTCCAAGAATCATTTGCGGAACTCATGTAAAGCAGAATAAATAGAATTCAAGAAGGTTTACAAAGTTCTACTCTTTGGTGCAGCAAAACTAGATAGCGTTCTGTTTCAGAAACACCTGCAAGCTTCCACAGCTCATTTCAATATTTGGGATTTTGTTTTCTCAAAATTAATCTGAAAACCAATTTAAAAAAAAGCCACCATGGTTGGTTGGTTTTCTAGTTTTGTCTTGTAAATACCTAAAAACTGGCCTGCAATCAAAATGTGCAAGGCTTTGCACAAAAACCAGCAGCCCAGAAGGAAAATTTGCTATGTAGATTTAAAAGATTGCCGTTAAAAGGAACAAAGGGTATACTGTACTACTTGAGTCTAGCTCCATAAGCAAAGCACTTGTAAGACAGGTGTACTCTCACCTTCATAGGTTGTTCCACACCAGACACAATAGAAGTGTTCTTGTCTCAAATAGGCAGTCAGGAGGCATAGCTTTTCTGGTACCTAGAGATAGGTGTAGGTATCAATGATCCAGGGGTTGTGTGACACAGAACAATTTGAGCCACTAGCTTTGCAAAAACAGATTTAACCTTTGGCTACGGAAGAGCTACACAGTAGCACAGCTCTTCTGAGCCCTACAGGCATGGAGTTTCCCAAACCTGTAGCATACAGCACAGGGATACATGATCTCTCCAAAGTTAATGTCCTCCCTCTTTCCAGCTAAGAAACCTGCCCTGAAGACAGTGCTAAAAGTATTACCTAGATACCTTATTTCGTACCTTATATGGTATTTTTTGTGCCTTTTTTCCCATGCAATCTCTGCAAATCAAACACTTAAGGCTAAGAACAGCTATGGAATCTAGTTCTCAAAAACATGTTTCCAGTGTCCATCTTATGATAAAGCGTTTTCAGAAATTACTTAGCAATTCTAAAGTTCAGCCTAAAACATGAGATGAGGCATCTAAAATTAAAACTCAAAAGCAGGTAACTTTTATCAAATACAGGATGGTGCACGTTTTGGCCAAGACACAAAATTTTTTAGAATTTAATTTCTAGGCTACTTCTTCCTTCAAAACAGACAAGCAGTAAATCAGTGGTTTCATGTTTTATGATTTATTGTGTAATGGCTATAAAAATCACTGCTCTAAGACTGCAAAGAGGCTATTCGCTACAGGATATATCCTTTATAATTCTATGTTTCTATACATACATTGCATATATGTATAAGTACATACTTAGAAAAGGAATGTTAAACTTAATTCTGAATCAAGCCATTAATTTAGTTGCAAATCTTACACTTAAGTCTGAGCTGGTGCCTTCATCTTCCTTGTCCTCCTCATCTTTTCTATCTTCCTCTTCAGGTTCTAGCCAATACCAAGTCTCCTTGGGAACATCAATATCCTTAAATAATGAAAGATTTAAATGAAAGTTAGCTGCCTTTGTAGGTTTTATTCTAAGATGTTGGATAAAACCAATTTCTAATAGGTGAGATGTTAGGTTTTACAACTGTCCTGTATAGTATAATCAAGAATTACTAAAACTATAGTGGAAAACTGGGTACAGTGGTCCACAAAAAGGACTATTCACTTGTTTTAAAACAAGTAAACGTGCTAATGTTAAGTGCTATTCAATCTCTGTTCAGTACGTGTAAGGCTACACAGCAACATCATCTCACATCAAGGCTTTGAACAGACAGCCTTTTGTATCAATTGAAGACATGCTCCCCTGAATTATTTTAATCATGAGATCACATATTGCTTCCTAATCCATCACAGGTAGATATCTAAGGTTAATTCAGCTGAGTTTATCTGATACTCCTTAGTCTGTTTAAATGATCTCAGCAGAACTTATGGGGCAGTATTAGCCTCTAACAGGCTAATAGAGAAGTCGCAAAAAATTTACAGTTCACTGTTGCTGCCCATGTTATTCCTCACAGGTGGAGTTTTGGGATTGTTTTTTTTTCTTTAAATGTTTCTTTGGTGAATCTGTGGGTTCCCTCAATGATGATCCCCATCCTTGGAAATACTGAAGAGCTGTCTGGTCATGGTCCTCGACAACCTGCTTTAGGTGACCCTGCTTTAGCAGGAGGGTTGGACAAGATGGCCTTGGAGTCTTTTCCAACCTAAACCATTCTGGGACCATGTTGCTCCCTCACTTGAAGCAAACAGCACCACTCTTCAGGACAGCCTGACACTGGCTACTGAAAGATACACAAACAGCTCGAAGGAAACCGATAACCACAAGAATGCAGGAGCAAAACCAGGTGAGCACTGATGATGCAAATTAACATCAGGCACCATGAGACTGATGTTCAAGTATCTTAATGCAGCTTAATGCTGCAAATATATACTTAAAATATTTTGAAATGACTTTAGTGTTGCTCAGTACTGAGACTTCAGGCTAGTTATCCCACAGTTTTAAAGAACTTCCAATAACTGAATTACTAGTTTGTTGGTGGGCCTCTATCTTTAACCTACCCAAACCAATCCCCCCAAAAATATAGGTCTCACTTTTTGCATATCTAATCGCTGGCAAGCCCTCTGGCTTTTCCGAAGGTCTCCTTCCATCTTTCGTTCTTCTTGTTTGTTTTTTAATCTTATTCTGTTAAGAAAGAAGCAGATAGATAACTAAAATAAGCAGGCAGACAGTTGACAGCTTTTCTTAGATTTCCTACTTAAGATCCTAGTCCTTTCAAGGCTCTCAGACTAGGGCAATGTTGAAGTTCAGAAGTCCTTCTGACATTGTTTCTGTGGCAGCATGTGTGTTTCTTGAGGAACTATACCTTCAACACAAGAGATTTTTTGATCCTACTGCACTGAATACTGTTTCTCCACCAGGCTTTTGTAAGACTAAAAAAAAGAAGTGGTTCACTAAACATCTGCAAAAGATACAGCCTTCCCTAGGCTTCCCTTCACCACATATAACAAACAAATCAGGAGAAAATAAAAAAAACAAAAAAAAAATTACCCTTATTTTTTAAAACCACTGTAGCAACGCCATGGGATCATCTGTGTTTTTCATATCAAAGATGACATGGTTCTCTAAATTCAAAAGTTGCAAATTACTTGAGAACAGTTAGTATCCATGTTGCTTGCATGATCAACATTTACAGAAGTAAAGGATGCAGCTCACACTTGTAGCGTTACGGTGTTCATCTGCTTTTGCATTAGGACTGAGAAACAATTACTCATTTCAGCTCTTACCTCCCATTCAAACAGCAGTCAAAAATAGGAACACATTAAAAGAATAACCAAGCTTAAAGCAGCAAAAGAATTGTTTAGACACCGCTTGGAATACCAGTTGCATCGTTTTACCTGAACTGATCTGCTGCTTCTTCATTTGCTTGTTTTTTCAAGTGGAGTTTTTGTCTATAGTTTTCCAGTTTTTCTTCAGCTTTTCGCTTTTTTAATTCGTCATGACCAAGCCCACTCCTGCCTACGTAAGTTCAAAAGAAGAATGTAAGCAGCTGAGAAGCTCTAATACACAATCAACTAAATTGGGAAGTATCACACAAACCTGTTTTAATGTTCAGAGGAATAGGTTCAACAATGCCTTCTCCTGTAAGGAAAAAAAAAAAAAAAGCCAATTTAATAAATCAGGTCTTTCCCAAACTACGATTTGTGCAGTATATTCAAGTAGGCAAGCTGCTTTTGCCATTAAACATATATGTTATCTTGTGGTTTTGTTACTTGGAAGCTGAAAAATCCCAAACCAACGTGCATTTAGTGCTTTACAAATGACCCAGCTGAACTGCAACTCCCTGTGTCTTTTGGCTTGCCTGCCAGATTGCTACATAGCTTCTTCAGGACACTACCCAAAAGAAAGAAAACAGTATTGATTTCAGAGGTGTAACATACCTGCGATGAAGGCTGCTTTGTTGCAGCCTTCTATAGCGTTTTTTATTCTCAAATCTCACAAGCTGACAAAGATAAATAAAAACAACGTGTCTGGGCCAGTTAATTTCCTGACTGTCTGCTAGAGACAGGCTGAACTGGCACAGCAGTTTTGTTCTACTGATTTTACTTCACCTATACTTTATAAGGGTAAGCTAGTGTGCACCATCTTTTTTTCAGAATCCAATTACAAATTCAAAGAGAGGGTCTGAGGTTTTTTTTAAATGCTATTAGCTTAGCAAGGGCATCAAAATATCCTTACTGAACTTCCTATAGCGTGCACATGGGGAAGGGCATTTACTGGGCAAGTACTGCCGCTCCCCTCGCATCTCTTGATAGTCCCTAATGTTTTTATTTCCATTTTCAGAGATTTGCTCTCATCTTTTCTTCTGACACTACATGCTGACAGTTTGTTAGCACTAGGGCTCTCAGGGAGACACCTACTGACCCCGTCTATAAATGAAACAGCAGTTGCAATCCTTAAAACAGAAAGGCACACCCGAATATGGGCAGACTTCCAGAGTGATGAGCTTACCGCTTTTGCCAAGAGCCTGGCCGCTCTTGTAGCCCATCTTCTGGAGCAGAGCAAAGCCTTTGTTCTCATTGCCCAACGCACTTTTCAATACCAAGTCACGTCTTTCTTTTTCTTCCTCTTTTATACTCTTTTGCCTGTTCTTCTCGTTGGCTTCTTTTTGCTTTTCTTCTTTCTGAATAGCTTCCTTCACCCGCCTCACCATGGGCAAGCCTGGCCTTATATCCTGCCTGAGAGTTAGCAATTCCAGCAAATATCAGCACCCATTTTTTTTTAAACGTGATTACTTAAGAGGGGAAAAAGAGGGGGGTGTGTGGGTGTGTGTGTGTAATAAAGGGCCACCTACTTCAGAAATGAATCGGACATGTAGTCTTCCTCTTCATCCTCCTCCATGTTCAGCACGCGTCCCCCTCTGCTACAAACACCACCAACACGCCGCGCTTCCCAGCGGGCCCCCCGCAGAGCGGAGCCCGCACGAACCACTCGCCGCTCAGGCCCGTCGCGCTCGGTACACGGCCGGAGGCTGACGGCGTACGGCGCTGTCAGACGAAAACAGGAGAACCCGGGGAACACCGGCCCAGCCTCCACCTACTTCCCTCCCCCGGAGCTACCGCGCCAGGCCTCACACCCGCCACGCGTTTTTCCGACCTCGGTTGCCACCGGCGGCCGCGACTCCTCTCAGCCCCCGGAAGCCTTCGCTCGCGGAGCCGGAACGAAACAGCCAAACCCGCCCGCTCCTCCGCCTTCTCCCCTCTCCGCTCAGCCCGCGGGCGGCGCCTGCGCGCAGCCACCCGCACCCGCCGGCGCCTGCGCGGCTCCTGCTTCCTCCTGCGCGGCCGCAGGTGTGCGCTACAGCGGTGCGTCGGGGCCGGCGGCGGGCCCGGGGGCAAAGCGGCGAATCTTTCCTCCCCTCTCTGCCAGCCGGGCCGGGGCACGGTGGGGTGTCGGGGCAGCCGAGCCCGCCAGTGACAGTCCCGCGACGGGGGGCGGCTCGCTGCACTGGCCGGAGCGAAGCGGGTGCGGTGGATGAGGGGGCTCGTGCGGCGGAGTGGGCCCCGTCCCCCCCGGGCCGCAGCCGCGCTGTCACGCCTCACGTAGCTCAGGACTTGGCAGGACTCGACCACCCCACGGTAGGAACGTAGTTGTCGCGCCGTAACCGTTGAGCCCGGCCCGGGGGTCTGCTGTGTAGCGGGACGGTGGGTCCGGGCATTCCCTCCCCTCCGCGGCTTGCCACGGCGGCGCTGCCGGAGGCCTCCGGCTGCCCCGAGGGGAGAGGCGCCGGCGTTTGCGGGGGGTGTCGTAGGTATGCGTGTGTGTGTGTATGGCAGCGAGCGCCTGGCTATTGGCATTGCCCCTTCGCCGGGTGCGTGGTTAGCTCCGTAACGCCGTCCTGAGGCGCTGCTTCGCGAGGGGTTTTTGAACCAGGCGAGATGCCCTGGATGAGGTGATGCGGCTTNCCGCCAGTGACAGTCCCGCGACGGGGGGCGGCTCGCTGCACTGGCCGGAGCGAAGCGGGTGCGGTGGATGAGGGGGCTCGTGCGGCGGAGTGGGCCCCGTCCCCCCCGGGCCGCAGCCGCGCTGTCACGCCTCACGTAGCTCAGGACTTGGCAGGACTCGACCACCCCACGGTAGGAACGTAGTTGTCGCGCCGTAACCGTTGAGCCCGGCCCGGGGGTCTGCTGTGTAGCGGGACGGTGGGTCCGGGCATTCCCTCCCCTCCGCGGCTTGCCACGGCGGCGCTGCCGGAGGCCTCCGGCTGCCCCGAGGGGAGAGGCGCCGGCGTTTGCGGGGGGTGTCGTAGGTATGCGTGTGTGTGTGTATGGCAGCGAGCGCCTGGCTATTGGCATTGCCCCTTCGCCGGGTGCGTGGTTAGCTCCGTAACGCCGTCCTGAGGCGCTGCTTCGCGAGGGGTTTTTGAACCAGGCGAGATGCCCTGGATGAGGTGATGCGGCTTGCCCAGGTAACCGGCGCGGGCACAAGGAGCCAGGACAAAACCCTTGGCATCGCCCGCCGGTGGCAGCCCTTCGGGAGGGTGTCGCTTCCGCTCAGCCCGCCTGGTTCTCGGCCTTCGGGGCTGGTGCTCTGACGTGCCTGCAAGGGGGAGAGCTGGAGAGTTAATGTAGGCTACAGGATGATAGCTGGAGAATGGAAAGGTGCTCGAGTACATCTGGATGTTTTGTAATCTCTCTAAACCTTCAACATAATTTACTGGATGCGAGTTGGCTTTGGGAGGCTTCTGCTCTGCATCCTGTGGGAGGTAACAGTGTAGTCATTACTTGTAACATGCACAGTAAGGTCTGGCCATCGCCAGAGCCAGTAGAACTTGGTACATTTTTTGGATGAGTTTTGGTGCAAGCCTTTGGCCGACGTAGGTCAGCTTTGGAGCCTAGCTTACTATGAGTCTTCAGTTAGCTGACTGTGTGTGTCATGGTTCTTGTGCTAGATCCTCTGTGTGTGCTAAAGCAGCACCACTGAATGTACGTGCAGATTTGGAAGCTGAGAGCTTGTGTTTCCTGTATTTAGATGGAAGATGTATAAGAGGCCAGGGGAAAATTAAAACTTTTATCTGGAGATAAATAGGAGTAATGAGCTGTGCTGTCATATGATAATCCCATGCTGTGTGGGTGTGACGAGCAGTGTAGATCTCTGGGACGATATCCAAAGAATCGCAGTGCTGATGATTTGCTGCGTTTTTCTCTGCTGTCGTGTTAAGGCGTTTTGAGGTGATGTGTCTGTGTGTTACTGACAGGTAATACCTTCTCAATTCTTTACAACTGAAAAGAAAAAAAAGGGAAAAAAATAGCCAGGAGATGTTGAGGGAGGGCTGCATATGCTTCGACATGCGGGTCTTCCACCTTTGCAGATGTCTAGCTGGAGATGTATGCACTGAAAAATATTATAATGCAAAGTACCAAAGAGTGGGGAACAAGTTCAGTATTACAGATATTGTGATGCTGTACCCCCAGAACATTAAGGTGGATTTAGAACCATAATACAGTTGTAGTATTAATATGCCACCCTTTACTACTGCCTAATCTGGGGGCTGTTGAAAAATAAATTATTAAATCACTTCATTTGACATGAAGAATTTATTGGGTTTGACCATGAATGAGGGAGCAGCTATGAGCACTTGAGAGCACAAGCGGAATGGTGCAGCTGTTGAAAGACGATGTCTTACATAATGCTCCCGAGTTGCTTTGCTTTTTTTGTTTTGCCCAAGATCCTAGTTTCAGCATCGCTGCATTCAGGTTTTGGGGTTTCTTTTTGCTGAAGATGATTGACTTAATTTCATAATTTAAGTTTTGGTTTTTTCTGTCTGTTCTGCATTAAACAGCTACACTCTGATCAAATGTTGTTTGCTAAGCTTGGGTTGTCTGCCAAGTGTTTGCTTACACTGATAGTGTGCTTTTGGTAGTGCTTTGTTGCTTCCCCCATCTCCAGTTCTCTGAGCAGGATCCTCCAGTGCTTGATCCGTAGTATTTTGACTGTTCTGGAGACCAGCTGCTGCTTGCATTCCAGGCTGTTGCACGTACAGCTTGCAGGGTTTCAGAGGGCATATTTGTCCAGCACCTAAAGCAAGGCTGGTGGGATCTGGGAAGTCTTAGGTCAGTGATGCCAAACTCTGTCACTGTTCTTGCTTCTCAAATTTGTGATGGGCAGAAATTCCTACTTGTGATAGGCTCATCTTTTCACCTTGGCTGTTAAAGGTGTTGGGTGTCCAGGGTAATGCCCAAGCCTCAGGAGTGTGTTGAAGGGTCTTGATTAGGGACAATTCTTCTTCTGCTTTATGTAAGAGAGGTATGTGTATAACAGTGAGATGGCTCCTTGACCTCTTTTATGTGTTTGTGTGGGTTAACAACTCTGTTCCCTGAAATACTAATGTATATACTCAGTTCTAAACATGTCAGTAGTTTTTGTGTGGGGCTGCTTAATTAAGACCAGCCTAAGCAGGCTGGAACCATGGTGCTGTAATATATAGGTTTCATCTTCGTGTTTTCATTTGATTTTCAAAGCTTTGTATTGTTATACTATACACTAATTTTTATATTTTTATTTTAGAATTGCTACACAAATTTATAATAAAACCAGAATTTAACCAGTTATGGAGTTGGCTCATAGTTTGCTGCTGAACGAGGAAGCATTAGCTCAAATCACAGAAGCAAAGAGACCAGTCTTTATCTTTGAGTGGTTAAGATTTTTGGATAAAGTGCTGGTAGCTGCTAATAAGGTAATTTAATGTTATTTTTTCACCCCTTCCTTCTAAAACACTTGTATTAATTTCATGCTAGAGAAAGTTGATGGGTAACGGCAAGATGATAACTGCATGATTTCAGATTCAGCCTGAAAAGCCTCTGCATTAGATTCTCACTTTTAAGTGTCTGGCTGTAGGCACCCTGTTATGTAACGCAGAGCTTGGTTTGAGTTCTTTGTAGGTGTCAATATTTGGAAGGCAAAACTTTCCATCTCAGCGTAGGGATTCTTGATGGTAAAGAGGATTAAAAGATGCTCTAGGCAGGTGTTGCTGTATTTTTAGTAACTGTTTTTTAAAAATTGAAGGCTCTCAGCTGATTCTGAGCTTTTAACATCCGTCTATTGAATGTATTTCACATCTCTGTGAGACAAGTAATTTGCTGAATTTCATGCAAGTGGGATTGCTATAAGATTTACTTCAGTCTTGTAGGATTTTCTGGGTATTGGAGGGAAGACAGAGGTTTAAAATGCTTTTCTTATTTGTTTTTGGGCCATTAACAGACAGATGTCAAAGAAAAACAGAAGAAACTTGTAGAACAGCTCACAGGACTCATCAGCAGTTCCCCTGGGCCACCTACGCGAAAACTACTAGCAAAAAATCTTGCTGCTCTCTACAGCATTGGAGACACATTTACTGTTTTTCAAACACTTGACAAGTGTAATGACATCATCAAGAGCAAAGATGATACTGCAGCCTACCTGCCCACAAAACTGTATGTTTAATACTGTTATGGCAAAGGGAATGTTTAAGCAAACTGGTCCCGGATATTATGGAAGAATCTGCCTGTAGATGTGCATGTTTTGTTTGCTTATATTTTGCATGCTTAGTTGGTGTTTGCATGTGCTTGATACAGCAGAGAAAAGAGCAGGATTGAGATTGTGGAGGGCAGGACTCAAAGGTGATGCATACACGGCTATCAAAGCGTGATGCTTTCCTCTAGGCAAGGGAGCATCTTGTGTTTCTTGATGTGTTTTATGTCATGGAGAGGATAACTGTTGATGAAGTAATGCAACAAAGAAATACTATTGGTGGGGTTATTGTTGGTTGTGGTCAGGTACCCCAGTTAAAGTGGAAACTGCAGATTGTCAAACAAGCATTATCTATGCCAAGAGAATTTATATTCCCCTATTGTGAATCACTGCTCAAGTTTCTCAGAGTCTGTGTACCTGGATGTGTGTGTGCACAAGTTGGTGTTGTATATAGAAGTGATCTCACTGGTAGGAATTTGGTTAATGCCACAAACAGCTTCTGATGAAGTGGTTTTTAGGACTCTCCCACACATATTCATGGTGTCCAGTGACCTCCAATTTGGGCTTCCCTCAGACATCATAGCAACAGGGTTTAGTAATAAGGTCTAAAATAGTCACCATCTGGGCAGGTACTGTCCTTTCACGTGAAGCTGTTGTGAGTCTGTGAGCAGTAAGTGGGGAGGGTTTTGTACTATAACGTGCTCTGAATTGTGTGCTGCCTACTCAAGTGGTAGTCCAGATGGTTTGTGTTTGTGGGTTTTTTAATGTATGATTTCAAACTTCAGTTTTAGATGTTTCTGTAGAAGAATTGTGTAGGGATGAGCCTGTTAAGGGGTAGGCTATGATGAGTTTGTAGCAAATGGCTTTGCCATAAAATAATTTACCCAAGAATTTCAGGTTTTAAAAAACCCCAAAGCCTTGGTTTTTTGTGATGAAAAAGAACATGTTGTCAGGAGCTGCTTCTATGACTGTCCTGGAGCAATTTTTGTATAAAACTGCAGTGCAGTGTTGCTTAAAATATTCCTTATCTCAAATGGCAGGGCAAGAAAAACGTGTACGTTGTTGCTGGTGATGGATCCAGTGATTTTTCTTTCTTTTTTTTTTTTTTTTTACAGTGCCTATAAATTTTCTTGTGTTATGTAATAATTTATGCATTTTTAGTTCTTGGTCTTGGAAAATTTTCAGTATCTACAAAAATGTCTAGATGGGGCAGGGAGGTTACCTTGTAGGTGCTGAGAAAAGAGGCAATTTACTCCCAAGAGAAACCTGCTGAGATTTCAGTGGGTGCTTACCTTCTCCACACTACTTCTCACACCATGTGTAGATCCTGTAGTAATACCCATTCAAATACATTGGTGTTCTTAGAAGCTACTAAAAGCGATTTAAACCCACGGTGTTAAACAGCCAACTAAAGGATAATAAAAAGATTTTTTATTCATCAGTGGTGACTAAAACATACATTTCTATTCAAGTATTGGTTTTCGTTTAGATGTTACAGGAACAGTAAATGCCTATTAATGCCTGTTTTCTTAGGGCTGCTGTGGCGTGTGTTGGAGCGTTTTATGAAAAAATGGGCAGAATGCTGGGTAGCTCTTTCCCAGAAACAGTGAATAATCTCTTAAAGTCTCTGAAAAGCGCAGAGGTGAGTTTCAGATTATTTTATATATGTGGTCTTGATTACATTTAGCTAAAACCTGCTTCTCCAAAGGTCAAGCTAAAATGCAGTGTTTGCTTTCTACCTAGAGAAATGCAAATTGGTTGCATAGTTAGTGTCAAGCTAAGTATGTTAATGTATTTTTACTGCAGACACTCTCTCGTTCTGTCATAGGTATATTGTAGTAGTTGCATTGTAGTGGCATCAACAATTACAGTTGTAAAATGGTTGTATGTACCATTTCTAACTACTCCCTGTACCCTGAATAAACACACAGCTGTTTAAAAATGTATAATGAAGACTTAAGTTTTGCAACAAAGATAGTACTCTGCGTGTGGGTAGGCACATTGTACCCTGAAAGAAATGGTGTATCATAATCTTGAGAGAATGTGTCCTGGGCTGCTAGAGGGTCTGACTTCATGGGAATAGTCCTGTGTGGTTGTTTTTGGGCAGTGAGAGGGTGTTGATATCTATGATAAATTGGAAGGGGTACTGACTGTGTGGATCTTGCCTTGGCAGCTGTTTTTTTCAGCTGTGGTGTTACACCTGTGTGATTTTGATTTTTCTTCCCCTCCAACTGTAAGCTCCTGCCTGTGCACAGATCGAGTAGGGAGCTGATGACTACCTGGGCTTCCTCTTCTCACGTATCAGCTGTTTTTTACTTTTTCCTGGGGTTGCAGCAGATAAACGGTGGGACAGGACAGAACAGGAGCATCTTCTTTAGGGGCAATTGATTGCCCACGCTCATCTTAATTTATGTGAACAACTGCAGCAATTTTAGTAAAGCTGTGTATAGTGCCTACTGCTATCTAAAACCAGCTAGGCATCGGTTGTACATGACTTCAGCAAACTATATTATCAATGTTTGAGGAAATACTCCTTCACAAAAGCAGGAAAAAGCAGATTTATTTACCTAGTTCTTGATGTAAGTACCGTGTCTGGTGGAGGTTTTTTGCATAAATGCTTTTGTGTGTGTGCAGTCTCAGGGCCGCAGTGAAATTCTGATGAGTTTACAGAAAGTCCTAAATGGACTCGGAGGAGCAGCAGCTTCTTGTCACCGTGATATTTATAAGAATGCCCGATCGCTGTTGACAGACAGATCTATGGCTGTACGGTGTGCGGTGGCTAAGGTAAGTTCTAGAAATTCTTGTTCTGTGAATGTGATGTACCTGCAGTTGATCTGTGACCAGTTGTTCACAGTGAGAAACTTGATAATTGCTTGGGCAAGAAGTCCTTGCTAAGTTTACACTGAAGGTTCAGACAGTTGACTTATTTGATGTAAATGGAGGTACAGCAATATTACATTTACTTACAAAGTAAGAAATACGAAGTAGAAGATAACAGCTGTGAGCCTCAGTGGGTGAGGTTTTTGGTAACATAGTTCTTCTGATGTGCTTTCCTCTTTTTATGCATGTGTTAACCTATTCCATGAGTCTTCTGATTGTTTACTCTGCTAAGTTACTGGGTAAGTGGGAGAGAGCATGTGAAATTAATGCTTAAGATACTCATAATAAAATATTTGCTGAATAAACCTGACAATTACACTGATACTTAGATAAAAGGTAAGAATGGTCTCCATTGGTGCTCAGCAAGTCTTTTTTTTCCTACAGTGTCTGCTGGAATTACAGAATGAAGCGGTGTTTATGTGGACAGCTGAACTAGAGAATGTTGCAACACTGTGCTTTAAAGCTCTGGAAAACTCAAACTATGGTGTGCGAGTTGCAGTGTCAAAGCTTTTGGGGACGGTCATGGCTACGGCGCTGATACCAAAGCAAGCAACAGGTACGGTCCTTCTGGATTCTGTTTTCAAGTGGGCAAAGTGCACCTTCAGTACGGTGTTACATGACAGTGAGGCATGATGCATTATTGCTCTTGGTAGAGGGGAGCTCCTAGTTAGATTGTTTAGTTTTAGAAACTCTAACCTAAGAAGAGTACAGATTCCATGTTGTAGTCATACAAAGAAAGAGAGCACAATCTATCAAAAAGTACCTGGGAAAAGGAGATTATTTTTTTTAAGCATGAAGATAAGCCATTACCTGAAATGTTGGCTAGATTTATGTTTGCAAGGGAGTTTTGAGTTGAAAAGTCTGATTTCAAGATCATTGATTGTGTTGGTTGGAACTTTGGGATTAAATGATTACTTTTGCTTTTGGAAAAGTGATGCGACAGAACGTGAAGAGAGCAACTCTTGAGGAGGTCTTGGAACTCATGGCCACTGGATTTCTGCGAGGAGGATCTGGTTTCCTGAAGAGTGGTGGAGAGATGTTAAAAGTGGGAGGATCTGTCAATAGGGAAGTGCGAGTTGGCGTAACCCAGGTTTGTCACAAGCTGTAATTTTTATTTTTTTAAATTATCATTTATGAGTAGCTGTAACTGTTTAGTAGGAAAAAATAACATGTTCTTTCTTTGTTTACAAGTCTAGTTTGACTCTCCTGTTTTGTGAGATGTATGTGTGGTGTTACTCACCTAAGCTATTTTATCTTCTTATTCATACGAAGTAATAATACAGTAAATTATATTCTAAGGAAAGCTTATTTGATTAGTGAGAGTAGCTCACAAAAATGTTTAAAAACTTCAACTTTAGCTCCCTATTTAAGTTTCTTTTTAAAGAGGATGCACTTTTGTCCTTTTGAGCATGCTGGCTCTCTTTTCAGTTGCTAGGGAAAGTTACCAGATTTGTAAAACTGTGTTTCTTCTTTCTATATATCTGTCCTGAGTGGAAGGAATCTGCTGAATGTGGAAGCTCTGCTTGTCTGATAGAGGAAGGTGGCAGTAGCATCTCTTCAAATTCAGGCATTCTTACTCTGACATAAGTTTCAATGCAAGCCAGTAACTTGCCAGAACTCAGATTTTTTTGATCGTAGTGTATTTTGTGAAACACTTACTTTTCTCAGCCTTTTTTTTGCCAGGTGAATGTTAAAATTCCTGGTCTTTATTGTGAATTAGAACATGTTCATGTTGCTGCCATTACTGATGTGATGCTCTTAAATTTTTGAGAGACAGGTTTAGACCAATGGATTTGGTTTTCTTGCTGTCATCCAAAGAGTGATTTCTACTTATCAGTATAGGAGCTACACTTGGCACTGGAAACTGTTTCCTTTTGATAACCAAGGATTGATTCATCCTGTTTAGCCACATTAGGGTTGTTTATTGCTAACTGATCTTGCTGCTCTACTGTGTTATGTATGAGTACAGCTATAGTTTTTAGCCGTTAGCCACTGAACATAGTCTTTTGTTCCTGTTTTAATTGGATGTCTGTATAACTTCTGCATTTGCAGGCCTACGTTGTCTTTGTTACCACGTTAGGAGGCCAGTGGTTGGAGCGCAACTTTGCCACGTTTTTGTCACATGTACTTGATTTGGTCTCCCATCCTCGGGCGACCCAGACTCACGTGGAGGCAGTTTACTCTCGAAGATGTGTGTCCTTTATCCTGAGAGCAACTGTGGGCAGCTTACTTGGGGAGAAAGCACAGATCGCAGCTGCCAAAGACATATGTCAAGCCATCGGTAAACAAATGAAGGCAGTGGGTGAGAACCATTTTTCTCTATCCGAGACCTGTTGAAAGTCACTGGCATTGTACTGGGCCAGCCATTTCTCGGTTTTCTTCTGTCAGGGTGAAAGATAATTCAGCTGCTTTCTGTCTGAAACATGATATCCAGAATGTTGGTTGTACTTGAAAGGTGATTGTGTAAAACTGGCTTGTTATTCTGTGGTGGCTTTTGGTGTTGCATTTGCTTAGAATGGAATTGGGGAAAAAGCATGTCTTTGCAATCTGTCTTGGTTTGGGATAGGTTGCAGTCATAGTCACGCAGAATTCTTCACTAGCACTCTTGAAGATCAGGTAGGTCAGGATCTTGTAGGTCCTTGTGTATCCCTCACTAATACTGACATCCTACTGGATTTTAGTGTTGGCAAATAAAGATTTAATATGAAGACTGGAATTGAGAAACATAAATGCGGCCCCTTTGCAGAACCTTGCTGAATATGTAATCATTAAGAGGACTGGCAAAATTCTGTTGGCATTTGTTTCTTACAGAATTAGTTTGAGCTAGAAATTGAGAAAGTAAACTGGAATTGCACAACAGTGCATTTACCAAATGTCTGTTTCTTCTCTTTCTGCCATCTAATTTGAGTTTAAAGTAACATTCAGCATATGGAGGTGGAATTTGGAGACTTTTGCAAGTTCTTCACATAACTCTTTTTTGATAGCATAGTATGTTTTAGTAGGGTAGGTTTGGCAACTTGAAAGTCTTCTGATTACAGTAGGTATTCTGAGATGATACAGTTGCAAAATTCCTCCTTCTGTCACCTTGTAAAAGTTGCAGTAAATTCCACTATGGTTTTGGATGAGAGGAAGAACTGTTTCTTTTTTTTTCTAGTTTCTGATGAATTGGATGATAAATAGGGAGGATTTTTATTTGATAACGAACGCTTCCTTTCATATCAGGAGGGCAATTTTTCTAACTTTTTACTGTAGTAGACATGCAAACATTAAGCTGATCCTAAAGTCCCTTTTCTTTGAAGTGCCATTTGGTGCTTCTGGGATATTGGGTAGGAGAATGAACTTACAGTGAGATGTATGAACTTAATTGGATAACTTTCAGATGATTAAATGCTTAATTATTTACTAAAAGTTTTATATTTTTTTCCAGTTTTATTCCATATGTCTGCATGTAAATTTGCATGCCAAGCAAGATATGTCAAGATCTTTTTTTTATAATTACTGTGAATACATAGGTAGAATACACAAATGCTGCATTTGTATACTTACTTTTGCTGTGTGATAGTGCTAATCCTACATTTTAGTGTGCTACCATCCTCAGTAACTGCTGGGCATCCTGTTTTCCATTGTCTTTGGATGATTGTGTTTGGCTGATAGCTATAAAACTATTTCCCTTCAAAATGCCTTTTGCTTTGTGAGTTCACCCTACGGCCAAGCTTATGTTGTTTTAATATAGAGTTGAGGTCAAAACTGTCCCTTTCTATCCTGTATATGCGTGTGATTTAAGTGGTAGTTAAGCAAGATACTTTGTTTTCTTTTCTGCAGAAGCAGTAGTGAATGATGCTAACAGTGAAAATAAATCAGGAGCTGCTGATGTAGCTGCAAGCCAGCATGTGATGGTGTGTGCTCTACAGGAACTGGGTAGTCTGGTTCAGAGTCTGAATGCCACTGCATCTCCTCTCATTCAAGAACCCTCTATTGGTATGCAAATAAATTTAAATAGCTTAAAGGAGACATCTGAGCAATGAATATGAAATATTAAATCTAGTTAAATAATAAACCAGTGTGTAAGAAATAACATGAAAATGGCACTCCCTGGAATACTTCAGGTAGCTAAGTATGAAGTAAAGTTGTGATTTTTAGTATTGCTTTGTTCCCAGTAGTGGATTTATAGGAAATGCATTGGTTTGCTATATAAGGTCTGAAATATTTGCTGCTGAAACTGTATTTCCTTCAGAGATTGGGTTTTTTGTGGGGGTGTTAAGGGCAGGAGATGAAGCTGTGAATAGTCCCATTTAAAAAAGCTTGTTATTTGGCTTGAATAGAGTAGGGTTTGTGTGGGATTTTCTTGGTTATATTAACTTCTGAATTTATGTATGTTGCAGTTTTCACTTTTTTCAGCTTGTGGATGACTGTGTTTTTCCAGTGAAAGTGCAAGTTCCTTCAGACATCTCATTATGCAGATTGTTGTCTTGATGCATAAGGCATCCTTCTCATACTGATTTTTCTCCAACTATGGGATGGAGAAGATTGTCCTTGCTTGCTCCTTCTGACTGCTCTACCCCATAAGAGCAGGGGAGACACTGTCAGTGTTGTTTCAGCTAGCCTGTAGTAGTCTCTACTATGGAAGGTGTTGGTGGAGAGACAGGTTGGATTGAAGAGTTGACAGTTAGAAAGCAGGATTAGCTGGGCATGGGGGTTCAAAATGTGCTTGCACTTGTCCACAACCTGAAGCAAAACTAAAAATCAGTCTTACTGTTGCTCTGTGTAAAAGTCTATAGGAATTATTCAGTGCCAGAGGCTTACTGCCTCTGTTCAGTTGCTCAAGTCATAGAAGTCAGTGCTATGGCTCTGGTAGCTCCAGCCTTGCTGGTGACACCTGATGTGGAGCAACACAATGCTAGTAACACCATTGTCCTTCTTTAAAGAAAAAGGCAAAGTCATAAAACTCAAGTACTTTAATTCTGACTTTCTTAATTTTCATGTTGCCTGTCTAATATTGATTCAGTTACTTGTCTACTGATACTGAAAAGCCCATCACAACTTTAAGACTGTAAACTATCTTTTCTGTAGGTCTGTTGGAGACAGTAACTTCAGTTCTTCTTCATCCCAGCATGGCTGCTCGACTTGCTGCCGCGTGGTGCTTGCGCTGTGTAGCTGTGGCGTTGCCTTTTCAGTTGACTCCATTTTTAGACAGATGTGCAGAAAGGCTCAACAATCTGAAGACCTCCCCTGAAGCTGTTAGTGGCTATAGTTTTGCAATGGCTGCTTTGTTGGGTGGTGTGCATCAGTGTCCCTTGGGTATTCCTCATGCCAAAGGAAAGGTGAGATAATGTGTGTTTCATCTGTGAGTGTACTGAAAGATACCTTTTTATCCAGAAGTAATAGCTTTGGGAAATATGTAAGGTTAGTTTAATTTCAATGCTTTAACTTGTTACCAAGAGAGCAATGGCAACAGTGTGTGTTTATAGTGTTTCATTTGCAATACTTAACAGCTTTTTCCCCAACTGCTCACTTTTCCATATTTGCATTCTTGTTTGGGATATTAACGAATAATTGCTGAGGAGAATATCACTGTCTGTATTGTCATAGGCATGACATTAATTGTCTGCATTAAATGTAATCTGTGTTCATTCCTTATATAAGGTCACTTTAAATTATTTGAGAACATCTTTGTATGTAGTTTGTAAGGGTGGGTGTGTAGCAGTACTTTGCAGTGGCTTAATTTATATTTTTAAAATCCATTGCTTATTGTCACTGGTGCAGATGGTGGTCAGTATTGCTGAAGATCTGTTACGAACTGCTGCACAGAACAGCAGACTCTCCTTGCAGCGGACTCAAGCTGGATGGCTTTTACTTGGAGCACTTATGACTTTGGGTTGGTAAAAACAGTTGCTTTTTCTTTAATGCTTGTTAGACGTTCTGACTGTCCGCTGTGACAGATGGTCTCTGTGTATAGTCAGTCCAGTATCTATCACAAGAGCGTTTCTAGCAAGGGAAACAGTGTTGAAGCATTTGGTTTAGCAGCATTGTTTATGCTGCAGAGAATATTATTATTTATGTAAGCTGAAGGTTAGTAGGTGTCCCACCTAAAAAAAATAACAATAAATATCAGTTCTGTTTTTTGGAAACGCAGCCTGTGGTCATTCTGTGAAAAGGGAAGACCTGCCCACAGTCTTCCTTCCTTAATACTGTGGTGTAGAAGAAATGGACTGTAAATAAAATGTAATGAGAATTCCAACAAGTTGCACATGTGCCTCTGGATAGGCAGCGGTACTGATTAGAAATGTTACTGGTTTAAAAGCCATTTGTTTGTCTTTTAAAAAAGCCAGCCTCATGATAGATTGTTCATATCTGCCATCACAGAAATAGCAGAAGTGTATTTTGAGAGGTTTTAAGTATACTCTTGAATTTTGCAGCAATAGTGGATTTTTTGTTTGGGGTATTTCTACTGGAAGTTATGATAAAGTTCTGATGCATTCTGCAGTGTTTTGATCTCTTGGCAAATACCATTTTGCATTTCATCATGCTTCTCCAATTTCTTTTTCCAGCTTATTGTCATGTTTTTCTGATAGTGTAGCACTATTTTGATTGTCCTGCTCTAAAATATTTTTTAATATGCTTGCACTGAATTTTCCTGGAGCTTCTTAATACTTGACCATTAAACTAGTTACATAATCAGTAACTCATTTTTCTACTCATTGTATGAACAAGTTAGGGTAGGCTAAAGAGCTTGCCTTCAAAGCAGTAGTATATAAAAAAAATGAAGTCAGAACAAAAGATGGTGTAAAAAGACAGTTGGCAGTGGTTACATATTACATGACAATGATATCAACAGATTTCTCTATACTATATTTGCCACACATTCAACTTAGAAATGAGATAATTTCCTTTGGTTTTTGTTCAAGTAAGGAGAAAAGGAAGAGAATTAAGAGAAAATCAGCTTAAAGAGCAAAAGCCTTCATGGAAGATTCTTTGCACTTAGTTCAAGACAAGTTTTTCTTACATTGTCACTTAATTTTTTGCATAGGTCCTTCTGTGGTTCGGTATCATCTGCCCAAGATGTTGCTGCTGTGGCGAAACGTGTTCCCGCGTTCTCTGAAGGAGCTGGAAGCAGAGAAGGCGAGAGGAGATTCTTTTACCTGGCAAGTAACACTGGAAGGCCGAGCTGGAGCTCTGTGTGGTAAGGATTTCAAACTATGAGATTACAAGTGCACAGCCACCTAAAACGTAATCCCAAACATTAGGGAGAGAACTCTTGTAACTTTCCTGCTTTTTGAAAATGAGTAAGATGTGTCAGGTTTTCAAAACTGTGACCTGGCTTTGACATACAGTTTTATGAACAGGTCACGCAGTCTTTGGATAAACATGTTGAATTGCTGCTTTTTTTGATACTCTCCTAGGCTCTGTGTATTGCTCATGCTTTGCATTTGTCTCAATAAAATTTCAATTTAAACTATTTTGTTTTTAGCTATGAGAAGTTTTGTTGCTCACTGTCCTGAGCTTCTTACTGAGGATGTGATCAGGAAATTAATGACACCCATAGAATGTGCCATGACAATGATGTCACAGTAAGTAGGCAGTTTTTGCTCTTTAGTCACTGTATGTCTTTTCCTGGACCAGAAATACTAGAACTAATTTGCTTTAATTAATATTTTGACCTAGTAGTGCACTACCACTGCTTGTCCACATTGGGGGGAAAAAAAAGTTTACAAGCATTGTGTTTATGATCAGTAGCTTTGTCAAAGTGTATTATTGCATAGCCAGCGCTGCAGGGCATTCCATGGCAGCCTTTAACTGTGTTTTGGATTTCCACTTCAGTGGACTTTTGAATTCCTAGTTTGCATATCCTTGTGCAAGAAATGAGAAAGCTAAGACACATATAGTATATACTAGATGTTAATCGATTAAACTCTCCTCTTACAAAGTGTACTAACCAAAAGACTTGAAATGTTCTAGAGAATAACAGAAAAGCAGAGTTTTAGGTTGGGTTTTGTCATTTGATTCCCGCAGCACCCCTTAAAAGTAGGAGGTGCGTGGCTCTGATTTACAGCAGTGTGTGGTTGGTTGGTTGTTTTTTTAAAAAAGTTTGCTCTGTACAAATACCTCCAAAAATTGAGTAATGTTGCTTACAGTAGTTCTCTGAACACTAGTTTCTTGTTTTGGCTAGAGATAAAACTTGTGAAATGTGAAAATACTCTCTTTGGTAACTGCAATGTTTCTGGCTGTCTCTCACTTTTGATTCTATAGCATTCCATCAGTAATTAAAGCCCATGGAGCTCATCTCAAAGCTAGTGCAGCTATGGTCCGTTTAAGACTTTATGATATATTGGCTTTATTACCTCCGAAGACATATGAAGGTACAGAAATTTTAAACAATTTTTATTAAAAGTAAAATCCTACTTATTCCTTTTCATGTATTTTTGATGCTTACCTTTGAAGCGGATAAAAGATGCAAAAAATGGAATCTCCAAGAGTCTTGTACTGTGTTCCTCAACTTTTATATGTCATCTTGACTATGTAACTTACAGAGTATGAATGTTCCAAAATATTAGAGGAGCACTTAGAGTAATCAAAGGGCAGATGTGAGAATGAAGATTTAGTTTTGGTTTCTCTTAAAATTGTTCTATTAGACAGATTTATGATACATATTAAATTAGCAGACTCTGGCACATGTTCTGACGGATTAGGTTTTGGTTGGGTTTTTTGTTTGTTCATTAAAGTTACATGATCACATGCAAAATCTATATTGTCATCCTGGAAGGGATGTCCTGGTCTGTTGCTTAGAATGTTGCTTTGGGAATGGGGAGCCCAGGGTTCTGCCTGAACCCTTGCTTTCAAGTCTATAGTCTTGTCAGGTTTCATTCTCTGTTTGCTACCTGTAAAACTGAGGTAACAGTACCTGCTTCGATTTGTAGCTTCTGATGCCTAGCTGAAGTGTGGTGGATTATTGGTAATGTCTGTCCTTTTAGGGTCATTTAACGCGCTGCTTCGAGAGCTGGTGGCGGAATTTACTTTGACAGACAATTCTGCTAATACAACCACATCGCTCCTGAGGTCCCTCTGTCATTATGATGATAGTGTTCTTCTTGGCTCTTGGCTGCAGGAAACAGATCATAAGTCAATTGAAGATCAGGTAATAAAAAAATCCATAATAATAATAAATTATCTGCCCTCTCTGTGTGATCTGTTTGTGGGGAAGCCTTTGAAAACTGAATCTTCATGCCTTGTTTTTAGTCTTACTTCAGAGGCTTGTTAGGTGTAAGACCTTCCATCTGCAGTGCAGTGTTTTGATTACAAACTGCCTGTAGCTGAGATATGAGTAGTGTTATGTAATTTATTTGATTGTGGTTAGTGAACTAACTTGATTTCTTTAACCAAAAACAACCCTTCACCCACCTACCCTGATCCTCCTAGTCTACCAGTTATTCTAATACATGTCTTCTGGTTTAAAAAAAAATGTAAGCTCCACTTAACATGTTTTATAATGAAATTGCTGTCAAAATACCAATATTGCAAATGGTGCTATGTCAAAACAAGATTTAACTGCTTTTATAGGTGATATGGAGGTCTCAACACAGCTACTAGATTCTAATTTTGTTTAAAGACTAAATAATTAATATGTTACGAGAATAAGTTTTTCTTCAGAGAAAATAGGAAACACAATTAAACAATGATCTGAAAGAATGATGGTTAGGAAGCATTTTCAGGATGATAGGAATGTTGGTAATTTTGGTACTGTTTCTCAGTCTTTCTATGAAGGGAATCATTACAGCCAAAACTGATTATTTAATATACTGTGTTATAACTCAATGCTCAAACAGAGGGTGAACTGTTTTCTGAAATGTCACTTTGTAGTCAGTGATCCAGAAGCTGCTATTAGTACCAGAATTAATCTGCTTTTCTTTAATTTCCATCTTTTAATACCAGGAGTGATTTAGTTTGTGTATTTGTCCAGCTGTTAAGTACTTTGACCATCCAGTATTTAGTTGGCCCTGTAACGCTAGTGTGCGTATGCAGGGTGACACTGTGGCTGTATTGAGGTGTTTGTAAGCTAATTGGTGTTCTGAGCTGCTGCATGCTTGCTTTGGTTTTCTCTAGTTCCAAATTTTATGTGCAAAGGTATATCCAGAGGTATTCATGTTTTGTGGCATTTTACAGCTTCAGCCAAACAGCGCTTCTGGAAGTGGTGCTCTGGAACATGATCCTTCTTCTATTTATCTGCGCATCCCTGCTGGTGAAGCTGTGCCTGGTCCCCTTCCTTTGGGAGTATCTGTCATCGATGCATCTGTGGCTCTCTTTGGTGTGGTTTTTCCTCATGTCTCTTACAAACACAGGTCAGTTTACATCAGTGTTCAATTTCAGAATCTAGTGCCTTGTTCTCTGCTTAGTATTGTGTTTTGGGTGTCTTTCCTTGAAATGAGGATCTGCTTTGATTAAAAACTGTCTTTAAATTCAGACTTCTATATTTGGTGTTCATTGTGTCTCAGGTTTCCAGACTATGAATCTCTTTCTAAGCTCAGTTTAGAAATGCTGTGATTTCCTAATTTTTTTTTTCATTTTTGAAGATTAGGCTTCAGAGTAGAGGCTGGATGCTTCTCTTGCTGCATTTAGCAGCAGTAAAATCTCTGCAACCTAAATTTCTTGCAAAAACATCCATTGTAATTAACTTCACATCAGCCTTGAAAACACAGCAGTGGCATCCATTGCATTCAATTTGGCTTCCACGAGTAAGACCATTTGTTTTATACTCAGCAGATTATTTTATGCCTGATGAAAAAGAGGAAATGGAATTCAGCTTACTTTCCTTTGTGTTCTGCATTACCTTTGCAGAGGTATAAGCTGTCAGAACTACTTTTGTCATACAGTTTAGCTACTTTGTCACTGAGTACAGAGTGAAAGCAGCTCTACAATGCATTTCAAAGTAAAATTATACTTCAGTGAAATCCTGATGGGAACAGTTTGGTTTCTTTTTCCTAGCAGTCTTACTTTGTAGCAAGTGCAGGATGGACTTGAGGCCAACGTACAATAAGTCAGCTTGATTTGTGTCTGTGGTTATGGAAAGGTTTGTCTGGGGAGCTGCTGAGTAGATGCAAATGATACATGTTCTTGGTATCTTCTACAGAGTACTCCTCCTCCCAGTAACATTTTCTGGCATGGTTAAATGCCATGAAAATGGAGATTAAATGTGGAAAACAATAGGAACAATAATAGGAATATGGAAGGCACTTGCCTTCTATTTTGATTGGTAGTGGAGAGTCAGCATTGTCCCACTCATGTCCTCATACATTTAGCTGTAGAGCTAGAAAGCTCTGTGAATACTCACTTCTTCATTTTGGTCATGTTTTCTTGAAAAAGAAATAGTGAACACTTCTGGGTGAGGTTAAAGAACCAGCAAAGTGATGCTGGCTAGGAACTACCCTTTCTAAGTGAATGAGTACCTTCTGTGGTCCCTGAAGCATAATTTCTGTGACTGAACTTAAAAGACATTGTGCACAGATTTTCAACAGCAGTGTTTTAGTTATTTTGAAAGAATATCACTTAAATTATGTTTTTTCCTTTGTTTTAGATTACAGATGTTGGATCACTTTGCTGAATGTGTCAAGCAGGCTAAAGGTGTTCGCCAGCAAGCTGTGCAGCTTAATATCTTTACTGCTGTTCTTAGTGCCTTGAAGGTAAAATTTGTAAACTTGTAGCGGATGCCAGAGTTCAGCAGTTTGACTCATTGATTTGTGTTTGATAAAAAGGCTGTTAGAAGAATGCTACTCAAGTTACCACTCAAACACTCAAAAGTTTAAAAGTACCAAAACTGAAGTTTCAGATATTGGCATGAGCTCTTGTCTGCGTGGATTGGTACAGAGAACAGATGAGGCTCATGTAGTCAGCATTCTATAATACTCATAGAACATGTCCTTTTTTCCACATCTTTTTTCCCAATCCTGTAGTTTTCTTTGCACTGTACTAATAGATTTAAGTACTTTGTCATTTATACTCAAAGAACTCCCTGTGTCATAGAGTATTGTGCATACAAGGTAAATGGAAATAATTTTAAAAGATATATTGGGTTAGCATTTTGGATATCTTAATTTTTTTTCTTAAGACTCCATAATATTGCATAGAATGCTTATGCACAGTCCCACTCACTTCAGTTACAGCTCTGTGTCCTCTGTCTATGCTTAGAAGTCCAACCTCCTGCTGTCAAGTCAGGAAGCTAGACAGCAAGTCACAAATATTTCCAAGAAGTAATTGGTTTCAGTGGATTACATTGCCACAAGGTTTTGTGGAACAGTGTCTTAGAGAGTAGGATTTTCTTTCTACTAGGCAAATTTCTTAAGGCAGTTCTGTTTTTTCCTGATGCTGTTTCCAATTCATGAGTCTCTTGGACAACATCTGTCGTTGTCATCCTTGTTCATCTTCAGAGCAACTAAGTCCTGTGCACTGAGGAAACTACCCTCATAGAAGTGCCAGCCTGCAATTAAAGATTGGATGAGTTTCTTCTTGTCTGACTTTTGTCATACAAATAATGACTTTAATAATAGTTTAAGCTAATTGTTACCTGGGCTCTATGTCTTTGGGCAAAACAGTACCTCTCTTACATGCTTTGTTCTTAGAAACAAGAACCGTATTGCTACAAGTTGAAAAGTAGATTCTGAGACAGGTGCCAGGAATTTCCCAAGCCATATGAAATGGCCAAAGAATTGTCATAACTGTAAGAGCTAAAATGATGACTCAGAGAATCTGTGGTAGAAGCATCAACTTCTTCCTCTTTAGTACTTGCAGTTCGTACTTCACGTGTTTAATTGTTCTTCTCAAAGTAAAAGATTTCTTTAAAGTTTTAGTGAAAGTTGATGTGCTATTAATGAAATCAGGGAATCAAAGAAGCTACAGAAACGGTGTTTAGTCTTCTGCTGTAGAATGTTCAGACTCTATAAATGTTTGCAAAGATGTGATTATTAAGAAAAAAATACTATTGGGTATCTAAAAGGTCTTTGACTTAAGTGATTCTTGCAGAAACATAACCACACTGTGGTTTTCCTGTCTGATAGGAAGAGATGTTGCAGTCAGATTTTAAAGTTTCTCTCTTTTTTTCTGGGGTACCCTGTGTAAAGCTAACTTAAATTCAGTAGCTCTGGGGTGCATGTAGTGCTGTAATGCATTTGGTAAAAAAGACTGATGCAGCAGGTCTTCCTGTAGGCGAAACAGGCAGGG
>VZTU01029182.1:0-47581 GCA_013400835.1 Zapornia atra
TCGCTGTTTCTTGCAGAAGCCACTCTGAAGCCTCCCACCCCCCCCACCAGAACCTTGCCATGCAAAACCACAACAATTAGTTATTTACTACATTGAGGAAATCTAGCTGTTTTGGAGATAAGTTATTGTGTAAATTAACCTTTATCAGGGAAAAGAGGTTGAGATTGTTTCTGGAAAAAAGTATATAATTTTGGGTTTATGAAAATGTAGAGGATAAGGTGATGCATAAGATATTTTGAGTGTCTGACTTCTCTGGAATGAACAGTGGGAAATGTAAAATTACCTTAGTTTTCCAGCTAAGGAACTACTTGGCAAAACATATCATCAAAATGTGAAGAGGAACGAACACTGGCATGGAAATAAATTTGTGCTGGGCTTCCTACAGAATTATTGAGAGCTAAAGAGCAACTGGCATTCTACAGTCACTGTTCATCCCACCAGCTGTAATTACTTTATTATTACCTGGACATGTGTTGGACTTACCTACTAAATGTTTAGAAAGGAACATCTCTGGCTGCTGGAAGACATTCACATTTTTGTGTAATGTGTGTTGTGTCTGTCACAAACAAGCCCCCATTGGCAGCTGGACCTTCAAGCACCCTGGAATAAAAACTTCTGAGTAGAACTCACCCTTCCTCCAAACTCTCTTTAATATGAATATCATATATGGCCAAATTTTCAGCTCAAAAGATACAGACAAGGGAAGCTTTGAGGAGCTGGAATCCAATATGTGACTAACAGTAAGAGCAGGCTTTCCTGTTGCCTAACATTTAACATAGCCAGACGTATCAGTGCAGAGACTTGAAAGACTGTACAAACAGAAATGTGTCTTTTGTAGAGACTAAAACAGGACAATGGCATGCACACACAAAGCAAAAACAGGCAAAAGGAAGGCTAGCCCAAAATAACCTTGATGCACTGAACTGAAATAGATTCTGTTTATTTTTGAAACAATCATAGACAGTCATGTTCCTCCTTAAGAGGATTTCAGCATAGCAGTTACAAGCAAGAAGTGAAATGTGTGTCCAAGACATAAAGCTGTTTTGGCCAAAGTCTGCAAACATTCAGGTACCTGTAACAACTCGTTTCTATTAACAGTCATACTGAGTTTGAAGTGTGAAAGCTGAAGAATAGGTATTTGTATCTATATAGATTTTAAATATTTATTCAGGTTTTTAGTATTGTAATTAAAAAGAGAGAACAAAGACTCCTCAGCTTAAAGGTGCACTTTAAACAGGGGTTTCCAGCTACATGTATCTCTGCAGAAGCATCAGATTCACAATTGGGTAGGTAATGCAGTGTAACTTCTGGAAAAAGCTTAAAACTAATATTCTATCAGGCCTTAAAAGTTCTTTAAATAAATATGTCTACAAGATATACTGAAAAAATTATCCCCAGCATTCCTGCACAATTATTTTGGTATTTAAATTGTTCCTATCAAACTACTTCCCTCAAAACAGACATAGGCCTTTAGCTTACCTCCATGAGCATTTCTTGAATAATGGCACTATGATGATGATAACTCTAAACAGTTAGTTACTTCCTACACACCAAATGGACTCATTTTCTCCCAGCTTGAATTTTTCTCCTTCTTTTCTATAGCTTTTGAGATAGTTATGAGAAAATGGAGATAGAGTTGTAAGAAGTGTTATGTCAAAGCTTGTATTGTAATTCTTAATCCATCATAGAGAGTGCCCAGAGCACTCAGTAGATGGCTGCAGATGGATTAAAAAAAAAGAAATGGAATAACAAAGAAGCAGATATATTCTGCACTCATTCTGCATGGAGAACATGCCTTTTTACTCTTACTGCTATTCTGTTCTTAGTGCCTTTTCTGTTCTCATTGTTAAACTTAGTTAAATATGCTTTTTGAAAAGAATTTCCACCTTAAGCATATATGTCTTGTGCATCTGACCCTTCAAGGTCTTTCTAATTAAAGACAGAGTATAGCATCCTTCGCTAAATGCACTTGGAGATAATGTAATTTGCCGTGGCATTTCTAGTACATTACAAGACTTTTTACTTGGATTCCAATATGAAATAGAACTACTAGCAACATAATGAAAACATTACAGCAATTAACAAAAAACACAGTTATATAAAATCCTGACCCTCCAGCAGAAAAAACTTGACTGGGATAGTGGCTAATACAAAATAGAAAGAGCACTTCCATCAAAACAAGAGACAGGCACAAATGCAATCTAGCAAACAAATGGTATCAGGGTTAGGAAACTTGGCACTCTCCAAGTCTGCTACAGAGCATAAGCTCACACAAACCTAGTCTTCCACAAACTCATCTAAAATGGTCTCCTTGGGAAAAAACTTTCAGGCATTCAACAATTGATATACTTGATGTGCTGCCCTATTCTCCACCTGTTCCAAATTCCTGAACTATTCCAATCCTGTAAAAGCAGCATGATCAGGAAGAGACATAAATGTGCATGTTGACTTAGATAAGCAATCATTGGTTGCAGATCTATGAATAAGCAAGAGAATGGCATACTACTGTATACATCATGTAGACATACCGCAGTCTTCATCTAGTGTCATGCGTAAGCCACTGCTCTGGATATTGTGTTTGCACCGCTATTACCTGAGGTCACTGCATAAATTCCTTTATGCATCATCTCTATTCTTGAGTGCTTTGAGTCAGTTTATTTCATCTGACTTTGCCACTCATGCCACCTACTCCCACTAAAGCTAACGCAGTGTGCTCTAGATTTGGCCACTGCTGAGCACGATGCCTCCTCCCTGTCTATTCCACTTGTAGCAGAGACAGAACGTCAGTGAACACTTCTCAAAGACGTGTTGCACCTTTTGATGATGTAGGTACACAAACCTACCTAAATCAAATCAATGTTCTGTAATATCAATCTCTGTTTGAAATGGAAGTTCATGACAAAGAAAATAAAATCTCTGATAAATATAAAGTCATTAGCAAACAAATTTTTTTCCACGGTCAGAAACCCTTTACATAAATTATCAATGAATAAAAAACTCCAATCCCTGAAAAGAAATTTCTCTAGCTGTATCCTTTTGATCCTTCTGATACACTTTAAAAATAACTCAAGCAACAGAGAAGAGAATAGTCAGGACTTTGTGGATACCATGATTCCTGCAGAGTCTAAGACCAGCTTCCTGCAGAGTAAACAGGTCTTGCATCTAAGTAACTGATTAAAGCCACTAGCTCCTTAATAACTTAGATGCCTTTTTAAAGCAATAACTAAGCAGCTGAATATACTCAATCTTTGCTGCATTACACTAATACACTACTAAGGGTGTATCTAAAATGCAGTCGCTGTGCCTGCACGTACGGGAATTAGCTCAGACGCTGATAGCAGCACAAAGTGACGGCGTGTGCGGCATTTGGTGAGAAGCTGGGTACATATCTGGGCTTTAAGACAAGAATGAAAACTGTACTGCTAATAGCAAAACTAACTTGCATAAAGCTAGCTCACCCATGTCTCTGTGTGCTGTAGCTGGCTGAGTGCTGCAGGCACTCCCTCAGACAGCATTGGCTTGGGATGGAAAGAGAACAGGGAGGAGGAAAAGGATGATTGAGAGAGACCAGAGGAAGAGGCAGGAAGAAACTAAAGGGCTTTAAAGAAAGAAAGGGAAGCAGGTAAGAGAGATGAAGGAAAATAAAGGGAGAACAATTCAAGAAGTTTTGTCAGATTTCATATGCAAAGTATGTACAAGCAATGACTGAATAAGCAATGTCATGTAGAAATATTTTACAAAGTCTCTGCTGCTTGGAACCTATCGCCCTCGAAGTACAGAATCTACAGAGAGGGGAATCCCCAGTGGTGAAGGGCTGGCTCTACACCAACTTCATGTGACTGGCAGAGGAAGAGACATCAGTGTAGACACTTCCAGCAATTGAATCATTAGCATAGATGTCTGGCATATAGGTGCACCAAAGAACAAATAAAATATCCCCTACCACTGTAGTTTTATTCTAATTAGAGACTGAGAAGATTCAGAAGATCCTTTCTGATACACTGCCAGCAAAATAAAGCAGAGGCAGGTAAAATAAAGAGGAAGCAGATCTAAAGAATGTTTTGGAAGTTCTAGTTTTGATGGCAAACTGTGGCCATATGGATATTGATATGAGTTCTAGAAGCAACAGTCCAACTGGAAATTCTCATTTATTATTTGAGGTAAGGGAATTGGCTCTGAAAAAGCTGTAGTTATAAAGCAGCCAGTTTCTAAGGAGATTACTATCTACCCATAGTATTATTGATTGACACATACAGAAACTACACAGAACTATTCCACCAAAGGTGATGCAAAAATACCTAATTCCTGACCATAACCATAGATTAAATGAACTTTCTAGGTGGCTGAACAGGTACAACAAGCACCAATACCCTGCACGCTCTACAGCCACATTACACAGACTGTGGTTTGGACAGTAAGCCATGCTCCACTGCATTATTGCATGTTGCAATTTTTAAAGTAAAAGATGGAGAAAATCAGACACACGATCTTCTGTTGACTGCTGAGTTATATCACCCGAAAGATGGCGCTACTCTTCTCATTTATAATCCCAAGCAGATATTCCTTTAAGTCTTTGCATGCAAAAAGCCAAATCTCTTCCTAACAGAAATGCATATTAAAACCTGAAAAGCTCAAATAAATTTCAAATTGTTTTACAATGGCAAATAATTTAAGCTGTTGAAATTCTTCAATTTATTTTTTTTCCTTCAGGGAACAGTTTTCAATGTTGGAAGCAAGCCAAACAGCCAAGCTTGGCCAAATAAAAAACATCTTGAAAAAGGTCACTTTCTAAATTCATAAATTAAGCAATGGAAGTAAAGCTGGGGAAGACAGAAAAAAGTATTCCTGCCTCTGTACAAGAACCTTCTATGAATGAAGAATTAAATAGCAAAAATACCTAATAGAAAAAAAACCCCTCACCCAACTTCATAGAATCATAGAATCATAGAATAGTCTGGGTTGGAAGGGACCCCAAGGATCATAGAGCTCCCACCCCCCTGCCACAGGCAGGGCCACCAACCTCCAGGCCTGGATCTACACAAGGTTGCCCAGGGCCCCATCCAACCTGGCCTTGAACACTTCCAGGGACAGGGCATCCACTACTTCTCTGGGCAGCCTGTTCCAGCACCTCACCACTCTTTCTGTAAAAAACTTCCCCCTAATATCTAATCTAACCCTTCCTTCCTTTAGCTTTAATCCATTCCCCCTTGTCCTGCCATTATCTGCTCTTTTAAAAAGTTGAATCCCCTTCTGCTTATAAGCTCCCTTCAGGTACTGGAAGGCTGCAATGAGGTCCCCCTGCAGCCTTCTCTTTTCCAGGCTGAACAAGCCTTCTACAGCACCACTTTAGATGGATGCAAATATTTTGCTATGTATCAAAACACAAGTTTGTACCACAAACAAGAATTTCTACCTGCAAAGAATCTGTTCATGCAAACAGAGATCTATAGAATTATAAATAGGGAACTTGAGTTATTTGCCACAACAGCAAGGTTTATACAAAGCGATACAAGCACAACATACCTTTATACAATGTGGATTTTACCTCCAGCTGTCTATACCTTGTCCACTTAGCAAATACCGATGCAGGGAACACTGGGAGTAGCAGCAGCTGAGTGACTGGTTGTCGTAAGACTGGGTTTTTTTCCTTAATTTGCTCTTTTTCCCATCCTGCTCCTCTAGTAGTAGAGGTTTAGTGAGGCAGAGCTTTGACTGGAAGTGTTAATGTCTACCCTGACCCTATACAAAAGGTTGCACTGAGTTCTGCAAGCGGAGATGCACATCCGATAGCTGTCATGGGACTAGCTAGACGATCAGCTAAGCAAAGATGTGGACATGACTATGAGTTACGCTGCCAGTCACCTATGTTAAATGGAGAAGATGAGTAAGATAATGTTATTTATTTGCAAATCTCTCAGAGAGTTCAAAGAAAGAGTTCTGCTTTTATTGTTAAATTGCATCAGAAGTATATGGCTGCTGGTTTATTTTCTAAAACTGCAACGTTTTCCCTTTACCCACTGTCATATAATATTTATAAGGTAGCTACACCTCCACCCCTGGGGTGCTTCATGAGCAATTAAAACGCAATCATCATAATAAAGAAATAAATAACCTTAATTAAAACATTGCACAGGAACTTTCCTCAGATGCAGAGCCAGTGGGGAGCTGTCTGTCTTCATGGATTTTACATATCTGTCAGTTAGACTGAGATCCAAACGCAACATCAGGTTTCATGGACAGCATCCGGATTTATTATATTCCCTGATGGTCGTGGATTCATACCCCACCAAACAGATGATACTCAAATGTAGATTACTTATTTGTTAAATAAGATTTTTAATTGCTTAATTTAATTAAATTTTAAAAGAGTTCTGGGTGCCTGGACCACATAGAATCTCCTCTACTCCCTTGCTACCCTTCTTATCCTCCTTCTTTCAAAAATAAAAGAACATCTCCAACAACACCTCCTCCCACGCCTACATTTCATATCTCCACTCAGGGCTGTTGGACTATAACCTTTGGTACTTCCTTCTATCATTCTCTCTTCAGTGCTTTGTCTACCAGCTCCTCATCATTCCAGGCAAGGAAGAAATCTGCAAAATATTCTCCCTCTACCTGTTACCCATCAGAAAGTCTAGATTGTTCTCATTTAGATTGTTTTAATCCTCATTTTTTTCAGTGTAATATTTCCAGAGGGAGCAGAAAACCACAGCAAAAGAATACTTCTGATCTAAAGTACAGTCACTTTCAAAAGCACTACACAGGCCTATTCTGGGTACTAAAACTTCAGAGCTGAAGAAGATGAAGAAAATAATTGATTTATTTAAAGTGATTGGACACAGAAACACAATTCTTCTTAGGTCAAAATTTCTACTGGACAATATCAATTATTCTCCAATGCCAAAGCAATTTTTTGTGCTTTGCTTAGCATTTTATTAAATATCTTCATATAAAATTATTCACACTTTTAAAATATTTTGATACCTATTAAGGAAATTCTGAGCAGTTTCCAATTCGTTATGTCAAGTCTGTGACTTCCACTTTTAATGCATGAGGTTATCTGCCACATGCGTCTAATGCTTTCTAGCGTTGACACCAGTACAGGTACATGCGCTGCTGGTTTTGAAGATCATGGTTACAACAACCATGGCTCTGGAATGTCTCTGCTACAGGTACTGACTTTGGCACCATCCTTTTCACACTTCCCATGAAGAGTCCAAGTCATAAAGTGCTCTACTACAGCTCTAGCAATGATGGCTATTTCCAAAGCAATGGGTGTAGGTTTTCCACCCAGGACCTTTCCATGGGCAGCTGCAAGTTGAGTAAGAAGAGGCAGCAAAGTTCTCCTGAAGCCACAGGACAAAGGGCACTACTGAAAGGAAGGTATCCCACATCTAACACAGAGGCATGGAGATTAGTACAGATGGCTCTTGCCTCAGGTGAATACTGGCTTCCATAGATACATGGAGAGAGGTGTATCTCACCTTCTTCCCAAGCCTGCTGCACTTCTTTTTCTTTGGAAGAAAAGAATCCAGCTAAGAGATAAGATCATAGTGCTGCGTTCAGCTAATTCCATATTTACAAGGAAGGCTGCTGAGCTGTATATATTTATATATGATAACTTTCATATGCTTTGAATATCTTATTTTCTAATTGTATCTGTACTTCCTGGTATTCACGGAAGAGCACGTGGAAGCATGGTGCTCAAGATTTGCATTGAAGCATTTAGATTCTAACTGATGCATTTTAATTTCAGGAGATCTCTGAAGTTCTAGATAGGTTTCAGAAGATTGAAATCCAACAGGGTAACATCATTTCCCTCTTTTCCAGGAGGAATTCAGGATGTCTCCTTGCCTAAGGCATTTACTATTTATTTTCAATGTATTACTAGAGGGGAGTTAATACACCAGACTTCCTCCTGTCATAACTATGTTTAGAACATATTCTCCTTTTCAGAGCTGTCCTTTTATATTTTAATTCCTCTGCTTTTGAACTAAAGGAAAATGAATTATAAACAGCTAAGAAGTGGCAACATACATAAGGACAATATGAATACAGGCATAACTTATATTGTATCGCTTTGAAACAAAGCAGTTTTGTCACCAAGGATCTACTTAATTTGATGCACAAACAACTGTTCCTTTCACAGGTCTTCCTACAAGATACTCATGATCTACTATTATATTCAGGTAAATACAGCTAAAAACTACATGCTGTTTTCTGACTGATAGATGCATTTGGCAATTTCTGACACTGCTCCTAGGACAGATATATACAAATTAAAAAAACTGCTGGATGAATAGAAGTTGTTATCATCTCAAGAGGGTGTCACATACTTCTGCCTTTTATTTCTGATATTCATGAGTAAATATAGCACACACTGTCTCAGTGTGGGCTGACTGTCTGCATCCCCTCTGAAAGAGCAATCAAAACCCCTACCAAACTTCATGTCACCATCATTATTCTCAGTGAGCCCTCCTGTCACTTCAAACTGAAGCAGCCACAAAGGCTGCAGGCAGTAACCAATCCTCCTTTCTTTGTCTTTGTTGCAAACAGATGCAGGCATCCTCCTCCCTAAAACAACAACAACAAAGTTATATTCTTGCCTTTTATTCTTTAATTCTGAAAAATGTGTTTGAATGATCAAAATGGAAAGAGTAACAGTGAGGAACGGTCTGCAATCTTTTTTATTGTTTTATACTACACGTTTGAGATGAATTAGATGAGAGTATCCATCCTTGCATTCATTTCTATGGAAGCTTAAGGAGTTACAGGAAGGAGATGCAAGACTGTTTTGACTTGTAAATTCTATTTTAAAATGCACCTGAAGGTGGGTGTTTTGTTCAAATATAGAGGAAGTTAACAGGTGAAATTGAAATTCAATAGCTAATACACGTTAATTTCCTGTGTTAACATTATTTCCTGTATCAACGCTAAGTATACAGAATAACTAGAATAAGTATGCAGAATAATGCTTCCCATGAAGTAGAGAGATGTCCATACTAGCATACAGAGTGGAATAATTGTTTAAAGTAACAGTTACTGGTACAAGCAAGTGGGATATAAAGAAAATTATCCTCTATATGTTTTAATGGCATTCAAGCAAGTTTCGACACAGAATAGTTTCAAGATTGCCATCTAATAGGGATTTATCTCTTAATATACTGAAGAAGAGATTTTAATTGTAAGAGCTAAAGGCTCTAATCTTCTAAGTATATTCTAGATCATTTTAGTAACTGAACTCTTAAATATCTAAATATTTTGTGTGGGTTCATATTTGAAAAATTATAAAGAAGTCTATTTCTAATCTAATTGTATGGTAATTACATGGTGACTAGATTTATCTCATACTTTTAAGTCTTAGAGTTCTTTTTAAAAGTCATTACTTAATAAAAATATTGCAAAAACATTATTCATATTGTGGGAGGCCCCAGGTATAACAACTGAGTTGAAAATACTGACATTCTTTCCAGTAGGATTAAATGCTCCATCATCCCATTTAATTTTACCAATGACAGTTTCTTCTTGCATGAAGCATTCCTTCAAGTAAAGTAGCATATTATATCAATGTAAGAAACAAATAATTGCTTCAGCTAAGGCCTTTAATTCACATATCAAAAACTAGACTAGCCAAAATATTGTTGAAAATAAGGTTAGCTGTTGCTGTCCTGCCAAACATCTACATACACAAGAGAATTCCAAGGGATGGGTGGAATGCACTTCTCATATTTTATATCTTTAATTTTTTTTTCCAGAGAGAAGATAAAAAGCATTTTATATATCATCCCATGGTTTGTCATAAGTAATATATTTCCATAAATTGGGGGAATTGCAAAGATTCATTTAAAGATCATCAGACAAATTGTGGGTTTAACTTATTCTGTAATTGAATTACTGTAGCTATAAAGTATATAATAAATTATACTTTATAAATTAACCTCTGACCTGGGGGCATCCCAGAGCATCCCTCCCTGACCAGCCCCTTTTATGGGGGAGCGATGTCAGGTGGTGTGGAAAACAGCCAGGGCTAACTCAGCTCACCTGTGCTGGCTGCTTGGGGTGGTTGACTCTGGTCTGGCCAGAACCAGGACATATGAAATAAGAATTCTGAATTTAAGTTTTAGCTCATGGTAAAGTCTTAAATTCTGCAGTGCAGTACTTGAGCCATAGCTCAAGTCCCTATCCAGACAGCTAACTATATTACTAAGGTCACTTGTTATACATGCATGGTCACTTTTCTTCTCTCACTTGCCGAGCTTTTACTGAATTTGTCTCCATTGACTTGAAAGTTGTACTGACTTTCAAACTATATTCTTGTTTGTCTATTCAGACTACAACCAAAGAATTCTGCTTTAAATTCTCACTGACAAAGTCTGTTTTCAAGCACTTATCATGGGGAAAATACCAATGAAATTTTTCTTACCTGTTTCCCATGTGAGAGATTTGAGTTTCAAATCTTGAAGTGGTAAAATGATAAAGTCAAAAGAGTCTGAAAAACTACTTTTGTGTCTTCTTTACCATGTGAGAAAGAATACTGATAACTGAGAAGTGGTATTACCCAGTTGTTTTGGGGGTTTTTTTTCTTATTATTAATAGACTGTTTCCATTTGACTGCTCTCATTATCTTCAGGAGACACTAAAGTCTAAGGAAGACATTCTGCCTTTGCATTATTCCTGCAGGCTGGTAAATATGAAGCAGCTAAGATGTTGATGACAGTACCTGTGACTAAGATACAATCTGATGAAGCCTTACATCTGCAGCTTTCGGGGAAGTGCATACTGCCAAAAGACAATGACTTTATAAGAATGTGCTGGGTTTGGCAAGGATGGAGTTAATTTTCTTTATAGTAGCTTCCATGAGGCTGTGTTTGGATTTCTGCTGAAAACAGTGTTGGCAATACAGGATAGATCCGTTATTGCTGAGCAGTGCTCACACAGAGCCAAGGCCTTTTCTGCCTCTCACATCACCCCACCAGTGAGTAGGCTGGGGGTGTGGAAGGAGTAGGGAGGGGACTCAGCTGACCCCAACTGACCAAGGGGATATTCCACACCATACGATGTCATGATCAGCAGATAAAGCTGTGGGAAGAAGAAGGATGGAAGGGACATTCAGAGTGACAATGTGTGTCTTCCCAAGTCACTGTTAGATGTGATGGAGCCCTGCTGCCCTGGGGATGGCTGAACACCTGTCTGCCCATGGGAAGTGGGGAATGAATTCCTAGTTCTGCTTTGCTTGTGTGTGAGGCTTTTGCTTTACCCTTTAAACTATTTCTATCTCAACCCACAAGTTTTTATCTCAACCCACTGCTACTCTTCTGATTCTGTCCCTCATGCCACTGTGAGAGCAGTGAGCAAGTGGTTGTGTGGGGCTCAATTGTTGATTGGGGTTAAATCACAACAAAGTGGACACTGCCATTCAGTGAAACAGTTAACTAAGTCCTACAGTTCTACCAGAAAGCAGAGCACAGGATTCTGTTTGTAAACCGTCAATGCAATTTTTTAATGGCTCCCAGAAGGACAAGAACTAAACTGAGAATTAAATGTAACAACTGACCTTACAAAGGAAATTTGCTTGTAAAGCCTTAAGCATATAGCAGTTAAGGATCACTGTGAGATATGGGGCTAATTTCAGTGGCAATGTAACTTCCTAAGTCAACACAGTTACAGTCTCTTACTTATATCCAATTATAATAACCTAAAAGAAGGCTGAAGCATTTATATCATGACTCACTTTGTAGTAAAATTGAAATCATGACACAAATTCTCTCTAGGAGCAGAGAAATTCATTCACTTGCTCACAGGAAACATAAAGGAGTGATAATGTGTGTGATAGATGGATAGCAACATGAGGAATATAATCCTTTCAAACCTCTCCTTAATAGAAACAGTCTTTCAAAACCACATACTGTCTTACATCACAAAGAAAAAATATCACCCCAAACTGGAAAGTAGAAGGAGGGAGAAGGAGAAGGGAAGAGAAACTAAAATATAACCCACCCAAAAAATCAAAGCAGTGATGCAAACCTGATATTTCCTTTAGCTATTACCTCAGAATACACTGGAATGACAGAATACAAGTAATCGCTTGCAAAAAGTCAATAATCTCCTTTAATAATGCAGGTACATCACCACAAGCTTCTAGTCCATTCACCTTCTCTCTAAAAGCTTTGAAGTCCATCTGCATATATATAACTATACAGAGAAAAGAAATACATATATAATGAATATCTAAAGGAGATTTGCTGCACACAAATACGATAGTGGCATACCAAGTACAGAACAAATGCTAATGTTTTCTTGTATCTGATAAAAATTTACTGGCAGTTACAGTAGAAATGAGCCATCAGAATGTCTGATTAAACCAGACAAGATGTATGTATGGTATGGCAAAAAGAAGATTTGGCATGTGTTGTAGACATTGAAAGACATGGACAATTTCTTTATAGGAGATATTATAGGATATATTAAGATTTTATTCTAGAAATCTACTGGATTCTCCAGAAAGTATTTATTTGCTGATACAGAATTCTGTTCATCACTAAGCTTGTGGGAAAAAAAGAAGAGAGCAGAGCACGAAAGACTAGTTGTTGGGAGTGATGCTCTTAAAAAGACACATGTTCTGAGCAACTAGACAGCAGACCACAGCAGTCTTTTTACACCTGAAATAGAAGAGTCATAAATCTGTGATTAATGGGTATTGGTACCTAAGAGAAAGATCCATGATTACTCCAGTACAGTTGGCAAAATACTTCTAGAAATTCAAACATGAATCTGGAAAGAAAAAGACAACTTCTGCCATCAAAGAAGAATGACTTTCTTAAACTATTACAAAAGGCAATTGCTCTTTCCCTGTGATGCCAAATTATGTATATATATTACATATGTAAGTTATTCCATACCGAAATACAGGACATTAAAAATCAGTACCATTAGAAGAAAGCACTCGGAATGTGAAGGTGAAGAGGAATGACCAGAGGAGAGTTAAACAGTCAGCATGAGCCAGCCAATTAGTATTATTAAACTACAGCAAGGTTTCTGGATGAAGATGGAATATCCCTATTATAACTGCACGGATGTTATTTGTCTGTAATACTATTGTTGTTTTTGAAATTAAGAGAAAGTGAATGTTACTTGACTGGAGAGCACTTTCTTTGCAGAAGAAAAGGTGAGTCAGAAAGCAATCACTTGCTACCATAATGGCCTAAACCCACTCACTAAATACTTTGACCAGAGTTCCTTAGTCATGAACAAAGCCTGAAAAACACTCTAATCCTAATAGCCAAATCTTTCTGCTCCTGCTGAAGAAGCAGCTTAGCACCTCATGCACTTCACACAGAGGACTTGTTTCCAGCCAAACCCCACCTAACTTTGAAAAGTAGGTGTCAGGTGATTCCACCAGCAATGAACCCAGACAACACTTAGACTGGGCAAAATGGGTTTAATTTCTCTTAAGTTATTTGGGGTTCTGATGCCCTGAGATTACTGGGAATGTTCACTCCAATGCACACTGTCCAGCAGCTGTTAAAAATAGCCTTAATACAAACTCAATTTAATTGTCTTGTGGATAGCATGAAATTGAATACACTAAGGTCATTAACCTTCAATACTCAAATTCTGTACTTCTATAGTTATGTTTTCTGACCACAGGAACCCTGCATACCAGAGACAACAATACACACATTACACTACTAAACAAAAGTTGAGGCCATGGGGTCAGTTGACCTTCACATTTAACATTCATAAACAGAAATACTTTCTCTAAAACAAGCTTTTTTTTTTGTTTTAGACTACTTCCCCTGCCATTAGACATAATTCTAAACTTAAGAATGATGCTATTTTCCTGCCTTTGGCATGTTTTATCATTAACTATGAAATAAAAATGCTAGTGGAATTCATATTGCATGGTACATATTAGCTGGTTTATTGCTTACTTTATGTTTGGAAATAAATAAGTATAAATTCAATTTATCCATCCTATATGTTGTGATCTCACAGGTTTATAGCCCTTCATTTTTAATTCTGGGTACAGTTTATAGACTAATAAATGCTGGAAAGTGTTTAGTCTTCATGATCACCCTTTCAGAATATGCAATACCAGTTCTTCACGACTACTTCTTTTGTAATCTTTCCTTATATTACAGTCTTAACACTTGTATTTAGCAATTCCATATAAACTGTAGTGCCTACAGGTCATTTCAGAAGAAACCCACTCCGTGCAAGCAGTTTGTTTTCTGCACAATATTGCAAGAAATGCATTGCTCTCCTTCATAATTTGATATTTTAAAGATTTTATTGGAATCCAGGTTTACTAACAGCTATCCAACATCATGGGCAAAAGAAATACTGTCAGAACAAATGGCTGAAGGTGAAATGAGAAAGACAAAAGGAAGGAATGGGGCAAATGGCTGTTGTCTGCTTACTAAGGGGAAAAAAAAGCTGGTAGAAATCTTAGCACGTGATCAGGGCTGTGAAAGCAGAGATCCAATGGTATAACTTTGTTGCCCTGCATTTAATTTAGTTTGTTTTGGGAAGATAGATGAGAGCAAGGAGAAAAGGTGATGTTAGTTCTCATTTGCTCTGAAGGACTTGCTCTGAAGCCTGGGAAGTGGATGGATCATCTGCAAATCTAAGAATGAACAAGAAAAAGAATAGAGGATCTCTTCTGGAAAACTTACTTATAAAGCCAAATCAGCAAAAATCAGATAAATCAGGATTTCTGTTAGCCTTTTGCAAAATCATTCAAAACAGAGTGGTGGGAATGAAGGATGTTGTCCAGATATCTCAGGGGGAATGAATATGTTTTGTCTGGTAAGATCTTGAAATGCATTGGTCAAAAAGAACTATTCACAAACATTCCTTGATGTTTGTTTCTAATAATAGGAAGTAGCTGCTGCTGGAGACTGAACTAGAAAGCATCTTGGTCTTCAGTAACTTCCTAGGAGGATATAGAGGAAAAAAATGTCCTTGTGAAGGCAGTCAAACAATGAAAGAGGATGCTCAAAGAGGCCAGATAATCTTCATTCTTAGAGATATTAAAACCTGGATAAGGCAGTTAGCAACCTGATATAAGTTGTCATTGCTTTGAACAGTGTTTCGAACCAGGAGCACCTCCAAAATTCCTATCCAAGCTATACTATTTCTTTGATTCTATGTTCACAGAATCACAGAACGTTAGGAGTTGGAAGTGACCTCAAAAGATCATCTGGTCCAACCCCCCTGCCAGAGCAGGATCAGGTAGACTAAATCACAGAGGAACACGTCCAGGTGCATTTTGAATGTCTCCAGAGAAGAAGACTCCACAACCTCTCTGGGCAGGCTGTCCCAGTGCTCTGTCACCCTCACAGTGAAAAAGTTTCTCCTTATATTCACATGGAACTTCCTATGTTCCAGCTTGCACCCATGGCCCCTTGTGCTATCACTGTCCATCACTGAGAAGATCCTGGCTCCATCCTCCTGCCTCTCGTCCTTCATATATATAAACATTAATAAGGTCACCTCTCAGTCTCCTCTTCTCCAGCTCCCTCACCCTTTCCTCATGAGGAAGGTGTTCCACTTCCTTAATCATCTTGGTGGCCCTGCACTGGACTCTTTAAAGAAGTTCTATGTCCTTCTTGAACTGAGGGGCCCAGGACTGGACGCAATACTCCAGGTGCAGTCTCACTAGGGCAGAGTAGAGGGGGAGAAGGACCTCTCTTGACCTACTAACCACACCCCTTCTAATACACACCAGAATGCCACTGGCCTTCTTAGCCACAAAGGCACATTGCTGGTTCATGATCACCCTGCTGTTCACCAGGATCCCCAGGTCCCCCTCACCTACACCGCTCTCCAGCAGACCAGTCTCCAACCTATACTGGTACCTGGGGTTGTTCTCCCCTAGATGCAAGACCCTACACTTGCCCTTTGTGGAACAGAATTGTTTCCGCCCTCAAAGGACAAAGGAAAACTAACAGTGAAAACAGTCTGAAACTGAACTTCAGTAAACTTCAGAATCAAGCTAATATATACCTAGCTCAAAATCTTACCTCTAACAGTGACTGAACTATTAACTGAAGTGACTACATTCTCACTTGAATCTGTTTTGCATGAGAAGAATGGAAGGTGGCTAATATGGCACCAATCTTTATAAAAAGAATTGAAAGAGTCACTCAACCTGCATCAAAACCAATTCAGGTTAGACACTACGAAGAACACTAGCAATAAAGGTAGTGAATCAATAAAAAATCCAAGTAGGTAAGTTGCAGAAGCTCCAACGTTCAAGACTGTTTAAGAATAGGTTGGACTACCACACACTTACTCAGTAACATTCACAAACTTGAACTAAATTGGATGACTCAACTGCCTCCTTCTGTCTCAGCTAAAATGTGTCTGTCTCTCAGATATCCACTCATCACTATGACTAAAACTAAGACACTTACATTTTCTTTTTATCTCTGCCTTCTGTTTCCTTTACAAATCACCAGATCTCTTTCATCAGTATATATATACAGTAGCTGATCTGTACTTTTGAGTTAGACATCCTTCTATAACCTTCTATATCCTTACATCCACATAAATCTCAAACTACCTCCAAGTTTCTGGACATGCTATCTAACCACAGGATCTGGATCTCATTCTTGTTATTCATAATACTGTGAACTCCTTTCAGCCAGTGCTGAACTCATTTTAGGTTTACTAAACAAACAGGCAAGCAAGCAGGAAAATAATTTCTTCTTCCTTCCTTGATGTCCCTGACACTTTGGGCATCTGTTAACACCAACATCTGTATAGCTGCCTCATTATTCTCCTCACATCTATCTTTGCTTAGGCAGCCTTCAGAGAATTACAATGTTAAATTGCTGGTGTGTTAACACAATGGACTGTCAGACTGAGCAAAACCAGCCCACTGATTCCTTGTCTTTTTTTGGTCTTCATTTACATCCATTTTATAATACGCTGAGTTGTATTTAAGATTTAATTTGTAGGATAAAAGTACGTTTTTGTATGCACAGTACCTAATAAAATGAGTCCCAGACAATAACCACCATTGTCACCACTACAGCCCGGGTTCTCAAGGGTATTTATATGTCTGAGGATCTGGATCTGAAAACCAATAGTTCACTTTCTTACTGTTTAATGTTGCACGACAAACGTAAGGCCAACTATTTCCTAAATGTTCCTTTGTAAATGGGGAGGCTGCTGATTCTTCATCTCCTCTCTGCAAATAATTGCAGTCTCCTGTACAAGCTATGGTTTTAAACAAAGGTAATTGAACGTTTCTCTAAGTTTAGGTATTGTAGCTTACTGCTGAATACACATTACTTATGCTATTTGAAGTCTCCTTTTGTAAGGACATAAAAGGCAAGTGTAGATAAACATGACACCTATGTGGCTGAACCACCAGAGCACAGTAAAGTCAAAATAAACAATCTCTTTAGGCACATGGCAAAGCACTCAGTATGTCTTCCTTCAAAGAGTAAGGGTTCTGTTCTTAGATATAAGTCGGTAGATTTCATCTGCCTGCAGGTGCAATTGCCTACTTATCATGGTGAAGAAAGAATACTAAGAATATCATCTCTCTCTCTCTCTCTCTCTCTGTGCAAGCAGAAACAGCAATATATGAATTGAGAACCTGAAAACACAGCAGCGTTATCATTTCATCATTGCTCGAAGTGAGATTTACAACTGTTTCACACTGACCTTGTTTTGTTAACAGGGCCATTTTTGTGATACCAACCTTTTCTTTGACCTGCACTATCTTTGTGAAGTATATTAAGATTAATTTTATTCAGTTGAATTCCTGTGATCTTTTAAAACAAGTAGATCAGACAGTAAAGTGGGACAGAAAGGCACTCAGGTATACACCATTGACTTAAAAAGGATTCTTCATGGAAACAGAGATCTGAGCTATCTTATCCCAGTAGAGGGTCAAGGCATCACAGTTAGAATTCCATAGGGATACTGAACAAACTTTGCATTAACAGCACTTGCCTTACTGGAAAGGCACTGAAAAGGGTTTTGTTTCTCTTTCCTGTGGTGTAAGACTTTGACTGTTAAATCACAGCTCTCTCCCTAAGTCAAACTATTTTTAAGAAAACTGAAGGCACTGCTATCAAATGGCTGCCAGTCCATCTAATTTATACCATCATTTGCACAAACTCTGAATTTCAAAATAATCTAAAGTTGGTATTTCTCTTTTTTTTTAATTAAAAGTAATTTATAAATGTACTTGACTGCCATGTATCATGGTGACATAAATAACATGGCAGCCTTGTTGATATTTAGCAAATATTATTTAAAGCATTAAATGAGACTGTTTATTTCAACTAAAATACTGTGTAGTGAAATATCACAGCTATCTTATCTAAACAAAGGACTTCAGCACATGCAGAATAACAATTTTTCAATGTGAAAAATGTTACTCAGCATGATGGAAAGCCTAAGAATTTTTCCTTCAGGAAACATTATCTGTCATGGATATCTTTCTCACTATGCAATGACACAACTTTAATAAGGAAGTACTCAGACTGAAACAGTCTCGTTGAAGAAGAGGTGTGAACATTCTCCAGAAGCCTTTCAACGTCTGCTGATAAACAACACTACAAATTTGAAACTCTGCGTGCCCCTCCAAGTTCACTGTTCTTGCCCATTTGAAGATATCAGCAGGAAAGATTACTGCACCTTAGAAAGGACAGAGGGCTAAAGAGCAGTTCATAGGGAACAGCTTCATATTTTGCTTTTGTCATTAAACACATCTCTTATACATTTAATTTTGACATTATCCATGGCTGTTTTCCATTTAAGGAGGTGAGAGCTGCCTAAAACATTTGGCTGGGTTCTTCTTTACTGGAATTAAAAATCAAAGTAAAATTAGACCTTTTTCCTCCAAATGTTGTATGCATATGTTGCATTTTACACACTACAGACAGGCTCTACTTCAACTTTTCCTGTCCCCTGGGAAGTTATGTACCTGTATAAGCCCGAAGTATAACAGTGCCCTTGTAATTCCTATTAGATGTTTGCTTTTGAATGTCTTGATTGAGTGACTTTGCTCTGGAAAGCTAGAAGCTTGCTGAATGTGGTGGAACTCTTTCTTCCCATGAAGCTAAAAATATGGAAATAAAGTATCTTGACAATAATCCCCAGAGATTTCTTTTGTTCCACACAGATGAAGGGGTGAAACAGTTCTCAAAAATGGTAAAATCAGCAGAGAAAAAATGCAAAACTCTAATATGGTTGGCCAGATATATAAATTGGAATATGTGGAGGTACTTGACAATACTCCTTTAAGTAATACTAGAAAGGTTTGAATATCACACTGTCCTTGACTGTGGTCAAATACAATTAGTCTTAAATTTGAAATGAGGAGAAAGAAAATGCTGAAATATATAAATTTTTTTCATTGCTGGAACTTGATTCTCTAGGGCTATCACTAATTTTTCAAAGTCAATGCAAATCAGGAAACTACCTCACCAACAAAGAAAAACTCTCAGTATTGAAGCCATTCTAGGACCTCAAGCCATTCTTCTCAACCAATATAGTAACACAGGTATTTTATATCAATTAGCCTACACAGTTACTTTTATTTTTCAGCAGTAAATTATTCCAATCACAGCAGAATGGGGCTGCTGACATTGTCTTCCCTGGGTTGAAATGATGGTTTGTATCCTCACCTGACTCTAGGTCCCTGACACCCTAGAAATCAGTAGACCTAGTATGCACATGAGAAATGTACTCTTTTGATACCTGCACTTGAAGGAACAGGCTTTTTAAGCTGTGTTCATCTTTGGGTATTCGTTCTGGGTCAATGTAACTTTTAGCTGTTTAACTCACTGTAGTTCATTATTTCTCATATGATCAGTGATTTTTCATAGATCTTATCCCAGGTGGATTTGATTCAAAAGAGAGAAATAATTCAAAAGGAGAAATAATAGCCAGCTGCTACACAAATTCTTGTTCTCTACTAGAAATCATAGAAACTCCATATTCCAATTAACTGGAAACTTTGAGAGAAACCAGGAGTTGATAGGGATCCAAAACCAGAAGTTCAAGTAATATATCTCTATTCAATTAATAAAGCTCTATTAATATAGGCTGGGAAGCAGAGTAATTTTCTTGTCAGAGTGAAATTATTAATACTACTAAACAAGCCAGGGGATTATTTTTCTTTTTCACTGGACAACTAAATTCACTGCCATTCTTTGACATAAAGCAAAACAAAAAAGCACTTGAAAGATTTTCCCTCAGTAGAATTAAAGTATGCAATCATATGTTACCTGCTCAGCATACATAAAAGTAAATGAGCTACTCAGTAATATAGGAGTGTGCACCTACCATTACATAACTTTTTCACTCACAAATCAGATTAATGTTTTGAAAAATCAAGATGACTCACTCATTCAATTTTTTCCTGGCACTACTGTTCTTCTTGGTACCATCTATCAAACACTGGCCAAAACCCCCAACCTAAGAAAAGACATAGCTGGATTTACAGCAGTGGAATAATGACATTTTGTATCAGCTAGAAATCCCTTTGTAGAAATCAATCTGGCACTATGATGTAGCAGTGTTTGCCATCAGAAGCAGCAAAATAAATCACACGAAATACACGCCGGTTATGTTATGTAATGACACCAACTATTTATAGCTACAGGCATGTAACTAAGCTGATAAATTTCATTTTGCATTGTAGGAGTAGCTGCATTATTCAAAATGCATTTCACAGCCTGTTGGCCCTCAGAAATTGCCTCATTTTCCTGTCTTTTGATCAGTAGCAGGCAAAAGAAAGATGGAAGCAATCCAGCTACAGTGCATGGAACCAGCCTACCGAAGAAGTTGAAGGCTTGGTTGTCCTAGTGCAGAGCTTGGTTCAACTGCAAACATGCAATGTAGCAAGTTCTACTTCAATCAACTCTGTGCCTTGTGCTTGCTTTTGTGATCTGTCAGATACATTATCCTGGCTTTCTGAAACTGCATGCTCATATGTGTCCTCCTTTATCTTATACCTTTTTTCTTCCATGCCATTCTGTCTTCTGTCTTAATTTAGTGGTTTCTAACTTCCATGCCCATGCTGCCCTTCCAATCCCCTCTCTCTTTTTCAAGATCCAGTGTCCATGCAGCGAACAATGAAACATTTCAAGATCTGAAAAGAATTTACAATCATGTAAAAATAAAAAATCCTATGTATTACAGAGCAGTCCTTGAATCTAGCCCAAAATTTGAGAGAAAAGAAATCTAATACTAATTGGAAAATTCAAGTGATACAGAATTTGCCATTCTAGAAAATTCAGTTCTGATGTATTTACATTCCTGCTTGCAGGAATAGGGTCCTAATTCATCATTAGTCACTCTAAAATAAATTTACAAGTATATATGTTCAAGGGAATGGGAAAGAAAGATATACTGACAAATCTGGGCTTTTGCAAACACAAGAAATATATGAAACTTGCAAAAGCTCCTTTTGGAAGGCTTAAAATAACTAGTGCAGTCTCCTTTGCAGAACCTCTCCTTTTTTTTCTGGGCTTATTCAAGGAGACATTAAAACCTCAAAAAAGATTTTTTGGTTCATACCAAACCTTGTACTGTCAAGTTAAAGGAGTTACATTAACATAGGATTACACTTTCATTAGCAAACTTAATATATGAACTTTGTAATTGAAATAATAATTTTTTTTTAAAAGATTTTTATAGGAGACAACTTTTTACTTCTGTTTCCAAAGAAAACTAGTTCTTTTTGTTTACATTATTTATTTTATTCAGTGATATTTCTAGCAGTTCTGGATAGTTTTGCAAAAGAGTTCTTTACAAGTAGCTTTTACTTTTTTTTAATCTGCTTTCTTATGAAACACTTTTGTTTGCCAAGAGAGTATATACATTAGTGGGACATTTAGCAGTCACTTTAAGATTCACCTTCTCCTTTCAAATATAATCAGTACACTATATGAATAATGGTTTTAGACATGTGATTACAACATTTTTCCCCATAAGGGTTTTTTTGAGTCAAAATAGGACTAAGGAAAATGGACATTTCCTATGATTTTTATCTTAATTTGAGTATTTTAACACTTTTTTTTCCCTGAGAAAAGTGCATAAATAGAAGTATGTGCTCTCCTAAATAATTAGGAAATGTGATGAAAATGATGTCACCCTGCGGGAAAAACAGCACGGAGCAACTCGGCTCACCTGTGCTGGCTGCCTGGGGAGGTTAACTCTGTCCTGGCCAGAACCAGAACATGGATGTATTTGATCTCAGAACCAAAAGCCCAGAAGAGCAACTCAAATCCAAATATTACATAATCTCATAATTCTTTCTAATTTTGTTATCTAGCATATTTTGTCACCCTGTAAAGACATGCATCAGCAAACATTTCTTAGCCAGCCCCCTAAAATCTTCCTAATTTATTCCACGTTTCAATTTGAAACCTATTTAATATGTATTATTTTAAAATGCTTAGCTAAAGCATTATATTAAAGCAAGAGTGACTGAAGAGAAAGAATAAAAGAAAACCAAGTAGCACATGCAAAGATGTATTACTTTCATCAAAAGCAAACACAGGATTTACAACAGACGTTAGTGAAAATTTAAAAGGTAAGGTTCTGCAGTCTGAGTAGCATAAATGATGATGTAGACTTTTAAGATATAAAAAAGAAGTGGTGTTGTTATGAGTCTAGGAAAGAATCATGTATGCCAACAAATAATTCTTCAAGGTACTTAATATCCCTCCCCTTTGGTTTCTCCTTTACATTTTTTAGTTAATTTCCTTCTCTCCTGACAATGCTATTTCTTGCTACTCAGCCTCACAAGCGAGCTTGAGTGATTTGATTGAGAAAAGTGTAATAATATTTCTCATTATCTACCTTTCCTAACAAACACAAAGATTCTTTAAAAGAAAGAAACATGGGTAGAGATTAGATACAGGTACCTAGGCCCTGTTTTCATAGAGTTTTAAGACCAATTCAACATTATTCTAAGAAATTGGATGAAAAAGTAAGTTAGACTTCTAAGTCACCAAGAAGCTTTTTTAATATTTTACCTGGTGTTTAATTAAAATATCACAGTCGAAGGAGAATGCAAGGCTTTACTTCATTATGCTATGTCCTGGAGTGCATCTCTGAATGAATCAGCCCCAAGCTGTAATAGGAAAACATGTTTTTGAGAAGAGCAAGCACACAGCTGCTTAACCATATGGAAGTGTAGCTGCATAAAGCTCTGTTAATATCCACTTCTCACCTCCTCACTTACATCAAAATGTGTTGCCCCAGGGCAAGCTCCTACTTCCACCTTGGCTCTCCTGCAGCCTCCTGCTCTTATCATCCTTTTGTCCTCCTGTAATACTTCAGCTGTTCTGAGAGCTCTAGCAGGTCACCCAGTCATGTGACCTTGAACACTGACAAGCATCTTGCCAAATAGACCAAGTCCTGTACAGCTTATTTTAGATGAACATTAGACATCTCTGGTAACCAAATATACATGCATCATTTACTGGAAAAATCAAACTATTTCATGTCCTTTCCATGTGCCTTGGAATCCCTCAAAGTGACAATATTGGTTTGCAGGGGATATATACTGCTTTTCCCCTAAATTTCTGTGTGTGGGTTTACACATTAGTATGATTTGGTCTTCACCCTTAAGCTTTCTGTAGCAAAATTAAAAGCAAGAAGGATGGGCCCCAATGTACAGAATTCTATACTTTGAAATACTAGATCATAAATTATGCAAATGACAGCTAATTAAGAGCAAACCTATAAAATAGTTAAATAGATAGATTAATATCAGAAGCATGAGTGTGTCTAAACCAATTATCTTTACCTGATAAACTTACTGATAGGCTTCAAGTTGACAAAGAAATAATTTACATACCACATATAAAGGCTGATTACTTTCTCTGTTGAATTTGTCATGGATATAGGAAAATTCCCCATTTATTAGCACAGAATTGGAGCAGGGAACGTTTTAGTGCAGACCTGATTGCTTACCATCCCCATTTTTCACCAGTTTGTTTTAAATAACTGACAAAAGAAGACTCCAACTCTTCTCCCACGATGACAATAGAAACATGCTACGAGAGCAAGATACTCAAACATTTAGCATATGAAAATTTCCCTAAGGTGTGACTAACTAAATAGGTAGCTCCTTGAACCTCATCAAAATTCACATGACTGCACTGAAATACAAAATCAGAACCGGTAGAGTCTCTACCCAACCATCATCAAAGAAAATGCAAGCTCAATTCTGTTGCTCACTCCCTCTGGGCTTAAGGCGCTGCATCCCATCTGCGCTCCCCTCCTTTGTGAGCTGTGTGCTCAGGCTGGTGTTCTGCATTCACACCCTTCTGAAAGTGCCAGGTACCCAAGGAGACGCTTCATGCGGAGCAATTGATTGCCTGTGCTCTGAAGAACAAATCGTGCCATTTAAATGCCCTTCTATGCTGCAGACTGACCAGAGACGTGCTGGACTTTGTAAAGATGAATCCAAACACTGCAGCATCTCTCCGGGGTAGTAAGTTATTCTGGTTAATACCATTATTAAACAGAATAACTTACTACCCCGGAGAGATGGAGGAGGGGACCACCCCAGGAGGAGGGGACACAGCCTCATTTCCTTAGCACATCCTGCAGAGAACACAGCTAAGGACCCTAGAATGGAATTCCCAAAAGGCATTGCCATGTTGCCAACAGAAGGAATTTGGAGAGATGTGTTTCTGAAACCAAGCACCTGAGCTTGCTGCTTACTAGGTATTGTGAAAAATATTAGGAAATGTTGCTTTTGCAAACTAAAATGGGTTGCTGTAATTTTTATGCTGACTTGTGAAGTGGAGAACTAGGAGGGAGTATTGTTAGTATAGTTTGGCTATTATGGCAAAATCCCTCTCTCAAATAAGGGTTAAAACGTGACTGAAGGAAATAAAGCTCAACCAACAGGCTTCCACAGTGCTGATTAAGGCAAACAAGCAAGACAATGCGAGGTTTCACTATCTAAGCAGAGGCTACCAAATTAACATGCACAATCTGAAACCTGTATGGAGCTTTGGTTTCCTTCAGCCCCTAGGCCCATGTCAATTGCCAGGAAAAGTTAAGATAAGGACAAGTACTTGCCAGTAAGCAGTTGTCCTGGACAAAAGGACTCATACATCTTAATTTTCTTCACCTGTGGGAAAGGAATCTGCCAGACTTGCAATGTGTATTGTATTATGTACTATTGTGAATAAGGCGCCTTGGTTGAGCTTGTACAACGTGTACAACGCGCAGACACGATTGGGAGGAGTTTCTGGAAACCGTTTCCCAGAACTCATCTTAATATGAAGCAGGACAGGTGTTGAATATGTCTAGGTGAATGATGTAACCTCATCATTTCGGACAAGAACATGGTATAAAAAGGCTGCAGGCTCTGACCAAAAGTGTGCCTACTTTTTGGGTCACTCGCTCTTGCAAGAACGTATAATAAATTAACTGCTTCACTAATGTATCTACCTTGAGTCCTTTTATGAGGACCTTTTGTCATTTTTAACAGTATGAATACCCAACCCCTCAGGGCTCCTCATGCGCTGAGGAAACGCTGTCATGATAGCCAAAGCAAAGTTACTTCACTTGTGCCCAGTTCACTGGCAAGCTACTCAGGTATTGTGGGAGAAAAGAAAAACTCATTGCTACCCAAGGTCCTGACACAAGCTGGCCTTTAACACAGAAACTACAATTAGTTTCTTCAATCACCTGTGTACGCAATAGAAGTGCAGCAGGAACAACAGGGGTTGCCCTTACTCACAATTTCCCTTCCATGTGGATTAATTTTCAAAGAAAACTCTGAATGTTTCAAGTAGCCTTGGGCTTTTCTTTAGCATGTGCATGAGAATGAAGTGTGAAGCTTTAGGCAGGATGGGGAAATAAAGTAATAGTTTCAATGTTTCCTTTACTGTTTGGTATCAGTAGTGTTTATTCTAACATATCACCTAATCTAGTCATGTCAATGGAAAGGCTTCACCAGAGACTGCAACAAATTGTTTACTCAATAAAGGTCATTCAATTTGTGCTGTTCATCATTTAGTTCCATTGTGAACATAAGCCCAGCTCTGACATTTAACAATTTAAAGCTAGGTAGGGTTACAGTTTCCAAGACTAGTGTCACTGCCAGACGGAATTCTAGTGAAATTGGTTTGAAGAATCAGTGTGAAATGTTTCTTCTGATTCAAAGGCAGGGTTTTTTTTTTGTCAGGTCAGAGCTATGTGTCTCATGGCTTTATTTACCTTGTTTAAGAACAAAGCAACAATCTGTTATTTATAAATATACTGGAAAAAAGTGTTTTATAGCATATTTGCCCTTTGAGGTCAATATAAAACACCTTTAAAAAACAAGTAGAAAAATGCAGAAAAGACTTTGCCTGGTTTGTCTTTGTTAGAAACTGCTCTGGGGAGTTAGGTCTCTCTTCTCATTGCAGCTTGCTTTCTTCATGCAGAGCAGAAGCTTTATAAAAGAAGTTTAGCCCCTATGATGGCAAAGACAGCTTTCTAAAGTACCTGAGATACCAGCATGTATTAAAGATTGTACCTCACACCAAGCACTTTGCGTTGTCTTTTCCCAGTGATTTGTAGCACCTTTGCTCTGCTTCCTACCACAAAGAAGATAGAAAAAGAGACTGCAGTCTTCCAGTTGCCAGAAGATATTCATCTATGGTGACCCCAAGCCCAAAAGATCTCTCTTATTTTTTATCCCCTTCCTTTACCATACATGATGTCTCTTCGCACAGCACAGTTTTGTGGGTTTAAAAGAAAGAAAAGAAAAAAAAAAAAAGAGAGAGAGAGAGACATAAGACTGAATTAGGAGCTAAGGGGATGAGGCACAGACAGCAACCAGACTCAGACTTGTGCCACAGAGCAATACCGAAAGGCATGCAGAGAAAAACACGGCTGTAGCAACACTTGTACTTGAGTAGCAGGAGTGAAGAGGCCCTGCTGCTAGCTGTCTTACTATTCCTTTGGCATGTACTGAAAGATGGTGAAAGATGGAATAGGATGGGAATGAAGCCTGGGAGGGAGAAAAAATGAGTTTGTGGAAAGAAAAGGATGGTATGGCAAACAACTTTTCAGAAATTAAGTAACAATTTTGCAGTATGCCCCTTTTGGAGTCTCCCAAGACTTTCTCAGTAATGGCTACATGCAGTATCCTATGCAGCTGTGAAATGCCTCTATGTGTACTGCAGAGAAGCTGTGGCCCCAGGTACAGAACACATACAAATAGAATTGCTATGGGAAAATGAAGCTGTCATGTTTCCCAGATACAAGTACTACGGGCACACTGCAGCTTGTAGAGCATGCTCTGTAAATCCAGTATATCTCTTACAGATCAGATCCACCACTGCACCTGAGCAGACAGCACCACAGAATCCGACAATGGTTTAGCTTGGAAATTACCTTTAAGATCAGCAAGTCCAACTGTTCACCTAGCACTGCCAAGTTCACTGCTAAACTATGTCCTGAAGCACCACATCCACAAGTCTTTTCAATACCTCCCAGGGATAGTGACTCAATCACTCCCCTGCATAGCCTCTTTCAAAGCTTGACAATCCTTTCCATGGCAAAATTTTTCCTAACACCCAATGTAAACCTCTCCTGGTCCAACTGGAGGCCATTTGTTCTATTGCTTCTTATGTGGAAGAAGAGACCAACACCTACCTGTGTGCAACCTCCTTTCAGGTAGTTGTAGAGAGTGAGGTCTCCCCTCAGCCTCCTTTTATCTATGCTAAAAAAATAAAACCAGTTCCCTCAGCCATTACTTATACAACTTGTGCTCTAGACCCTTCAGGGGTTTCATTGCTCTTTGGCTACACTCCAGCACTTCCATTTCCTTCTTGCAGTGAGGGGCCCAAAACTGATAATCAGTACAATGGATATATTTTCAGTTGACACGTCTTACAACATCAAACTCATTGCACAGGCACAACGGAGCTGATAAGCATGTGCACAGCGAGCAATCTTCATCACATCTTGCTACACAACAAGAAGTAGGACCTACTGGAGAAGAACTTGTACTGCTTGACACTGTGGAGATACTCCCCAGTCCCAGACTTCCAGAAGCTCACAAGATCACAACATTTCCTACCCAGCAATGAGTATGCTCTGTTTCCAGATACATATACATATTCACAACTCGTAAACTAAAGCCACTCCAAACATGTTTGTAGACACAAAGTACTAATTAAGATACCACAAAAACTCCACAAGTGCACATTTCTGCTGCATGCACTAGACAAGTCCTTTTTCCTTCCTCACACCCTCTTTGGTCACAGTTCATTGCTACAAAACTCCTGAAGTAAGATGAGTTGTGGCATGGACCTGGAATGTAATCACAGACCTTTACACCTTCAATCTGAAGTACTCCCAGAAGACTTACTGTAATGGCATGCCTCACATGTTTCAGAGAAAAATTAACTAGACCTTTTCCCATATTATAGCCTATTGCTCTAATTTCAGCAACGCCACAACATAACTTTGGTGTGTTTAAATAAGCTATAACTTAATTTAATATATATCTGACCACAAAGCCTTTCTTGATTTAAGTAATATTTTTAAATGGCATATGTTTAATGGAGTATATGCAGGTCTGCTGTTCTTCAGCCATTCCTATTATGCAATGGTTATCTAATCTCTCTGTGTGCCAGTCACTCATAGCCTCAGGATATTCAAAATCTGTTGCATTTATTTAAAAAAAAAGTCATTTGGCTTTAATACATGTCTCATATATAGAATTTATACACAGTAAACAAATGAAATGCTAAAAAAAATCCCTGCTAGCCCAATAGCCCAAGAATTTTTTTTGGAATCTGTATAAACTGACTCCACAAATATGCCACATAACAGTTTAGGGATAAAATTCTACATCAAGCGGTTGTCACATTCAGCTCATGAATGCAGAATTAGTGTAACACATTAAAAACATACTTTTTTCTAATAACATGATGTTCATGGAAAATACCCAAGATTCTTCATTCATTTCAACAATTTCCTCACTACTCAGTTTCATTTCCTGAAATTATATCTTGTTCAGCAGGACAAATAATAAAATACAGCAGCACCTCCCAACTTCTAGCTACACGAAACTGGAGGGATCAATTGAAAAATAAAGGAACTTAGTATTTACTGTTGGAGAGGGTTCAGAGGAGGGCCACAAGGATGATTAGAGGGCTGGAGCACCTGCCCTACAAAGAAAGGCTGAGGGAGCTGGGCTTGTTCAGCCTGCAGAAGAGAAGGCTGCAGGGGAACCTCATTGCAGCCTTCCAGTACCTGAAGGGAGCTTATAAGCGGGAGGGGATTCAACTTTTTAAAAGGGCAGATAATGGCAGGAAAAGGGGGAATGGATTAAAACTAAAGGAAGGAAGGGTTAGATTAGATCTTAGGGGGAAGTTTTTTACAGAAAGAGTGGTGAGGTGCTGGAACAGGCTGCCCAGAGAGGTGGTGGATGCCCCGTCCCTGGAAGTGTTCAAGGCCAGGTTGGATGGGGCCCTGGGCAACCTTGTGTAGATCCAGGCCTGGAGGTTGGTGGCCCTGCCTGTGGCAGGGGGGTTGGAGCTCTATGATCCTTGGGGTCCCTTCCAACCCAGACCATTCCATGATTCTATGATTCTATGATTCTATGATTTAACTTTCAGCTAGGTGCAAAGGACCTTCCTCTGGAAGGTGGGAGATCAGAGTATCTAAGTCTTTACAGGGACCCATTCAGAGCTTAAATCCAAGTTTCAAATGTACATGCTAAGAACTTCTCAGAAGCTTTCTAGTATTTATCTTCTTAAACTGGGATTCAACATTGTGAACAACCTTCTTCTCACAGGACATGAACATAGTTTCTTCTACATTTGGTCAGGTTGGAAAAATAAAATCTCTGTGACTGTCCTCATAACTCCTAAAAGCATCACTGTTATGCATGAAAATAAAAGAATGACACCAACCACAAGAAAAAATGTCAGGAAGGGATTAGTGCCTGGGATTGCAAGGTAAATACTGACATGATTATGGATTAGGCATGGCGAAGGACATTGATAGTTTGATACCTTAGTGAACTGCAGCCATTTTCATCACTGAATAAAGATTGTTCTAGAAAGGGATTTAGGTGTGGCATCTTCTAGTACTGTCACAGCAGACTCTTAAGCTTTTTGTCCTCGTGGTACAATCCATGACTTTAAATGCCCATGACCTCTCTAGACACTACAGGGGGAGAGTCACACGTGACCACAGACAGAATACTGAAGGCCAGAGATGATAGCTACCTAAAGAAATGATGAAGAGTGGCTATGTTTTATGCCTGGTCACTCTTGAGATCAGAGGTGCCTCCCTGAATCAGACATGTAAGAGTTAAATTCAACCTCATCTGGCTACAGCTGAGTACATCTGACTACAGATGACCTTTTTTTTTTTTGCTTGCTTGATGGAAGAGAGGAGGAGACCTAATAACTGAATCAGAGAATCATGATCCTTATAGCTTGTTCTCTCTGGCCCCATAAACCATGCACTATCTGTTGTATGACATACTAGATCTTCCCAGAGAGTTGCAGAAGGCCCAAGCTCAGTCCTCTCTGCAGCATCTCGGTCAGAGCACCCTTCTGGGAAACAAAAGATGCAGCATGTAATTGCTGTAGGCTAAAGAATCCAGCGAACCCACTCAGGCAAAAACTTTCCATTGCAGCAGCATTTCCATGTGTTTTAAGGAAAAAAAATTGTTCAGATTTAGGATGCCTAATTTGCAAATCCAGCCAGGATAAGCTACTGGGACATTCAGCTCTGCCAAGAAGGCAGATGTTCTGCTTTTGAACAATAAAACATGAAAGTATTCAGGAAACTTCACTTGGGTCCTATTGAATTTCACATTCCCACTAGCACAGGAAGGTTTTGTAAAGAGCAGTCTTAAGTGATCTTAAAAATTATTAGGTGCAATCTTCAGCATATTTCTTCTTTTTTCATCCCTCATTATGCACCACTGTAGTTCTGTGGCTCTAGTCTGATGCAATAAAGAGCACAGCAACAGCAACTGCTTGCCATTCATATCATAGAATCACCAAATGGTTTGGGTTGGAAGGGACCTCAAACATCATTATGTTTCAACCCCCTGCAATGGGCAGGGGCATCTGCCACTAGACCAGGTTGCCCGAAGCCCCATCCAACCTGGTCTTGAACACTGTCAGAGAGAGGGCAGCCACAGCTTCTCTGGGCAGCCTGTTCCAGTGCCACACCACCCTCACTGTGAAGAATTTCTTCCTTATATTGAATCTAAATCTACCTACTTCTGTTTAAACCCATTACCCCTTGTCCTATCACTATACTCCCCAGTGAAGAGTCCCTCTCTTTCCTGTAGGCCCCTTAAGGTACTAGAAGGCTGCTATAAGGTGTCCCCAGAGCAATCTTGTCTCCAGGCTGACCAAACCCAACTCTCTCAGCCTGTCTTTGTAGGAGAGGTACTCCAGCCCTCTGACCTGGCCCTCCTCTGGACTGGCTCCAACAGGTCCATGTCATTTTTATGTTGGCCTCAGAGTTCGATGCAGTACCCCAGGTGGGGTCTCATGAGAGCAGAGTAGAAGGGGAGAATCACCTCCCTTGATCTGCTGGTCACACTGTTTTGATGCAGCCTAGGAAATGAGCGGCTTTCTGGGCTGCAAGCACACTATGCCAGCTCATGTTGTGTTTTTCATCAACAGACAGCCCCAAGTCCTTCTTCTCATGATTGCACTCACTCCATTCTCCACCCTGACTGTATTTGTTCTTGGGATTGTCCTGACCCATGTGAAGAACTTTGCACTTGGCCTTGTTGACCTTCACAAGGTTTGTGCAGGCCCACCTCTCAAGCCTGTCAAGGTCCCTCCAGTGTGGCAACTGCATCACACAGTTTGGTGTTGATGGCAGGCTTGATGAGGGTGCACTTGACCCCATTGTCCATGTCTCCAACAAAGATGTTATACAGCACTGGTCCCAGTACCGACCCCAGAGGAATGTCACTGTTTACTTGGGCATTTTTCCCCCTTTCACCTTACTTTTCTGGTGAACAAGATTAGTTCCTCAGCATTGTGACCACACACAGTGTTAATCCCTTTGGCCTTGAATGAAATAACCATGAGACTACAAAATCTGAGATGCCCTTCTCAGTTGAGTGGTGATTCAGTGATGATAAAATGGATGTTCAAGAGCTCTCTTCCTGCGAGGATTATAGCTCCTTGTGGAATTTTCAGTTCAAACTCAATTCAGATTTATGACAAACTAAGGTCACTTCAAAGTCTGTTCTGAACTTTTAATGGACAAATGTCACCAAGTGACTTGCTATAAAGATTAAAGAAGTTTATCTTATCTGACATACTGAAACCATGAAGGTGAAATGTTTGTTTCTGATTATGAATTGCATTATTCTGAATTCAGTTCCTATAGCTTATGTAGAAACATTTAATGAATCCTTGCATTCTGAGTTACAAACATAAATATGGTTAGAGACAGGTGTGGAGGCAGAAGATTCCTTCCTAGCAACTTCAGACAATTATTTCCATCCTAAACAATGGACTGTAACAGCCTTCCTACATAGGGTATTTAATTCCTTCATCAAAAATCAGAACACCTACCAGTTATTTAAGATTGCAAAGCAGAGTCCTATTCTTATGGAAATCAATACAAAACTATCTATGAATTTAACACAAACAATAAATGGCTCTCAAAACTAGTCAGTATTGTGATTTCCAAATAACATTATCTATGACTGACAGGCAAGCCACTACATTACAATTTCAGCTTTTATTTGTCTAGGTGTATCCTCTGTATTTTATCTTGAAACATCTTCACAAACTGTCTCGATTCTTCAAGAAGCTTGATTATAGCTAGAAACATGTAACTTCTTAACTAATACTTAACTCTTGTGAAAGCCGCTTCTCTCCTTTTCCCCTACCTCCTCACACAACCCTATTTTGCCGAGGTCTTGCTGTCCTCTAGTGGTGAAGAGCTATGACATAGGACGTTTTGGGAGCATTTAAAAGTGCAGGTCCTCTCATGATTTTAATCATCTCTGCTCTGGGTAACTTTCAGGACTCTCAGCGTATGGATTCTTGAAAGAAGCTGATAATTTCAGCTTGACAGACTGTAATAAAGTTACTCAGTGAAACACAGTAAGTTCAATATATATTTGAACTTAGAACCATGCCCCAAGTTTGAATTTTTCAGGCACTTTAGAATTTGCAACCTGTATGTTGTATTATTTTTAGCTTGAAAAGAAAAAGCAGATGCACTAGAGACTCTCATAAACGTGCCTATAGGAAAAAAAAAAATCTTAAGACTTTAGATGAGTTTTTCTGCATATTTCTTCAGACCTCAAATGTACAGTCATAGAATCATAGAATCATAGAATGGTCTGGGTTGGAAGGGACTCCAAGGATCAGAGAGCTCCAACCCCCCTGCCACAGGCAGGGCCACCAACCTCCAGGCCTGGATCTACACAAGGTTGCCCAGGGCCCCATCCAACCTGGCCCTGAACACTTCCAGCGACGGGGCATCCACTACTTCTCTGGGCAGCCTGTTCCAGCACCTCACCACTCTTTCTGTAAAAAACTTTCCCCTAAGATCTAATCTAAACCTTCCTTCCTTTAGTTTTAATCCATTCCCCCTTGTCCTGCTGTTATCTGCTCTTTTAAAAAGTCCTACTTCTAAAACGTAGGTTTATGACAGCCTTGCTTATGAGTATAAACCTTTAACTGATTGAGCTAATGCTGAATTCTGTAATCAGTTTCTTAGTTACTCTGTCTCCTATACTCACCTGCAACACTTCACTCAAACCTCAGTTAAGCAATTTCAAGCCAGGTCACAGAAAGACCATGCAAGGTGTAAGCCAGTTGTAATGATGGATACACCCCCAGCCAAGCCGTGTCACATGAAAAAGCAAAGAAGACTTCTGCCTTCCCACCATCTAGCAGGCATTCCCTCAGCTGCACACAGCTCCACACAGGCTGCACACAACTGCACACACCAGTCATAGCAGCTGGTAAAACATGGAACTGCTGCTGCTTTAGTGTGGTCTCAGATGACAGAGGCAAGTGCCTTTCATGCAGCTAAGCACCGTGCAGGTGTCACAAGAAGGCAGAGACAAAAAAGTCATTCTCATGCTCAGAGCTAAGATCTGGCAGTTTCAGGCTTTTATGGAAAACTAGAACCAAACTGAAAACAGATCATCTCAGTTAAAAAATTCCCCCTGATTTCGTTGTGCTGTACATCAGGCCTTATGTTATATAAAAGAATCTGGCTAAGTAGATCAGTCATTCAGCTTACTCAGGTTTGCACTTCCTGCACAGGGTAGAGTACTGGGTAAAGTCAATGAGTCAGTAAAGAACTGCCCAGTAGCAAGCCAGCTTTTAGAGCAAGGTCTTCATTGTCACTAAAAAGAGGGAAGCAGAATCATATATAATCTTGGACAAAACTAACCTTTCTAAAATTACCGTGCTACTTATTTTCACTGTATGTCCTCAACAGAACACTTTTAATCATGTTCCATCAAACAGATACTTTTGAATAATGAATGAGATCCTAAAATATCATCAACCTGATGCAGTGCAGGCACAAACAATTTAATTGTGATTTGTGAAGGGTTTCCAACACACTTTGCTTATGCCTGTGGTATATAGCCTTAAAAGTCACTCCAGCACTTGAGTTAACAATAAGGATGTCATGTAGAAGTTGGTTCAGCTGCCCTTCATTTAAACCATCTTCTGCTTTCATGTCATTATTACCATTCATTCTAATAATAACAACCCTTATTTCTAAGGGGCAGACAATCTGTGGCAACCTATCATCTTCAAATCCTCCACAGCTTCCTCTTATCTTGCTGCATCCTGACCTTGTACACTAAATTCTACAGGAATACATAGGTAATTATAAATCAGATATATTATTTTACAAAATGAGCATCTGATAACTTGGAGCTGAGCCTAAGAATGCATGCAAAAAACCAACCTTTCAGAGGGCCAGTTCCTGAAGCACAGTTGTTTAACAGTCATCATTGTCTCCTAAAATGAAACAAAGTCAAGAGTAAGAAATTTAAACAATAAATCATGCAGTAAAATATTGGCTATATTGAAGAGCAACAGCAATACTCCTACAGATGCCACATAAGTATTTTTAAACTGTAGCCCAGCAGATTTTAAGCAACAGCAAATAAAGTATTTAGAATGTTTGCACAAAATTGTCTAATGCCATGGGCTTTTCGATGACACACAAAACATAAAACCCCCACACAGTCTCAGTAGGAGAACATCAGCAGAGTAGTTGTTCCATTGTGGATAGATTGCATACCGGTGCCAAATGAGTAGGTAGAAGAGTGAATTTGCCAGAGGACCAGACAATGTTCTGTATTCCTCATTATGTGGATTCAGGGATGGAAAGCAGCTACAGTGGAAGTCATGAAGAAGCTTTACAAAGTAAAGGTCCTCATCTGATAAATACATCTGTACTGTGTCTGAGATAGAACTAATTTTCATCATAGCAGCCTGCATGGTGCAGTGTTTTAGATCTGTGACTAGAACAGTGTTGATACATCAATATTTTAGCTATTGCAGAGCAATGCTTGAACAGCATCGAGGCCCTCTCTGTTTCTCACTCTGCCTGCCAGCAAGTAGGCTGGGTATGGGAAAAGGTTGGGAGTGGACACAGCCAGGGCAGCCAACTGGAACTAGGTAAAGAGGTACTCCATGCCATATATGATGCTCAGCAACAAAACTTGGGGGTAGTCTTTCCAAAGTAGCTCTCCCTCAGAGACTGGCTTGGCATCAGTCTGCTGGTAGAAGGTGGTGAGTGACTGCCTCTGCATGACTTTTGGTTTTCTTTTTTTTTTTTCTTTTCCCTCTTTCCTTTGCTAATTAAACTGATGATTAGAGGGCTGGAGCACCTGCCCTACAAAGAAAGGCTGAGGGAGCTGGGCTTGTTCAGCCTGGAGAAGAGAAGGCTGTGGGGGAACCTCATTGCAGCCTTCCAGTACCTGAAGGGAGCTTATACGCAGGAGGGGATTCAACTTTTTAAAAGTGCAGATAATGGCAGGACAAGGGGGAATGGATTAAAACTAAAGGAAGGAAGGTTTAGATTAGATCTTAGGGGGAAGTTTTTTACAGAAAGACTGGTGAGGTGCTGGAACAGGCTGCCCAGAGAGGTAGTGGATGCCCTGTCCCTGGAGGTGTTCAAGGCCAGGTTGGCTGGGGCCCTGGGCAACCTTGTGTAGCTCCAGGCCTGGAGGTTGGTGGCCCTGCCTGTGGCAGGGGGGTTGGAGCTGTATGATCCTTGGGGTCCCTTCCAACTCAGACCATTCTATGATTCTATGATTCTATCTTGACTCATAACTTGTTGGTTTTTTTGCTTTTGCTCTTCCAATTCTCCATCCTGCTAGGCTGGGGTAGTGAGTAAGCAACTGGTGGGTAGTTAGTTGCTGGACAGAATTAACCCATGACGTCTTACACATGGATTATCTTAATAACCTCACTAAATTAGGTAAATAGCAGCAATGTTAAACACAAAACTGCTCAAGTATCCCAAAAGTCTTCACTAACCAGTGAAGAACTTTATGGCACAATTTACCCAGCATTAACATCCTCAAAGAAATAAGGACAGGGCTGCTCTAATAGAAGCTTAAAAAAGTAACATAACATGACAATGTGATTTTAAAAGAATTTTATATATTTTCTCTAGCAATCAATTTTGTGTTAACTCATTTCTGAAAGTTAAGACAACTCATCCTCAGTTGAGGACACAATTTCCAATGTCTGTGCAATAAACTGTGTTTCTTTTTGAATTGTCCTAATTGGTGATTTAAAGCAATCTTTGTTAGTTTACAAATTAGATGTCAAAGCAAGCTATTCTAATCTCTAAACATTAGGAAAATCAATCTATGAAGCAACAGGGAAGCAGTGTAAATTTTCTGCTTCAAAAGAGTTGTGTTAATATGGTCTCTACTGTCCATAAAAATTCTGTAATGCACCCAGAGGCAGCATTAGAGAAAAAGCATCTACAGTTCTTCCAATCTATTTGTTAATGTCAAGTGGATTATTAGAAGGAACTCTTGCAATATTACAGGTTTTTATTCTAGGCTTAAAGCTTGGAGATATTTACTTTCATGAACTCAGAATATGAGAACAATTCAGTTCAAGCACCAGCATGAACATATTTTTAATTATTCCCAGAGCCCAAATAGCAGTGAAGTGGAGAAACAGCCTGATACCAACATGCAAATGAAGAATACGAGAGACTTGCTTTGTTACAGAATTACAGGTTCATTTGCTGAATCGCCCAATATTGTGCAGACTGTGTTAATGTCAATATTAGTGAAAACATAGTAGCACCCTTCCTCTTCCCCCAGTTGTCACATACTCTGTATCTGTGATTTTCACTGAAATAGGGTTTAACTGGAACAGATTACCAATGTAACCATGAATGACATTAAGACAAGAAAACGCTTTTTCCTCATGAAAAACAAAGGGGTAGCATTAAAGCAAACACCACATATGCCCAAATCCCAGAATTTTCAGTCAGGGAAATAAAATACCACCTTTTGTCTGTTGTACACAAAAGTAATTTTCCCCTCCATCAGATTCTGAAATTCGGGGATGTATAACCTGAAAGACATTTCTAAGATACTGTTTTTCTTCCTCTTAAGAGGAAATGGCTCCTCCAGTCATGGCTAACAGACCTGGCACATATGTGAGGTAACATCTGCTTTAAAGTAGCAATGCTTTTGTTTTTCTCACCAATGATAGGAGAGGTTCTATGATTTGGGAACAAAGAGGTATTCTCCTCAGCCTTGGAAATCTCCTCCTCTGAAATCCCCAGGATGGATGAAGGAACCAGACTGGGTTTTGTGAAGAGGCAGAGAGGGAAATGGCATAAAGATAATTTAAGGGGTAGGTTATCTAGGCCTGCCTTATTCTGGAAAGGGAAGGTCATCAAACAGCAAATTGACAAGTTTCAGAGGAGGTCAGGAGGCAGCACGAAGGTGCAGGCACTGAACTCGGACATGACACAGTATCATTACCCATTCCTTCTTTGTAGACCCACTACAACCTCTTCTTCTTTGGAGTGTGCCAGTTCGTTTCAAAAATTACTATTTTAGGGTGGTAAGAGATGATTCCCTCACAAGGTCTCTACCACACACAAGCTTATGGCTCAAACTGCAAGCCCATTTGGCCAAAGAGAACCTGTCATTATAAATAAGTAAACCAGCCTGGGGTGCGATGCAGCTTGTATGCTTCAGGCAGGTGATAAACCGTGTTGGGCCCTGCTCTCTGAGGACAAAATGAACACTTTTTTTGGCTGTCACGGCAGGGCAGGCCAGGCAACAGGGCCCGGCAGTGCGGAGATGATGTTAGGGGAAAGGGAAGGGTTTGTCGTGCTCGCTTGTTACCTCCTGGTTTTAAAAATAAAAAAACTTAATGAAACCACTCCCTTTCCCTCAGAGCAGCCGATCCCCGGCATCTGGCTGCCACCAGACCCCTCCCGTTCACCACTGCCACGGCCCGCCTTTCCCTGGCCTTTAGAGGCGGTTCGCGCTCCCCCTCCCGGGCCGCTCCAGCAGCGCTCCTCGGGACAGAGCCGCAACGGGACGGGGCGGGAGAGTGAGGGAGGCGGCCCGCGGGGGGCCTTCCTCCCGCCCTCCCTTCTTCGTCCGGCTGCCGCAAGGGGTGGACCATGGCCCACAGGCTCGCCGGATCAGGCGGCTCGGCTGGGCCGGGGGAGCGGTGAGGGGCGCTTACCGGGGCGAGGAGCCACCGCCTCCGGGAACGCTCCGTGTTGGGCATGTCCTTGCCGCCAGGCCCCGCCGGAGGCACCGGATCCTCCTCCCGGTGTTAAAGCGTGTCCTCCCCCCCGCTCCCGGCAGCGGCTGCGGCGTCCCCCGGCCATGGGGACGGCGTCGTCGCTGGTAAGCCCTGCGGGCGGGGTCGGTGAGGTGATCGAGGACACGTACGGCGGCGGCGAGGCCTGTGAGATCCCGGTGGAGGTGAAGCCCAAAGCCCGGCTGCTGCGCGGCTCCCTGCGGCGAGTGGGGGCCTCGCGGCCCGGCGGCCTCATCGGGGCCAGCTTCAAGTCGACAGCCTCAGTGCAGGAGCTGGAGTGTGTGGCCGAGTACGAGCGCCTGAAGAAGGAGTACGAGATATTCCGTGTCAGCAAGAACAATGAGGTGGCCTCCATGGTGAAGAAAGAGGCCAAACTGGACAGGGAGAACAAGCGGCTGCGAGCCGAGCTACAGGTAGCTCCCGCTGCCCTCTTGGAGAAGGGGGCTGAGTGGCCAAGTGAGGCCCTGGCATTTGAGGCTACGAAGGGCTCATCCTTCTTAGGAAAAATCTGGAGGGGATCTGATGGGTGCGATGAATTTTCCTTCCCAAGGAGGGCAGGGGCATGCCGCAGTGCTATCCTGGTGACCCATTGGGGTGCGGTCAAGGTGTGCCTCGAGGGATGGGGACCACATGATGCGTGGCCATCATGCTCAGGACAAGGAGAGAAGTGTAGGGTGCTGGGATAAAGTCGTATTCAGACCTGTTTTCCACTAATTGAAAAGTAATTAAAAAAAATTATCAACAAGTGTTTACACTCAGAAAAATGGTGTATTAAATGTTTTCAGGCACTGCAGAAAACTTACCAGAAAATACTTAGAGAGAAAGAAAGCGCACTGGAAGCTAAATACCAAGCCATGGAGAGAGCTGCTACGTTTGAACATGATCGAGACAAGGTCAAAAGGCAATTCAAGGTATGGCTTGACTTTTCTTTCCCTGGAAAAATCACCCAAAAAAAGATAAATGTCACTTGATCATATTCCCTCAGTAAACTCTTCTCCAATAGCTTTCAGGAAGACCTCTCATTAACAACAAAAAAAGCAGCATCATAGCTGTAGCTGCTTATTCCCATCAAGATAATCCTACCTAAACTCCTCTGTAAAGCTGAGAGGAAAAAAAAAGAAATAGAAAATAACTTAAATGCTGAAAGGAGAATATGTGAAGATGCATCTGAACATTAGGATTATATTTGTTTTTGACAGTGGCAGGAAAAGTTGGGCTACAAACTGACACATGCTGAAGGAATGTATAAATTGAGTTGCAATATTTCTGCATAAATTATATATATATAGTGTTGTAATATTTAGCACTTCTAGCTTGTATTAAAGTGTGCATTGTCTCATCTCTTTTTGCTGCTAAAATATGACAGCCCGTTAAGGAGAAAAGCCTTCATGCTTTCTGGAGGGATTACTTGAAAGGCCAGGCTGATGCTTCTGCTTTTCTCTTGCTGCAGATGATGATGCTTCCTTCTAACACCCAAAACAGGGCAACAGGTCCTGGTTTTGCACTGTTTTCAAGATTCTTGGTGCTTTTAATTGTAACAGGTGTGAATGTTTGGTGGATATATAAAAGGAGGATTGCTTTTGTGCTTATTTAAGAAGCTGAGGCTTGAAAAAGAATTCATCTCTTTGTATTTATGTCTAGGTTCGTGTTTTCTTCCCCCTGTGAGGGTAATAATTTGCAAACAGGACAGCTGGAGATGATTGATTACTTTCTATCTTAGGAAATTTAAGTTTCCACAACAATCAAAATTAAATACACAATTAAATCTAAGTATTAAAAAAACCCACGTGGAAGAATAAAAGGGAACATTTGAAAAAAGTTATTACATGTGGAGATTTTGGAAGACAATAAACTGCAAAAGATGAAGAAAGTTACTTGCCATTTTTAATGAACTTTCCAAACTAATGCAGAATTCTAACTTTCAGAACAGAATGTTGTGTTTCAAGATGGTAGTTTTTTAAAAATAGATACATTTAAACTATGTTATCCTGCTCATTTATAGGCTTCTTGTTCACATTTTCATGCCTTTGCCTGCTGAATGAATGCTAGAAATTTATTTTTCCAGTTGAAAGCAGATAATCTGAACTAGGGAAGTGATACTGAATTTCAAAAGATTTATGGTTTGGTTTTGTTTGGATTTTCTTTCCTGCTCATAGATTTTTAGAGAAACTAAAGAAAATGAGATACAGGACTTGCTGAGGGCCAAACGAGAGCTAGAGGCAAAACTTCAGCGACTCCAAGCCCAAGGGATCCAAGTGTTTGATCCTGAAGAATCCGATTCCGATGACAATTGTACAGATGTTACTGGTGAGAATTTCATCCCCAGAATTTTGTGTTGAAATGTGACTGAAGACTCTGAATAGTAAAGCCCAAGGCAAATATTTATGTTCTTTTGAAAAAAGGCTTATTAATCCAGGTTAAAAAGCAACATAAAATAGTTTAAAGGATAAAAGCAGTTGACTTTACAAACATAATTTAGATTTTTGGGAATCCCATGTTTCTGGTCTTAAGAATGAATAGATTAATAAAATAGAGCACTGTCTAGGCACAGTGACTTGGACATTTTCTTAAATTGCTCCATGAACAGCTTGGAAAGTCCTGGTAAACTTCATGACATAAAAGATAAAACCTTGTATATGCAGTAAAAAGCATTTGATACCATGGGAAGGATTCAGATAGGTACGTGAGCAGTCCCCTGACTTTGTATCTGAATCAAAATTGAGTAATAATTGTAGCAGGCAGCTACAGATGACCACCATGAAGGGTTACTGAGGAAAAACTGCATGCAAGTGCTATTGCTTAACCTTTGCTTTGCTTATGGAGACACATCAACCATCACATCTTGGAAGGAGTACAAATTTGCAGTCTTTAAAAGTAGAAATGTTTCAAAATGCAGTGATTGGCTTTTTGCATGGTAATTATGCATTTGATGAACTTTAGTGGTACAGATGGTCTTGTTTTTCATATTCTTTCTGTCAACTTTTGCATTAAATTAGTTTTCTAATTCGTTCTTCCCTTCTTACTTCCTCCTAAGTCTTTTTCAATTCCCTGATTTTCTCCGTGGAAGATTGATTTAGTGTCTCGAGAGTTGTTTAGTGATTGGCAGAAGTGTAATCCCAGCCTCTTTAGAAGAGGTACTGTGAAAACTCTTTCACACAGCACCAAGACTATATTTCAGTCCTGACCTACAGCCCCTTTACACTTGTTTCCAGTGCCGGAATGTTCCTGAACAAAAATTGTCATGATGTGCACAAACGACCGCCGCAATAGCGTGAGCTGTTCTGATCTGTAACGCACGTCAGCATCTGAACCCAACAGATGTCACCAATCCACATAATAAGGCATATTAGCAAATAACCTCATCCTTTAGCAGCATGGCTTCTCATTAACTTTGGACAAGCGCCCACTTAGCACACAAAGGTGTGAGCAAATCTGCTAAAAAAAAGATGATCAGTGGTGTGTGGCAGTAGGTTATTTAAGACTGACAAGACTGATAATTTACCTTCTTTCATGATAATGGAGAGGTTTTAGCGTAGGTGTCTTGTGATACTTTTGTTTTCCCAATTCTCAGCTGCTGGGGCACAATCTGAATACTGGAATGGAGGAGCTTTGGGAAGTGAGCCATCCATGGGTAGTATGATGCAGCTTCAGCAGTCTTTCAGAGGGCCTGAATTTGCTCATAGCTCTATAGATGTTGAGGGACCATTTGCAAATATAAACAGAGGTAAGTAGTGGTGGCTTGTTCTGGTGGGATTATGTGTGTCTATGTCATTTTTCTATCCATTCTCAAGATTTCTTAGCTCCTTTTATGTCCATTCTTGAGTAATTTAACTAAATGCTTATTTGGAATTCTTCTTTGGAAAAATAAAAGGATTCTGTAGCTGTACAAGTCAAGTTATATTTAATATATTTGGTGACTACAGTATGTGCAGCAGTGATTTTAGCAAACAGCAGTGAACAGAGCTTCACTGTGAGTAAAACAAATACTATTTTGTTGCTTATGTTGACTAAGAAAGTGAGCTTTCTTTCAGTATCTGCTGGTGTTCTCTTTTCCATTTTATTCAAATTCTCTACTTCCTGAGTATGAGTGTTAGAATAAACTATAAAATTCATCCCTGTTTGGTTTTTTTTATCCATTGGACTTGCATGGGTTTTGAGTCTGCTTAAGGGGCCATTAATGGAAATTGATCAGGAAGACCAGGATGTATATACATTGTTATTGAATCAGATACTTTCTTACAATAATTATCTTCTGGTGCTCTGGCTTCCCTCACTGCTGTCCTGGCCCTCGAATCCTTCCTGCATGTTGTTGAGTCTGCTGGAAGTTTGTCCCCTTTTTTCTTCAGTCCTTCTAGCTCTGATTCAGAAGTTTGTGTCTGCAAAGTGGGAGGGGAGGGTCTGCTCTGCAGTGACTCCACCTTGATACATCATGCCATGTGGTACTGGAAGGGGGCCCTATTCCTAGCTTGAGGGAATGACCAGCCACAAAATAAAGAACTTAACGAAAGTTTGAAGATTCGTTGTTTCTGTAGGGAATTGATATATAGTGCTACAGAAAGCAATGGACTTTATCTCAAGAAGGGGAAGTTCCCATAATGTTTTGCTGTCATTTATTTGCATGGCATAATTGAAATCCATGTATATCTGGAATGAAAAAAAAAAAAAGATGATTGTGAGTGATTTTACTATTTCTGAACACTTTTTTCTTACTTTACAACGATCAACTGATTGATGATGTGGATAAAATTCATCAATCCTATTTCAAGAAAATAGAATTTCAATAATATTAATGTATTTAACACCATTGTCTTGCCATGCTATCAAATTCTATGACATTATCAGATGATAAAAGTTCTCTAAATTAAAATCTATAAAATTAAAATAGTTGAGTAAAAATGTTACAACTATTTTGAATAAAATATAGTATTCATAATGTTAAGAGGTAATGATTTGTTTGTTATGTGGTGTAATCAGATGGGAAGATCTGTAGACTTTATTTGGGTTTGTTTTTTTTCATTGGCAGATGATTGGGATGCTGCTGTTGCCAGTTTGTTACAGGTTACTCCTCTGTTTTCCCACTCTCTGTGGAGTAACACTGTAAGATGTTTTATTATTAGTACTGATGAGACTCAACTAGAAGTGGACATCTTCATTAAAGTGAGTACCTCACAAACTTACACTTTTTTTGTTTGTTTGTTTCCACTCTGTTATCTACATAGAAATTTGACTAATATTTCTTAATATTAGTCTGATGTCAGTGAATTCAGTAAAAGTGTTGTCAAGGACTTAAGAGGAAGAAACTGCATAGAGAAAAGAAACAGATTTATATCTTAGGTGCTTAGTGCTATGCAGATTCAGTCATAAAGCATCATTATTCATATTTGCTTTCAGACCTACTCACCGAAACTTCAAAGAATCTGTGAAACAATGGGATACTTCTTTCAAGTTGTTCATTTTTCAACAGAAAGTGAAAGGCCTCTTAAGGATGTTAAAAAGTGGGAAATCGAAAAAAGTTCATTAGTCATTTTGCTTCTGCATTTAACTTTGCCAAGGTAAGAATTTTCCAGATAGGTAAAGCAAATGGGAACTGGTAATGTATGCAGAATGCACAGCTTTTTAAGATGTATATGGTGCTTTGCTCAGCTAGTATCTCAGCTAGGTGCTTTTCCTAAGCTAGTATCTTCTAAGAGATGCTCCTTTACACTTTAGGTTTGATGGATTTTTTTTTAAGTGTCTGCATCAGCAGCTTTGTATCATGTCCTTTTTCTTGTAACTACAGATTCTCTTATAATACAGCATGAAAGTTGTCTTTGTAATATGGAAATGTTTAGCTTTCCAAGGGCAGCTCATGTGTCTTGCTGGAGTCTTAGGAGTTCAAGATGGCTGGTGTGAATGTCCTCAGTGTTTTTCATTTGCTTATCTAGCCTTACACCTATCTGTAGTATTTTGATTTTTATTCTGTCACATAGTATTTTCTACATCTGGCTATTTTTTGGACTGATTTCTTGCTCCCCTGTGTGGTACCTTATGCTAGCTTTTCACAGCTTAATTTACTGAAGTCATGATGTTTTATGACAAATGGTGTTGCAGGATGTTCTGTTTGTTCAGTGAGTAATTTCCTGAACTTCTAGACAAAGAAACATGACTTATGAAATGAAAAACACCAAACTTGGGATACTTCTAGAATTTATTTTAGGACTCTTTCTGTTATGCATTTGGGAATTTTGGGCACAGTTTGTTTTTAATGTTTTTCCCAAGAACAGAGAAAAAAGGATTAGAGAAGATCATATTAAGGACCACAGAATTTTCATTCCAAAACATCTGTATGAATGCAAAAACCTGAAAATACTGCTGTATGCTTTAAGTTTTGTATTAGGGGTAGATTTTGAGCTCTAGGGATTTCAAATGCTGTTGTATTATTAGAGCTCTTGTATTAACTGGACCTCCTGTTTCTGTAAATAAAACACATGCCTGTGGAGAATTAAAGTCTGGTATAAGAGAGTGGTAGCTAAAATTTAGAACAGTGAAGTGCTTGAGGGAACAGCCAGGTACCACAGAAGTTGTTGATTTGTTTTCATAGAGGAATCAGACTAGTACTACCATACATTCTAGACTCTTAGAAAGATAATGTCAGTTGCTGAGGATTTATTAACACTCTGAGGGGATATTGTTGCCAAATAACCCAGTTTTATATATGTGGGTCACAAGTGTTTAAGAAATAACACAAGAAGAAAACCAAACCAAAAAAGTATTCTTGCCAACACTATTCACTTAGAGAGTTTTTTGTAGGAAAAACTGTGATGAAAATTGTAGTGCTCATATAAAGAACATAATCTTTGAGAGATCCTGTCTGCTGTTGTCAGCATCCTTAAGTTGTATAGTTGCCTCTGTGGAATACCAGCGGATTGCTGGGAATTATATCCATGGATATCACTCACATATATTAGTACAAAGTGCTTTTGAATTTTCAAATACTATCAATTAAAAGACTATCCTCCCTCTGACAATTACTAAAGGACTTTTCCTGAAAAGGTCAAGGAATAGAACAGTGCCTTCAAATAAGTGGCAACAGAGAAAATGTATCTGATGCTTGTTAATCATCTGTGAATCTGCGTTCTTGCCATGCAAGGCAATGGCTTTTCACTTTGCATATTGGTATGACAGTAAGATCAACTTTTAATTTACAAAGCATTGATTAAAAACTAATAAATGGTCCTAATGTTTCTGGTGCGAGTGGCATAAATTTCTCCCTCAGCTGTTACTTGCTTCAGAGTTTGTCTCTGCTGAAATATCTGCTTGCCCTTTGTTGTAAATAGAAATGACTTTTGAATTAGATTTTTGCAGTGAAACCCATCTTCGGAGCTTGTGTTGATTGAACTGTTTACCACAGCAGTGTAATATAGCACAAGAATGCTGATTTCCAATCTAGTTGTTTGTTGGAGGACTGTGAAGAAGCCTTCTTGAGAAATCCAGAAGAAAAACCCCGGCTAATTTACCACAGAAAGGAGGATGGCAGAGTCAGTTCAGTCTCCGTGCAACAGTTAATTGAGCAAATCTCCTATGTGAACAAAGCAAAGGTATGGGATTTTAAAGGCTGTTGAATTCTAAAATGCTTATTTTCCTGCTGTAAACAACATTGAGTGCTAGTAGTCCCAGATTTTAGGAGAAACTGCATAATGTTCATCGGTCTGAATGCTCATCATATGAACAGACTGATGAAGCTGAGGTTTGAGTATTACAAAGTTTTCATTATCAGGGGAGAAAAAAGCATTTTCACTGAAAAAAAAAATCCCTGTGCTATAAGGATAGAATTTCTCACCTGTGTGTAGCCACTTAAATGGCAAAGTTACATATCTAAAGTCCTTGGCTATATGCTAAGAGAAAGCAGTGTACCTCCAGAGAGATTCCTCCCCTCTGAAAATACATCAGCTGCCGCTTATTTCCTACTACAGCAAGCACTGTTGAGAACAGCTGAAACTAGATGCCCAACTTTTAAGAGTTTAGGCAAAGTGAATCCTACCTAAGGAATGCAACAGAATGGAATTTAAATGCATTCCAGAATTTTTTTTTTGTTGAGAGTCCTAAATACTGTTCCCAGCTGGTTTCAGAGTTGCATCATGCTTTGCCATTTACTTTTTCAGATGATTGATCATACCGGAGGTGTGGAGGAAGGAGCATATGAAATCTATAAATGTGTGGAAAAGATAATTAAACAGGTAGAATACATGATGCATCTCAGCTTTTCTTATTCCTACTCTGATTTATGATCTTAAATTATGTCAGTGTGATTACGGTTTTCTACTTAGATGTAATTCCAAGGATCTTTTTCAGTTTCATCATTACTATCTGGCAAGCAAAGAAATCTGCAGATAGAAAATAAACCTCAAAACTGGGCAGAAGCAGAAACAACAGGGGAAAGGGATCTGTTCACAACCTAAATTCTCTTTTAATTTCTCTTTATCCATATCATAGGAAATTGTTCTCTGCCTATCCCTCCTTGTAGTGACTTGCTTCCACTATGAGGAGACTAAAACCGATGTCTTGAGACCTGTGTATTCAGAGTTAACTTGCTTTCATCTAATTTCTCCTTTATTCATGTTCGCTGCTGGCCCAAAAGGAAATGAGCATATTGACTTTCATAGAGCTGCACTTGTGCAGTGAAATTGAGAATAACACCAAATGTGCCTGCACTGTTAAGAATTATAGTTGCAGTTTTCTCCATGTAATTTTCTTTTTTCTTAGGATATATTGGGGTGTGAGATGACAGAACTGGAAGCCAAGGATTT
>VZTU01029183.1:0-11797 GCA_013400835.1 Zapornia atra
ATGTCTAATTTAAAAGCTCTTCACTCTTGATCACTACCTTCTCTAGAGCCAACTCACTCTTTACCTGTTAATAGCCTTTTGATTTGCTGTTTTATCCTTTCACTCTGTAATCACACCATGAGTGTTTGCTTGGAGGCTATTGTGGCCACTGTGTTACTTTGCTGCGTGCTTTCACCAGCATCATCCCATTAGCTAAGATCTATATATTAATACAGAAAAAATCCATCAATCCACTCTAGGAATAAATTACTGTCTCATTGACTACCTCACTCATAGTGTTCAACAAAGTATTACATGTTTTTATCCCTAGATGTTTGCACATCTCCCCCTTATTTCCTATACTATGCATGGTTGGCTTTAGGATAATTCCCAGAGAATGAAAGATATCTCCCTTACAAAGTGCAACACCAGGCAGCCGTCCTTGTTAATAATAGCTAAGAATGCTTCACTGACACTTCTCACTTCTGAAGTGATTACATCTTAAATCCTAAAAATGGAGGACAGATAAACTCGGTTACCACCCTCTGTGCTGTTAGTCATCAACGGATTTAGCATTCAAGGGCTATGATCCACAAACCATTACTGTGCTAATCACTCACATAAATGTAATAACAACAGTAAAAAATAAACATAAAAGCTGTTTTTGAGCTTATAATGATAAGCACTCAAGAATTAAATAACATCAAGATTAAAAATGTCTGCACCTAATTTGCATGCAAACTCTTCTTTGTGGAAATGCATTATCATACTGTCTTTAATTACATGGTGATATGCTGCTTCTTCTGCAAGACTTTCATTAAGTGGAAATCAGATAAGCTGAGGAATCTTCGTTGTTGAGCAAACTTTCTTTAAGCAGAAAATCTCCACAAACACAAGTAAACAAATTTTAGAAGTTTTCTATCATGAGTAGTTTAATTCTACAGAGGTTCTAAGTCCATGAAGATTTCAAGTGAAATAAAAACAAGACCAAAACAATTAAACCCCAATACAATTAGAGTTATCTTGATACCAGTCCAGAAGGAGTGATTTCAGAAGAAAAATTTATTTATAGGGGAGCTCGGAAAACATTGCCTAGTTGCTGAAAACCTTATTTTTCTTGTAGAAAGACATTTCTTTATAATTTTTCCCAGTACTTAAATATATAAACAATAATTTAATTAATCTTTGCTCTTCTAGTGCTCTTGAAAAGAATGTCTCTTTCATATTTAGAGTGATGCTATTTACACTAAAAACTTGAAAGCCCAAATCAGAACTGTCCCACTCACTTCACAGCACCTTCTGAAAATTTTGAATGATCTGCACATTAAGCTTACAGCATGTTCACCGGGGCCATTTCCTCCCACACTACAAACAGAACAAGTTCTATCAGCATTCTTAAAGGCTGTGGTAGGAAACAATCTGATTATTTGTAGTTCCTTTTCTGTAAGTTGTCTAGTTATTCTCTATCTAAACTCATGACACTGTATTTTGCAGTTATTTCATAGTCTATTTACTATTTTAGAACTAGTTAAGTGCCTTCCTTCAGACCCTGCTGCAGTGAGCTAACAGAAGAAAAAAATACTCGGTTACGTGGTTACCCAGAGGATCCAGGGATCACCTCTCATACATAGGTGCATGTGTATAGGCATATAATATAAACATACGTAGGCACTTCTACCTCAAACTCTTTAGGATTTACTAGAGAAACAGATAAGCCGGTGGGGTTTGATGATGAAAAGTTCAGGTCTAAATCCAGCTGCATTAACTGAATGTTCAGATCAGAAAAGACCAATTTTATTAGAATTATTTTTACATTTCTGTAAGCAATACCAAATTTTTAAATGTGTTTAATATCTCGGTTGGGAAAATAGAATAGATTTTTGTTATTTTATTTTGGGTTTTTTTGGTTATTTAATCAATACCGTATATCAATATTGAGTTTAAAATATCAGTTCAAAAGAAAATTCCATGTTGACATCTAAAATAATTGAACTGAAATATCATAATTTTAAAGATTCTTTTGGTCGTAAAAGTTGTGGGGTTTTTAAAATATATTGTATAAAAGTATTTATACAAAAGTGTTTTATATCCCAGCATTTAAGGTGCCTATAAGAAAGCTGGGGAAGAATTGTTCACAAGGGCATGTAGGAATAGGACAAAGGGTAATGGTTTTAAACTCAAAAAGGGGAGATTTGGATATTAGGAAAAAATTCTTCAATATGAGGGTGGTGAATCACTGGAACAGGTTGTCCAGGAGGCCCCATCCTTGGACATATTCAAAGTCAGGCTTGATCCAGCTCTGAGTGACCTGATCTAGTGAAGATGTCCCTGGTTACTGCAGGGGCGTTGGACTAGATGACCTTTAAAGGTCCCTTCCAACCAAACACATTCTATGATTCTACGATTTTGTTCCAATTCAGCCTGGGCACAGAAAATACTGTGTCTATAACACATATACAAGACTTTTCCTGGTCATTTATCTATAAATAAGCATGATGTCTATCTTTTCAGATGTCTCCAAATATAAGATAAATTTTAAGTAAGATTTCTATGTCAGTGAATTCTTACTCTACTGTTGTGGTTTCTCATCTTCCACTGATATGAAAGTGGTACTGAGCTGTCAACATTGGATACTACATCAACACCCTTGGCACCAGAAAAGCTGAAAATTATTCTGGCAGGTTCTCCCATGATTGTTATTCAAGCCACCTCATTGATCAAGGAAATTTTTACTCCTTGCTTGAGAAATCCAAAAAAATGTGGGAGAAAGAGAAAGCTTTAAATGTTTGACAGCCTTTATTTTTCATTTCATAAGCTGTTTCTGGGAAAGCTCTTACTTATTGCCTGCATTTTATTGCTACTGATATATGGGATTCTTCCACTGTAGAACAAGCTGGTAGCACTACAAAAAAGAAACTTCTCCATGAATTATCAGTTATATCAGGGCAAGAGATCGCTCAGTTACCAACACTTGAAGAAAAAGAATTACTACTTTAGTGAAATCATCTGCTGAAAACTCAGGTGGAGTAGAAACTAAGATTTCTGGGTGCCCTGTCTACTATTTCTTGTGCGAGTCTGTCAGAAATCAATATTGAAAAACCTTTGGAAGTTTCAATCCCACTTTTTGTCATGTTAGATTTGTTTGAGAAAACGGACGTGCCTCATCCTCTCCACTAATTTTGTATTGAAAGGCTGGCAGTCCTCACCCAAGGTTGTTAAATTCACCTTGCAAACCCTTTAAGGATGTTATAGATGTGTAACCAACTCTAAGGACAATTAGCAACCACAAGTGCAATTGCCCATGGAATCTGCATCTGGCAGCCTCGTGAGTACTGGTGGTACTGTGCCAACTCTGCAAGACTGACTTAGACTAACAAATGTCAGGTTGTCCAAGGTACCTGCAAGTAGATAGGAAAGGAAAAGGGATTATTATTGTCTTTTTTCTAGTGTGATACTTTTTGATGTGTGTGTGCATTATATGTTTTTAATGTTTTTTAACTCATAAACTAACTCTGAATGTCAAAAGGCAGTAACATTACTTAGTCATAGCTTCAGGTTTAAAAAAATTTGAGAATGGGAACCTAGCGCTTCAGTTTGCAGCTGGAGTGTTTCCCTGATTTACAGACACAAAGATGTCAAATCCCATTAAATAACTACAACAAAAAGGAAGTTATTAAAAAAAATTGAGAGCCCAAAAAGCCGAGCTGGGCTATACATGTGGCGTGGATCATCTGCTTCTTCTTTTTCAGAGGTGTGTAGTCTCTGGAAACTTTCTCCCTCCCTTATCACACAATGTAGGAAGCAATTCTGAGTAATTCACAAATGAAATGGAAGTGATGGCTTGCTGTACAGACCAGAAAAAACCTTTGATACAAGTTTATTTGCAGTATGTGATTTCATCATCTATAAATTTCTTGCTTGTTTGCTTGCAAGCAATAAAAATGTTTATTTTTGGCCAGCCCTCTTTAGCATAACAGACATTTCCACACAATTTCTGTGGTTTCTTCTTCTGAGATCTCACTGATTCTTTTCTGATTGTTGTTGCAGAAAAGTCCACTCTTACTGTGTCTACTGAATAAAATACTAAGAGCTCTATTCATCTTTATGCAGGCTCTTTTGTTTGATATCTTTTGTTTGACATCTGGAAAAGTCACTGTTGTGCATCTCCAACTAGATAGAAATATGGATATATAGAAGTATAAATGTTTTTTAAGTCTGCAAAGTTAAGCCTTCCAAAGTTAGAACATGTAAATTTACATTTGTCTCTTGAAACGGTAATTTGCTGTCTTGTGTATGTATGTTACAAAAGAGTTGTACACAGATGCTACTTTTTTAATAAGTCTCTGAATTGATTAACAAGTGAAATCAATACTTTTTTATTGCTGTAAGAGAAAGTTATTCATGTTGGTTCAAATTCATCCTATATAGAATTACTAATTGTTCCCTGAATGGATTAATTGTATTTTCACCAGAATACAGAATATCTCAGTCTTTCTTGGACATGAAAAACTTTCCATGTTAGCACAATAAGATCAATCAGTATTGATTCTGCACAGGGGCCTAGACTTGTTTTGTATGTCTTTCTTGAAACATCTGGGTCATGACTTTCCAGGGCACTTAGCAATTACACCATGCTGATGTGACCATTATCTCACGGTGACCACCAGAATATGGGAAGGATAGAACTTATGCTAAGCAAGCATAACATGAACTACTTTGAAAGGCATAATCTATTTTAAAATGTCAGAGTTGGGGAGAAGGGGTGGAGTTATTTCATAGCAGTGGATAAAGGTCAAACCCAAGACAGTGCACAAATGTACAATCATGACAGAGCTCAAAAAAAAAAAAAGGAAAAATTTGAAAAAAAATTGCATTATATAAAAAAAGAGCTATCTTGCTTTAATTCTTTTAAATGAGAAAACCATTTAAATTATAAATTAAAACCAGAACCAACGTGGATCTTTCAGTATCAACAGCACAATATTAGGTCCAGAAAGGGAAACAAAACCAAAAGAAGCACAAAAGCAACATTGGAAAATACGTGGCTTGGAAAATTATATCTAATAGACTGAAATTTGTCAAAGTAATGAGGGACTAAAATCAGGAAATTATAAGGTAGAGAACTAATTTAAATTTATTATTTCTTCTTATAAACATAATCACTAAAAAAGAATATTTTGCTTTGTATTGCCATAGAAAATATTCTTATAGTTTCCAAATCTACTGATGCAGCTACAATAAAATGCTCATGCTTCTGTGCTATATGATAACGAACTTTTAATTCCTTCTAAGGATTAATTATAGCTCCCAGCCTGGAAAATCACTGTTGTGTGGCATTCATCCTTGATGCACTATATACCTGAGAAGACGGACCACAGATAATACATAAAATATTGTCATTCCACTGAATGTCTGTAAAACTTTGTTATACTTTAGTTAATGGTGCTTTGCAGACAGTGAATTCATTGTTTTCACTTGTAGGAGGAGAGCAGATACACTAAGAGTATCAAAGATATTTCTAATTTCTACTAGATTTAAATTCTCTTAATTCCAGCTGATTTGATGGTGCACAATATGTCAACAGTAATTTTTAGATTAATTTATTATTGACACTTGAATAGTTAAAAACTAGTAAGCCTGTCAACCCTCAGAGATTTGCCCATCAACTTAGATCTCACACGAACAACTTGCTTTGAACGTAGCTTCAGTGTAATTCTTCTATTCCTTTTATTTTTTTCCTCCTTTTGGGGGTGGTGGGGGGAGAGGGTGCTGTTGGGGGTGGGAGTGTTTTTGTTTCTCTGCCAGAAAAAAATTGTAAATGCTTTCTATAGGCTTACTCCTTGAGGAATATTTACTTCTACATGCAATGTCAGTGAATTAAATTTAATGAAGACTGTAGCAGCAATGAAACTGCGCCAATACTTAATACAGACACTGTTAGTTACTGTATGTTAACTATTTTTCACTCTATTTTGCACAGAAGAGGTTTGCAAAACTATGGACAAGCTGTTTCAGAATAAAGAACATTGCCATTTAACCAAGGTTAATGCAAAAAATCTGACAGTTCTTACAGTACCACTTCAACAAGTGGGCCCATGTTTCTTTTTATGGATTTTTTTCCCTCTTTGGGGTTCAGATGGAGAACAATCCATCTGGGCTTTGTTTGCTTTTAATTCTCATTGCATATAATAATCTCAGGAAAATGAGATAAACATCCAGCTGGTGAGGAAAAGAGAAGAGAGATGGTAAAAGGGATCTCTGCTTGCTATGATGGTATTACAGGTGGCTGAAAGAATTCCGGCACAACTTTTAAGGATGATTCTGAATGTGTTTTATTTTTTTTGCTGTACATCTTTCTTTTGTGGAAAATTAAGAAAACAGTTGGCACAGCAGTAAATGTACCATGACATTCTCATGAAGTGTGAAATGCAAACATATTACTGTTAATAGTCATTTCTCTATATGCAACTGGTTCTTTACCTTGTCTAGTTCAGGTATTTTAAGGTGTTTGTGCCATATCCAGAAACAAATTTCTTCCTTTAGTTTTTAATTAATTATTAATCCTCTAAGATATTCTTATTTATATGCTTCCCTGAATAATTTGCAGTGTGGATAAAATGATGCATGTGAATATTGATCGCCCAACAAGTGTGTGTGTATGAAACACCTAAACTGCATAGCTTCTCTTCCCTAGCAGGGAAAGAGAAGTACATCTAAACAAGGACTTGGCCTGTGATAGTTGAAACCACAGAGAAGAACTAAAACTGAGGAGAAAACACTGTTGTCATTGGAAGAAGTCAAAGAATACTAAAACGTCATTTAAGATCTGCATTTTTAAGTTTAAAGCAAAACAGAAACAACACAGCCATGACTTTGCAAAGAGGCCCTAGATCTGCATTTGCCAAGGCCCAAATGTAAGAGAAAGAGACCCCAGGTAAAGGAGTCCCAGAGTAACAAATCCTTTGGCATGCATATACCTCCGAGCTATATTAAATGTCTGTGTATGTGTAGCATGTGGAGCTCATTCTAAGCGTCAGATTTTAATCGTATTCTCATCCATTTAACAGCATGTTCTGTAGGCAAACCTGATGTTTGACATAGTCTGTGTCTGTATTAGCAAAGAAATAGCGCCAGGTAATGTTCTTGGCCATTGGAGATGATCTTCTGTAGTTACATTTTTAGATTGATCTATTGCACATTTTCGGCTTCTGCAGCTAACACTTCCAACAAGGTGCTCCTGGGCAGTATTAGGGATTCCATGCAGGCCAGAGACCATTACTGATAAGCAGTTTGCATGTGGCCACCATCTGCTGCAGGGTTAGAGAGCCTGATACTATGAATGGAGATGATTCTGTGCCAGCCAGTCTCTGCAATGGAGAACAGCCCCAGGCATATTGCCAAACTTAATAGAATTAATAAACAGAGTTGTAGAGGTGCTGTTCAAAGTCTTGAGACAAAGGGCTCAAGACAAAAGTGACTTACACTGTTCTGTATTTTTGTGAAGATCCAAGAAATTTGCTTTATTTTTCATCTTTCTCTGAAATAATATGTTTGAATTTATATGCAAGAATTTTGCATCAGAAAGATGCATTTCCTTACTTGTTCTCATACATGGCTTTCGGCATGTCAGTATCATCATCTCCTAAACAGAAGGCTTTAAATTACCAAAAGTTGATACTGCAAAATTGACTTTGTAGGGAACTGCTGGCAGACACCAATCATAGTACACAGCCGTATAGCTGCTCATTAATCAGTGTATTTTTACTGTGGTTATTTAAAGCTATCAAAAAAGCTACTATTGATTCTGCTACGGCACCCAGCCGTGTTCTTAATATGGAATCTATTTTAATATGAAATCCATCCTTAATATGGATCTATCAAAGAAAGACCTCATCTAGTTTTTAGAAATTTTAAAAAATATTAATTTTAATATTAATATTTATTAAAAAAAGAAATTTTAGTTCCATCACTGTTGCACTTTTCTCTGTTTTATAGAAGTTAATTTGGATTATTATTACTGTAATACCATTGATACAGCATAGAGCAATTGTAGTCATATAGCAATTCTGCCCCTTCCCGGCTTGATGACATTAGGATACATTGTACACTGGTGTCCTCTAGAGCCTTGTACTCTTGTAGAACTGACATGCTAGGCCATTGAATCCAGACAGTCCAATAAATCCGATTGTGCCTTTTTTATACCTGGCTGGAGGCAGAGAGCCTAATCCTGCTTAATATTTTTGTTACTCTCTTCTTGGTAAAAATGACTTTGAAGTTCCTTCAAGAGGTTCATATGTGTGATCAGGCCTTCCACTTGATCTGTGGAACTGCTCACTGGAAACAGGAATACCATTTTTCATGAAAGAATTTGCTTTTATGATTGGTTTTCCTTGCAATTTTTGTACTTGCTCTTCTAGGTACAAGGTAGGTTTTCCATCCCACCTCCTCACATCCTCTCACATCATCAAATAAGCAAAACCACAGGATGCCCTGTGGTGTGTACCCTGTATATATTCTCTCTTGAGCAGAGGAATGCTTACGCCTAATAGCTGCAGTACTATTCTTTACAGGTGGGAAATAAGGCTTATGTTCTCTTTGAGTTGCTGGACCCTCCAGAACAGTTTCTCCACAGTCGAGAGAGGAAGAGACACTCTCTTTGTATAGCCGGAGTCAGCCAGTCAGTTCATCCACTGCTGATGCCTCTTTGCCTTTCCAGTCCATTACTTCCAATGAGTTGGTATATGACAATGGTGCACTTTGTACAAACTTCCTCCACATGACTCAGGTACATTGGAGTTCACCGGAATCCATGGGTAATTATGTTTTGTCACAGTCATAATAAACCATCTCCCACATGCCTAATTCCCTCAGGTACTGGATAACTCTCTCCATGATAGTCCACTTGCTTGGAAAACATGCAACATCTTCACGGAAGGGATACCTCTCCCTCATGCTTGAAAGAGCCTCCAGAAGCTGAGAGCTTGTGTATTTTTCCCAATCACTCTGTCTATGCACCTTTTCCTAGACAGGGATCTCAGCTGCTTGGCTTCCCTACCCTCTAATCTCTAAGCTACTTGCCCTTTTATTCCAGCCTTGCAGCAGCCAGATAATGTGCTTGCTGAAATATTTTTGCATATATGACAGATCACTCAGGGACAGAGATTCACAAATGCTAGGGGTTGGAAGGGACCTCTGGAGATCATCTAGTCCACCTCCGCTGCTGAAACAGGATCACCTAGAGCAGGTTGTACAGGATTGTGTCCAGGTGGGATTTGAATATCTTCAGAGAAGGAGACTCCACAGCCTCTCTGGGAAGCCTGTGACAGCACTCTGTCACCTCCCTGCCACATTCCTCATAAGGGAGATGCTCCAGTCCCCTCATCATCTTCGTAGCCCTCCACTGGACTCTCTCCAGTAGTTTCCTGTCTTTCCTGAACTGGGAAGCTCAGAACTGGACATAGAACTCCAGATGAAGCTTCACCAGAGCAGAGCAGAGTGGGAGGATAATTTCCCTTGACCTGCTGGCTGTGGTCTTCTTAATGAACCCCAGGACACCATTGACCTTCTTGGCCATGAGGGCACACTGTTGGTTCATGGAGATCTTGCTGTTCACCAGGACTCTCAGGTCCTTCTCTACAGAGCTGCCTGACCTGTAATGATGCCTGGGGTTATTCCTCCCTAGGTACACTACACTCTCCTTTGTTGAACTTCCTCTGGTTCCTCCTTCCTAATTCTTTAGTCTGTCAAGATCTCACTGAACGGCAGAGCAGCATTCTGTTATATCAGTCACTCCTCCCAGATTAGTAACATCAGCCAATTTGCCAATGGTGCACTCTGTCCCCTCATCCAGGTCATTGATGAATATGACTGGATCAAGCACTGAACCTTGGGGCACACCACTGGCTACAGGCCTCCAACTAGACTAAGTGCTACTTATCACAACCCTCTGGGCTCTACCATTCCTCAGCAGGTGATTACCTCTGGTTCTGACTCTTCCTCTGGTTCTCACAATGATGCTGGTTCATCATCATTCCTTACTAAGCAAGCTGATTTTATTTTGTATGTTTCTTCTGTATAGGATTGACTGATACTGGCATGGGTTACATTTTTGGTTCAGCCACACTACCTGTCACTGGGACCGGGCCAGCTGCAGTACCTGTCTCTCTGTTTTCCCTCTCATTCCCCTGATGCTGCTGCTTACTATTGAGCACTGTTTGGTAGATACTGGCCAGGGCCCAGCACAGTGTATTAAGTTGTGACTTTTTGGAATAGCCACAACATTTTCCTTTGAAATATTCTATCTCTTTATCAGGTCATGTATTTGTTTGGGATTGAAGTTCCAAACCATTTCAGGTTGGAAGTTCTCTAGATAGATGCTCATATTATCCTGCTACCTATGACTATCAGCCTTGGGGCAGATCTCTGTGTGGTATTCTTAAAACAACTTTTCATACCCTAAACAAGACCTGAAACACATTCAGGAAAGCTAGCAGTGAGAGCATGCTGGCTCGAACATCCCAAGGATATTCAAGGCTTCCCAAAGCTGCTGTAACGAGCCTGAGGAAAAAAGGGGAGGTGAGAGTGGGAGAAAATATCCCCTTCTGCTTCCACCATAGGTGGGGTGCACTCATCAATAAATTCCAAGAGATGTTGTCTAAGATATGGGCAAGAGAGCAATGCCACACACAAATACTGGCTTAACCACATTACCAGTGATGTTATGATATCATAAATTGGTATTTTACACAGTACAACAATATGAGAATCGGGATCTTCTCCCAGAGGTGACAAACAGTCCTGTAGGGAATACATACAGCAAGTAAGGTTTTACATAACACAGCCATATGAACAAGCAAAACATTATCGTGACTGGTGACAGTTTACCTAATATAATAAATATGTATTAAAAAAATTGTTTTAACATGCTCTGATCACATCTTTGAGCCCCACACTAGGTGCTAAAAAGGACAGCTACAGAAATGACTATAGATCCATTCTATATTAATGGTAATTCATTTTAATTTTCGAGAATTATGAAAAATGTGTAGCTCTCACAGAAGTCTGAGACAGACAAACAGATAATCAAGACACAGATCAGCAAAAATGTCGATTAGTGCATGATGCATTCCTAGATGTTGCTGCAGTAAGTTTAAGAGACTAAAAAATTATCTCAATGTCTTTGTAAGGTGTGCAATATAATAATAGTTGATTGATTAGCTTCCCAAATGGGGCACGAGAAAGATATGACATAGACTCCTTTATTAGTTAGCTGATTCAGTTTTCATGCCTAAAAATTAAACCTGGGCTCATTAAACTGCGGTTCAGGTTGGAAAAGTGACAGTAAAAGGAACACCATGGGGATCCATGTTCACAGTAGCTCAGTTATTGCACAGGAGATCTGTTCTTTTTTTTCCTAATTGCTAGTTCTGCTGAACATCCCACTGAGATCTGAATTTAAAGCTCTTTCTATCAACCATCACCAGAAGTATAGAATCTGTGCACCTAGGAAGTACTTAAACTAGCATGTGTGAGAGTGGAACCTGCGTGTTTTACCATTGGGGATTTTTACTAACAAAAAATGGTAGCTGTGCAGAATTATTTAGCAATTGATTCAGTGAAAAGTAATCATGCTGAATAGATTGATATAGGTGTAGCTTAAGAGACAATTAATACAACTTTAATATAAGAATTTTCATAGTTTTAAGAATAGACTAGTTTAAGAGAAAGCTGTAGCTGTGTAAGCTGCTTGTGAGAGCAGAGCAAAACTTACCCATAACAATACAACAGTAACAGCCTTGAAGATAAAGAAGTAAGAATT
>VZTU01029184.1:4988-50924 GCA_013400835.1 Zapornia atra
CAAATTTTAGAAACTGACCTATACATTATCATTATAACTACTATGGACTCATTACCTCATCAGTAAAAATTTAAAAAAAAAAAAAATTCTCACATCATACAAATCTATAAGGCTTTCAGGTTTTGGTGTTCAGATTTTTTCATATTTTGTTACCTTTCAGTTCTCAAATTACTTTCTATATAGACTATAATTTCTATGGGGTTTTTTGTCTACTATCTGTTATATTAAATATTAATAATGATGTTTTACTACTTTTTTTTAAAGTGTTCTTCATATCAGTGATTGTTTATTATATTATTTTTTTTTTACTAAATTGCCACAAAATATTTGAATATTTCCAGTTCTTGTGTGTTTGAGTTCTGCTTTGTTTAGGTCTTACATTTTACTGATAATTTAGAATGTAATTTTGCACATTTCTGTGTTTTTACTTGACTTTATATAAATGATCTAGTTCAGGTATTGAACCTTGTTGATTTGATCCCTAAATTACAGAGATCTAAAACATGTTGTGACTAAAATGTTAATATCTTTTTGGTCTCAATATACTGTGATTTTTTCATTAATTCCTCAATCATTTATTTCTAATGGTTTTAGAATTCATTGTAATTACAGAACAGAGCAGTTTTCATTTTATCACCTGTTCTTACTTCAACATTAGTGGATTTCCTCAATCACTGAGCATGTGATGAAACAAAATCTTAAGTGATAACATTCTATGTTTATAATGCTGAACAAACTTAATTCAGTCATGAATTCAAACAAAAGAAAAAATTGATTTTTTTTAATGGTGATTTTTTCATGAATATCAGAATTCATAATGTTCACTACCTCTCTTGGCAACCTGTCCCAGTTATAACTGTTGGGGAAGGCAGCAGGCCTGCCAGCAGCCTGAGTCTCCTCACAGAAGACATAGGCCCTGACAATATCCTCGAGTTCCTGTGAGACAGGAAAGTTACTCATGCTGAGAGATTTTTGGTAATCACATTCTCAAAACATGGCAGCCTTGAAGACAGGGGTACAAATTGCCTTAAACCAAGAAGGAGTTGTGGGAAGGTATTTAGGAGTAGGTGAACATGTCAAGAACCATCCATAATAAATGGTCAACACAGCAGGTGTGCAGATACTTTTAGACATCAAAGGTAAACTAACAATGTTTAGATATAAAATATGCTTATTAGAACTCATTATAATTACTAACCAATCAATTTGATGTGACCAGTGCATGTAATCAATTAGCAGTTTTTTAGCTTGCCCTGTTGGCAGTAACAAATGTATATAATCTGTGTGATTTCACTCAATAAATGGCTTCACCTAAATTCATATCAAATTGCATGTTGCCCATCGCCGATGTCCGCAGATAGCAGGGCCCAACCCTGTTTAACTTCCAAGATCAGACAATATTGGGCGTTTTCAGGATGGTATTGCTGTAAGCCGTGGATGTAAACAGTTGAATGTCCAGCCTGCCCATGTTTTCAGATGGGACATGTGAGCCACTGGGGAAGACAAATACATTCACAAACGTATAATACATGGGGTGTGTGGTCCAGATCATAGCACCAAGTGGGAAGATTTGGCAGACACAATATATAACAAAGTATTGGGCACAAAGAAGTCAAGCTGTGAATTACTTTAGGACTGTGAATTACAGCAACAAATACTGTAACAGTGTCAATAGAGTGGAGAAAGTTCATGAAATTAAGTCTGATACCTTTCAGTTGAGGAAACAGCAGGGCACCTATGAGGTCATATTCTAGGTTGAGAGATTCATAATGGGGAGATGCATGAGATTCATAATCTCAAAGGCAGCAGCTGAAGCTATGGCACCGCTTGGTGGAAAAAAATATCCGTGTATTTCAAATTTTCTTTAAAGTTCAAAACTTTACTAGCTATTTCGTGATTCAGGTTTTCCAGTTCTTGTTACAAACCGTCTGCCAAACAAAAATGGCATGGATTTCATCCCAATGAGCTGTTTCACAAACATAGAATTCCAGATCTTCAACATTGTTTTAAATTCTTTCAAAGCTATTGTCCTCGTGCCACATCTAATATGACTGATAATTACTTTTAGCACTTGATGATAAACCAGTTTACATTACCTATGCTGACTCATTATTTTATCTACTTCTATAAAGAAAGAATAAAAACAGAATGGTGTTCGTAAATATTTTATCAAAGCATAAAGTTTGTCTTAGAAAGCCTTCTTTAATATTTTTAATATTAATTAATACAGCAATGAATCATCTGAGAAGGAGTAAAACATAACTGTATCAGTGACAAACAGCATTAGAGCGAATTCCATAAGAGTAATAAATTATAGAAGTTAGTAAGCATAGGCAATACTTTTTGTAAGGATAAAATACTAAATATTATACCAAATATATTTATTATTGTAGGACCCTAATCTTTAACGTGTTGCTTTTCTGATGTTCACAATTGTTTACTGTACGTATACCAATACAAAATGTTGCATTCTGGATCAAATCTGAGAATTGCAAAAATGGCAAGAAATGTCTTTGCATTTTCACATGATGCCTGATTTTTAACTGTCATTGGTGAGGTTTGTTCTAAATGAAAGTGAATGACTAAGTGGTTTATGAGAGGAGCACTGTGAGACAAAGCAGAAGCCAAGAATAATGAGTATAGGTTAGAAAAAGGACTGAGAGGTTTCATGGTGTTTTAATCTTCCCCAAATTAAATGAATTGAAATAATATTCCTGTATTACCTTTCTCTTTGTAAAGACATTCTTTTGTGTATATTATACTAATTATTTATTAATGATAATTATGGCATAATTCCCAATTATGGCTGAGACTCAAAGCCACAAAAAGAAAAATAAAACACAAAAAAAAAACACCACCCAAAAGAATGTTAAGTAATATATTCTTCGGAAACCATGCCTTCTGTAATCTCTTATAGAGATGTGGTTTCTCCAGTATTTTATTACAACAATTTTTAATATTGCAGCAGCTGCTATATGCATCTCTGCAAAGGTTGGTGTTTACGGTTTGTTTGGGGTGGCATTGGTTTTGGCTATAGGGTTTTTTTCATAGATTCAGAGTGGTTTGGGTTGGAAGTGACCTCATCTAGTTCCAACACCTCTGTCATCATCAAAGACTGTACGAATCATCTTTTTGACTGTACGAATTCACTTTGCCTTAATTAGATATTAAGATTATAGAGTTACACACTGTGTTTGTCGGTCTGTATATATTTGTATGTGTGTGTGTGTACATGCATTTGTATTAATGAAACTGTGGGCTCTTAGTTCCATAAAAAAAAATCCAATATGTTGTATTATAATCATACCCAGTTTATTTCCTGATTCTGGACTAGATGGTTGATCCTGATGGAACTGAAGTTCACTTTACCACCATGATTCATAAGCCTATAGTGCTGTAGAAACTTTTGTTGTGCATGCAGTTATTAAGTAGATAGCAGCATTCCTCAGAGAGCATGTTTAATAGTTTAGATCTTGTGTTATATATCATTACAGAGGAAGCTACTCAGCTTGATAGAGCATTTTTATTGTATGACGACCTACAATTCATTTGGGATCTTAGTCTATACGTAATTCACCATTGAAGGACAGACTACAAGAATTAAAAAAAAAAAAAAGGCAATTTAAGTACATATAAAACATAATTCCACTGAAAGCAGTGTTCGTGAAGGGTCTGTCTTTGAACTGGAACTCTGTTATTTTAGGAGGTGTACAGATAACGCTACTGTCAGAGAGAAAGCAAGCAGACTAGGTATGTTTGCATAAAAAAACCATGAATAAGTCAAAATTACTGAATGCTACAGACTCACACAGGCTCTGTGTTGCTAAACTATGCATAACTTTGTGAATGCCCTGCTCCAAATCTCTGCCAAAGTAATAATTTTTTAATTTGAATGATGCTATTGTATATGTGATGCCAAGATTTTCAGAGGTAAAAGTGTCTTGTGCTGTGTTTAGTGACATTTTATCTTATTTTATGACATCTTTGTGATTAGATATGAGCTGAAGATTTTTGCTTGGTATTCTAAAGCTTAAATAACATTGTTCACTTGAGGAATCTTTGAGATACCAATCAATCAGGTTAATAGACACATTTCAAAGCAATATGTTAAATCACTGTGATGAAATAAAACTGATCTTCGGTTCATTTGAGACATGATGCTTAAATAAAAATACCTTATCAAGTACTGTACTTCTTAGCTTTATTTAAGGACACTGATATGCTAACATCTATGGACCATAATTAATTCTTAAATTGTGATGAAAAGAGAAACTTTGAGACAGCACCAACTAGCATACCATGCATCCAGAAAGAGGCATCTGATTTTTAATTTACAGTTTCACACACTCTTGCATTGTCCCATCCTCAAGCCATAAGCAATGGCTAGATCCAAACAGCCAGCATCAGGAAGTGGAACTCAGAATCAGTAACTCTGAAAATATTTTGGCTAAAATTTTTGCAGTGTCTGCAGACACCTCCTAGCAGCCTTTCAGTACCTGAAAGGGGCCTCCAAGAAGGATGGAGAGGGACTGTTTACAAGGGCAGGTAGTGATGCGGATGTCTGATCACTTGAAGTGGTATGGCTAGGGCTTTGGACAACCTGGTCTAGCAGAGATTGTCTCTGCTCATAGCAGGGAGGGTAGGAAATAGATGATCCTTAAGGTCCCTTACAACTCAAATTATTCTATAACTACAAAAGTCCTACTCATTTATGAAGAAAAAAATACTTGTATGTTTACAATGAAAAGACAGAAAATCTATAAGCTTTGTGCACAGTGAATTCTGAGATGAAATTACGGTCCAAATACACCTTAGTATATAGCAGGTTAATGATGTGATCTGATTGAGCTATTGTTGCAGCATTTTTATGCCATTTTTGTGCATGTGACATTTTAAAAATGTCATTCTGACAAAAAAATATAGTTAATATACAGTAAAGAAGAAAGTGAAATTTGTACTGGATTTTTTTTCCTATATGTCTTTATAAAGCCACGTACTGAAAAGAATCTGACCCTTTATAGCACACACAGATTTTGTTTGGAGCGCTATTAGTTCACAGTGTCTTACCACAGACATTTTATTTCCTCTTAAGAATGTCTTGTAAATAGATGCTGTGTGTCTCTTACTGGAGAACTTGTCCCATCCTTACCTTTCTGTCAAAGGAAAAAGTAGAACGGTGAGTGAAAAATGTTTGTCTACAAAGGTATGGCAATGGTTTGGGGTATGCACTTTATTTGCAAACTTGAGAAGGAAATTTTCCATAATAAAAGGAGAAAGCTTATCAAAGCTGTACCAAAAGAAATATTTTATCATTGCTTATTATAATTCCCCATATTTTTACAATATAACAATTGAATGCATTTTTATGCAATGACAGCAACAGAAGTTAACGCTACAAAAATACACACTTGCAATTTGCTTGTTTGAGAATGCATCATTGAAAACATTGAGATAATGAGAATCAGGTCAAAAAGAAATGCGAATTATAGCAATCTAACAAAATCACAGAAGAGTCATTGGTTCATATTAGATATTTAAATATAGCAGTCACATTGATACAGTGCCTGAATAGAAAACTTGCAAATCACAAAGCATAAATAAATTGTTACTATTAAATACGGTTTCAACTAACTAAAAGGGAAGAGGAATACGCATCTTTTTTTAAAGGAAACATTCTTCATAACTTTATAAAAACCAAAGTGGATTATTTTACAGTATATTTAGATAATTGAAAATTAATAGGGTTTTTTAATTATTAAAACCATTCCCTCCCCCCAGCATCTTGGTGAAATAGTAATATCTCTGTTCCAAATTCTTCCAAAATTTCTATTTGCATTGATGATTTCCAATAGTCTATGGGGTTTTTTTTAAATATTAATAGAACAGATAGACTTTTTTTTTTTTAACTGAAAGACTTTTGTTTCTTAACATACACCTCAAAATTATTAGCAGTGGTTCTATATTAAAACATTAACTGTTGTTTTTTCATGCCCCAAAACCGGCATTTTTATTCAAAATAAAATTCAAACTCACATTTATGAGAATTGAAATAGAAGGAATTTCTAAAGCCTTTCTTCTTCACCACATTGCTGGTTGCAAATGGTTATTGTGATGATGAGAGACTAGAGAAGACAGCATCAAATCCTTCTTCCTCGTGGCTTAATGTAACAGGGAATCAGACTGTTGGCTCATGAGTGAGAAAGAAGGATGGTATTCAAGCAATTTGTTTTACTTCTCATAAGGACTTAATGGATTTTTTTTCAGTAATGCTATTCTGCATATGATAGACTCTGCAACCTCCTTATCTCAAATCCTGAGATGTTTATTCTCCTGTGTTTAAAGCCAAGAGTAATATGCCTCTTTGCTTCTGGGAGATGAGCTGTGAAAAGTTTCATCAGGGATCTCCTCCCTCTGCTGAGGAGATGCTTTTAGTCTCAGGCTTGGGTATCTGAGCTCCCTTGCAAAGTGACCGTGCCTGGTAATATACCTCCCTGATCCTAAATAAGGACATTGCCTGACAGATGCCCACCAAGTTGCTCTATCACTCCCTTCCTCAGTAGGACATAGGACAGAAAATAAGATAGAATAACCTCATTGGTGAAGATAAAGGCAAAGCAAAGTCCAAACATGGAAGCAAAAGAAAACAAAAGATTTATTGTATAATTCCCATCAGCATGTGATTTCTGGCAACTTCCTCAGGCGTAAGGCATGTAGTGGTTTCTCTAGAAGACAAACATCATAATAACGAATACCCTGCACTCCTCCCCCTTTTTCTCAACATTTTTTGCTAAGCAGACATCATACGGTATGTAGTATCCTTTTGTCTTGGCTGTGTCCCCTCTCAAGATCTTTCCCACTCCCCAGCCTACTGTTGGTGGTGAGGAAACGTTAGACAGCCATGGTGCTGTTGACACTGCTCAGCAGAAGCCAACACTTTGCTGTCTACCAATACACAGCACAGTACTATGGGGCTGCTGTGGGGAAAATTAACTCCATCTTAGCGAGACCCAACATAACCTCAGACCCTTCCCAACACTTTGGACTCATGTGGACACCTTGACTCATGTTTAAACCTGGGTAGTGTGATTGGAATGGCTTCAGTCAGGGGCAGTTATGTGGATGAGTTCTCTGAGGAGCTGTAGGAACTTTTGGTGCCCCTAGGGCCTGACACTAACACTATTTCACTGAGTAACATTTTTGGAAAACCAGGGAATCTTAAGGTATATCAGTTCACAGAAGAAACTTTTAATTCAGATGATTGGCAACTTATTCACTATACTATGTATTAAAATTATGACTGACTTTATTAAATACAATTATGAGTCACTGCATATGTTTGTTACCAAGCAGAGTGGTGAATTACTATTTATTTATTATATATAATCTTGGTAAAAAGAAAAAGGGGATATGTTTACTCTTCCCATTATAATAATCAGTAGATTATATTACAACATTAGTTACATTCAATTTACATAGTCAATATTTAAATGTGTTGTAAAAATATGCATCTCAGAAAAGCTGCATGTATTGTCCACAAACATTCCCTGTGAAACATGAATCTCAGTCATTAAAGGAGGAGCAACAATGCTCCAGCATCAGAACTTAAGTCAGCTACCGAATATGACTGCTTAGAAAGCACGGCAATAATCAAAAAAAGGTCTCTGATCTTTGGTGATATACAAGTACACCGCCCTGTGGGTTAGTTGGTTTTTGGGGGTTTTTTGGGGGTTTTGGGTTTTTTTATGTAGAGTATTAGAAAAAAATCACTATACATAGCAATCATTGCTGCTTATTGGGTATGAGTGAGGATGATTAATGGAGTGCTGTTTAATACTTATCTAATCATCTTGATTAGATTTTGACAGAGAGAACATACTCACTATTTGCATTTGTTCCTTATATTATAAAATATAAATACTAAAATGTTGGCTGCTATGAATAACTGTGAAATTATATCTATGCTTAGTAATATTGACATAACTCACTGTCTATAAATGTTGATCACTTGTAACCTGCTTATCAGCCTATTTGTAAGGTGATTTTTTTAAGTGACAAGAGCACTAGCCTGGAATACGTGATCTAAGAAAAAAATATTGGGGTTTTATTCTGTGTTTTAATCTCATTCAAATATCTGGGAAGTCTAGTAGTTTTTCCCATGGTTCCTTCTACTCTTTGTGATTGTTATTAGTTGCAACTGAAACACTGAATTTTCACAAATAAACTTATAAAATGATCAGAATTGACAGTTAAATGAACTGACAGATTTCATTTGCAAGGCTGTTTGCAATTTCCATCTTGTCTCATTCAGTGGAATTCAGCCAGTTGTAAAGACAAAAGAACTCCTCTTTGAAAGATTCTCTTCAGGAATAAGGCCTTTCTATAGATGCTTACAAACAACAGTGCTGTTGGTATTTTCATGAATTAGTTTAAATGCATCTTTTTTTGATGATGCTTTTACTTACAGTTTTACATCTATCATTCTTCTCTTTACTAAGGAAATTCTCTTCTCCAGAGAAGGAAACACCACAGCCTCTCTGGACAGCCTGTTCCAATGCTCTGTTACACTCTGTGTAAAATTTTTCTCATGTTGACATAGAACTTCCTGTGTTTCAGTTTGTGCCCGTTGCCCCTTGTCCTGTTATTGGTTACTAAGAAGAGTCTGGCACCCTTCCCCTAAACATCCACATTTTACATATTTATAAGTATATTAATCAGATCCCCTCTCAGTCTTCTTGAGGCTAAACAGACCCAGCTCTCTCTGCCTTTCCTAATAAGTCCAGTCCCCTCATCATCTTTGTAGCCCTCCACTGGACTCTCTCCAGTAGTTACTTGTCTTTCTTGAGCTGGGGAGCCCAGAACTGAATGCAATACTCTGGATGTGGTATCACCAGGGCAGGCCAGGAGGGGAGAAAAACCTCCATCAACCTGTTGGCCAAGCTCTTCTTAATGCACCCCAGGATAGTGGCCTTCTTGGCCACTAGAGCATATTCCTGCCTAGTGGAGAGATTCTTGTCCACCAGGACTCTCAGGTCCTTTTCCGCAGTGCTGCATCCCAGCAGGTCAACTTGTACTGGTGCCTGGGGTTATTTGTCCCTAGATGCAGGACCCTACACTTGCCCTTGTTTCAACTCATTTGGTTCTTCTTTGCCCAATTCTCCAGTCTGTCCTGAATGACAGTGCAGCCTTCTGGTGTGTCAGCCACTTTTCACAGTTTTGTATCATCTGTCATCAATAAGGGGACACTCTGTCCCCTTGTCCAGGTTATTGCTGAGCATGTTGAATAAGACCGGACCAAGCACTGACCCCTGGGACACACCACGAGCTACAGGCTTCCAACTAGGCTCTGCACTGCTGATCACAACCCTCTGAGCCCTGCCATTCAGCCAATTCTCAATCTACTTCCCTGGCCCTTCATCCAACCCACACTTAAGTTTGTTTACAAGGATGCTATGAAAAACAGTGTCAAAAGCCTTGCTGAAGTCAAGGTAGACAACATCCACTGCTCTCCCGTCATCCACCCAGCTGGTCATGCTGTCATAGAATACTATTAGATTGGTCAGGCATGATTTCCCCTTGGTGAATCCATATTGTGACCACTCACAATAACATTCTTCTCCTCCACATGCTTATTCATAACTCCCAGAGGAAGTTGTTTCAGCACCTTTCCAGGGATGGAGGTGAGACTGACTGGCCTGTAGTTTACTGAGTCCTCTTTCTTGTCCTTTTTCAATACCAGATTTACATTAGTTTTCCTTCAGCCGTGAGACACCTCTCCTGTTTTCCATGACCTCTCAAAGATGATTGAGAGTGGACTAGCAATAATATCTGCCAGCTCCCTGAACACTTGTGGGTTCATCCCATCAGGACCCATGGATTTCTAGATGTCAGGTTTCCCTAGATGTTCTCTAACACAATCCTTCTCAAACAAGGGAAGGTATTTCCTTCTCAAGACTTTCTCTCCTGCCTCCAGGGTCTGGGTGTCCTAAGGGCTGGCCCTGACAGTCAAGACTGAAGCAACAAAGGGTTTCAGTAACACTGCCTTCTCTATATCTTCCATCACCAAGGCATCTACCTCATTCAGCAGCAGGCCTATATTTTCCCTAGTCTTCCTTTGGCTGTTGATGTGCTTTTGTATTTTTATATCCTTTACCAGTTTTAATCCCAAGAAACAAGAAGATAGGATAAGACTGCAGTGATCAGGTGCAAGTCTCAGCCATACACAGATGTAAATAGGTTACTTATTAAATGGCATATCTGAATTTCAGAAATCAGTTAACCATTTAAAAACCTTAAATAGTACTTATTCTGAAAATTTTGCTGAATGACCTGCAATTGTTTTTCAAAATTGAGTTTTAATTTCTGGTAACTTGAAACCCACTCTTTGTTCTGCAATGTAATTAAGTCAGAATTAGAAACATTTTTCAAAATAAAGTATCTAATGAAAGAAACCACAGTTCTCAAAATAAAGGTTATTAATATCAGGGCATTTCATGAAATTGTGAACCCCTGTGGGCTGGGCTTTTTTTGGGGTCCTCTGGAGCATCAGGGCAGGGTCTGGCAGCCAGGGGCCATCCCATCACCTCAGTCAGGAGCAGGCAGCAAGGTGGCACCACAGGCAGCTCCAGCCTCAGGGATCAGGACAAGGCTGTGGACCAGTCAAAGATGTGATGGGGTGGGCCTGCAACCCTGCTTACCTCATCAGAGCCTATGCGTGGGCAGGGCAGGGCTGCAGGGAGCTGGAGCTGAATGGGCAGGGGCTGGATCATGGAGTTGAAAAGCAGTATTGGACTGTGGGCAAGGTAGGAGGGAGGTTTGAAAGTGGCACCAGCAAGGTCCATTCATACAGGGAGTCTAGAATATCATACATTCCTGTTTACTGATAACTATAGATATCTTTGGAATATCTTTTGCTGTCTTAACATTGAGTATATTAATACTTATTAGACTTACTGATTATTCAAACAGCAGGGTTAGTGACTATAAATAAGTATCAGAATTTTAAAGTGTATTTTCCTCTTCGGATTCCTTTGGCTATTACTGTTTAAAATCCCCACATTTATAACATGCTGAGCAACATGTACATATTGACTTTCAATAATAAAATGTCTCAGTAAAGGTTTTGTTGGTGAGACATTTCATTTTATCAAGAAATGAAAAAATCCCCCCCTCAACCAAAAATTATCCCCCCTTTTATTTTACTGAGCTCTAATTATCCCACCATATTCAATGATATCAAATGCATGGATGTACTTTTTGCAAAAATTTCTCAGAACAAAACCTGATTTTTAATGTGACTCTATTAACAAAATCCGTTTTTTAGTAGTATTCCGTGACTTTTAAATAAAGAAAAAGGTGCTAGTAGTATTACAGACAACAAATGTCCTGAGTTTATGCAACATAAAATACTCACTTGAAAATCCAGTTAATTACTTGAGTCACTGAAATTATAAATCATGGAATCATTTTGGTTGGAAAAGACCATTAAGATCATCAGTAGCTTTCCCAAGTACAACCACTAAGCTATGTTGTTAATCACCATGTCTACACATATCTTAAATATCTCCAAAGATGGTGACTCCACCACTTCTGTGGAAAGCCTGTTCCAATGCTTCACAAGCCTTGCAGTGAACAATTTTTTTCTAGTATCCAATCTAAACCTCCCCTGGCACAACCTGAAGCCATTTCCTCTTGTCCTATCACTTCTTAGTAGGGAGAAAAGACCAACATCAATCTTACTACAACTTCTTTTCAGGTAATTGTAGAGAGCAATCAGGTCTCCCCTCAGCCTCCTTTTCTCCAGACTGAACAACCCTACTTGCCTCAGCTGCTTCTTATAAGACATATTCTTTAGGTCCTTCACCAGCTTTATTGCTCCTCTTTGGACACGGTCCAATACCTGAATGTCTTTCTTGTAGTGAAGGGCCCAAAACTGAACTAAGTTTTTAAGATGCAGTCTCACTGGTACTGAGTACAGGGGGACAATCACTTCCCCAGTTCTGCTGGCCACCTGAGTTCTGATACAAGCCAGGAGGCTGTTGACATTCTTGGTCACGTGGGCCCACTGTGGCTCATATTTAGCTGGCTGTCAACCAACACCCCCAGGTCTTTAACTGCCATACAGCTTTCCAGACACTCTTTCCAAAGCTTCTAGTGTTGAGTGGGGTTCTTGTGTCCCAAGCGCAAGACCCAGCCCTAGGTCTTGTTAAATCTCATACAATTGGCCTTGACCCATCAATCCAGCCTCTTCAGATCCCTTTGCAGAACATTTCTACCCTCAAACAGAACAACAGTCCCACACAACTTGATGTTGACTGCAGAATTGCTGAGGAGGTACTAAATCCCCTCATCGATATAAGTAATAAAGATATTAAAGAGAACTGTCCCCAAGACTGATGCCTGGGAAACACTGCGTATGACCAGCTGCCAACTGGATTTAATTCTCTTCACCATCACTCTTTGGGTTCGGCCCTCCAGTCAGCTTTTCACCCTGTATAGCATATGCCTGTCCAAATAATGGACAGACAGATTCTCCAGGAGAATGGTGTGAGAAAGGGTGTCAAAGGTTTTACTGAAGCCCACAGCCTTTTCCTCATCCACTAAGCATGTCACCTTTTCATAGGAGATCAAGTTAGTCAAGCAGGAGCTGCATTTCATGAACCCATGATTCATGACCTGATCACCTGCTTGTCCTGTATGTGACATGTGATAGCACTCAGGATGGTCTGCTCCATAACCTTCCCTGGCACTGAGGTCAAACTGACAGTTTTGTAGTTATATAAATCATGTAGCACTTGCCACATGTAAAATATTTTAAAGCATCATTTACTTGTTATAATAATACGTTGCCACTTTATAAGAATACATAAATAGATATTGTTCTACATGCTGGGACTATACATGTCAGGAAAAGTACTCTTGCCTATTCCTAAAAGTGTCAGAAAATCATGTGTGCAATATTTAGGTAATCAGCTGTAACCAAGAGAAAAAAAAAACCTGAAGAGGACTTTGATTGAATGATATAGCTACTCACTAATGGCTTATAGTCAAGCACAAAAATACCTATGACTGAGGTTTTCCCAGCATCTTCATACAATAACACAAAAGACTTGCATTTGACAGAATTTTAGTCAGGTCTTGGTGCTGCCTTAATGTTTGTACTGTAGAAACTGAAGGCAGTTATGGTGCTTTGTCCTTTGGTTTTCCTGCGACATTCTTGCGGTAGCACTTTTTTTATGCTGTGTTTCATCCCTTTACAAATTCGTTTCTCAAAGTGGGTAATTTTGTGTCTATGGTGGTTTAAGTTTGGCAAGTTTGTTGATTTTTAGAGGTGGAGAAAAAATGTTCTGATGTTTCCACAATCTTAAAATAAGCAAAACTTTTAAAATTAATTATTCAACCCAACAGAAAGGAACTTCTTCATAAGCATGAAAACTCAATGACTTTTATAAAAACTTTTATTTCAATTGAAAATACTAGGAATGTATTGTAATTTAAAAGTAAAATTATCAAGGTGTCATTGGAAAAACACCTCCAAGAAGAAATGAAATATACTTCTTTTATGTTTTCTTGTCATAGTCACATATGGTAGTTGGTGATTTTGGTTAGCTGTGATTCTACATGTTTAGCACAGTCCCTGGCTTTCAAGATGTTATACAAGAGTGGTTTTTTGGTATGAGAGTAAGTTCATATTTTAATGATGCTATTTTAAGATTTTTGACATCTTGCATATCTGTAGATGAATGACAGATTGAAAATTTTGAGCCATTTTATTTAAAACCAGTAAATGTCATATAGTTAATTGACAGAAGAAAGAAATAACTATTTTAGGGGATTACTGACTGGATAGCTGCCTGTTATTTTTATACTGTATGCCAATAAACCATATAAAGCAAAGGTAAGCATTATCTAGATGTGGATGAGAGTGAAGAAGAAAGTAAGTACCAATTATTGAGTTAACTAGTTTTCAATCAGAGCTTAATAAATAATTTTAGGTAATTTTACCTCACAAGGAATGATTTTTCTTTATTGTGCTGTGGTGGAGGCCAGGTGCCCACCAATGCTGCTTTATCACTCACCTCCTCAGCTGGAAATGGAAGAGAAAATATAATCAAAGGCACATGGGTTGAGATAAGGACAAGGAGAGATCAGTTACCAAGTACTATCATAGGCAAAACAGGCTCAACTTGGGTAAATTATTTTAATTTATTACTAATCAAAATCAAAGTAGAATAATGAGAAAAAATACCAAATGTTAAAACCACCTTCCCCTTCCCTTCGTTCCAGTCTTAACTTCAATCCTGAATTCTCTACCTTATCCACCCAGCATCACAGGGGGAAGGGGAATGGGATTTTAACCTCCTCAGGGGGAGGACTTCTCACATTCTTCCCTTGCTCCAGCGTGGGGTCCCTCCCATGGGAGACAGTCCTGTATGAACTTCTCCCAGATGAGTCCTTCCCACAGCTATAGTTCTTCAGGAACAGACTGCTCCAGTGTAAGTCCCCTATGTGAGTACTTGCTCCAGTGCTGGCTTCCCACGGGGTCACAACCTGCTTCAGGTGGAACCATCTTCTCTAGTGTAGGGTCCTCCATGGGCTGCATGTATATATGTTGCACCATGGACATACAGAAGCTGCAGGGGCACAGCGTGGTCTTCACCATGGACTGCAAGGGAATCTCTGCTCTGGTGCCTGGAGTACTTCCTCCTCCCCCTCCTTCAGTGATCTCGATGTCTGCAGGGATTGGATTGTCCTTGACCGGTGGCAGGTCAACCTTGGACGTGTCTGGCATTGGCTTTATCGGGCATAGTGGAAGCTTCTAGCAGCTTCTCAGAGAAGCTACCATCGTAATCATTCTGCTACCAACTTTGTCATGTAAACCCCACACAAATACACTCATTACTATTTTTCCTTAGTTACTCCAAAATGTCCCAAGTGAAGGAATTTCTACCATTTCTCCTAGGAGTGTCTCTCACACCACACAGATCTCATTGTCAACTTTTTTTTTTTTCTTTATCCCTTTATTTTCTAAATCATTTCTTCTTTTTCTAAATCATTGTTTCTTTCCTTTCATTAACTTGAGTCTTCCCTAGTGAATCCTACTGAAGTAGTTTCCAGTCATACATTTAATCTCTCTGGAATTAATACTTATTTTTCTTGTAAGTGTTCTACCTCTTCCTGTCATCTATGAATCTTACTCATTCAGTCCCCTGTAAAACTTCTACAACATTAATCAGGATATTAAATAAGACTTAACCTAGGATAAATTTCCCTTCTTCCTCATCAGCACATCCTTGCAATATGAAAGCATTTTTCATAATACTTCATTTTGTTAAAAATTCCTTATGAAGATATTAACATCAGAAATCTATACTATGTAAGTTCTCATTGTGTCCATTAATGTGCAAGATTCAAAAAAAAGTTTTTTTTTTTTAATAAAAAGCTCTTCTTTCAGATATATATGACTTTCTAAGACTCTTATTTTCTTTAATTTTTTTTTTTCTGGCTCTTTATTGGATAGATTTTGGTGTAAATTGGCATAACTGTTCTCTGTGGATCCAACTGAGATAAAAGAGATTTACTACCAGACTATTACTCAGATAACTCATTTTAATTTTGAATTTTCCCATGTCTTTTATATGTATGTTAAAGTAGTTTTGACTGCTTTAAGATTTGGAATTTCCGTGATATATAAGTATTTCCATTATCTATAAAAATACTTATTTTCCCTTCTTCTTCAATGGATTTCTGATTTAATTTGAAGTTGATCCTTGCTTGTTGATTTGAACCGATCAAAATAACTTTCTTAATTACTTAATTTTGGTAACAAATCCCACCAATTTGTAGATAGGTTTAAAGTTTCTTCTTTAGAAGCAACAAATGTAAGCAAGAGATTTCAATTCATGATCCCTACACTAAGCAATTTTCTCCATGAAAACCCTGACATAATCTTCAGTCCTTTTAACTCTTTTGCTGACCATATTTTTGACTATTATTGTCAGTAATTATCATAACAGTGTATAATAATATAAGGTAATTACAGAATATTCTCAATTATGTGAGTGAATTAAATTGTTTATCAATTTTCACATTATCCTTTTTTGTAAACATGCTTGTAATCAAGAGCTGGATTGCTATCCTTCTGCAAGCTTACAGGGTTTTTTCCCTCTATCAGCTAATTTTTTGTAGTTATTAAACATCTCCAGCTATATATATTTTCCCCTCTTCCTCACTGGGTTCAAATTCCTCTATGGTCCAACATATCCATCAATGCTATATAGATAGGATAAATAGCATCATTGCTCAGGGAAAAAATTCCTGTTCAACTGGAATGTACATTTAATCATATCTATCTCCCTCTGTATTTAATAGAGTTCATTTGTCTTTCAAAATTTCTTTTTTTTTCTTCTGGATCAAAGAAAGAAGACTTTGCTGGTAGAAGGTGCAGTTTCTGAGAGCTAAGAGCAACAGTTTGTACTCCACCTACTCTGGTTTTGCTCTGTAAATTTTAGAAGTTATTTAAAATAACTTTTGATAGTATTTTTTTTGTTACAATTTCTTGTAAGTTAATTTTCTTTCTAGTACCTGGTATAGTGCTGTGCTTTTGATTTGGTATGGGAATAATGTTGATAATAGACTGATGGGTTTAGTTGTGTTCCAGTAGTTGTAGTGCCTAAATAAAGTCAAGGACTTTTCTGCTCCTCACACCCTGTCAAGTGCACAAGAAGCTGGGAGAGCACAGCCAGGACAGCTGACCCAGGCTGACCAAAGGGACATTCCTTACCACAGAACATCATGCTCCATATATAACTGGGGAAGCTAGACAGGAGGAAGAATCACTGCTTGAAAACAGATTGGGCATCAGATTGTTTTATTTTCTTTCCATGTGGTGTGGAATTGCTTTTGTGCATCACTTGTTTTATTATAATAATTTTCATTATAATTGTTGCTATTATTATTACTATTATAATATTCCTTTGTTATTCTGTTAAACTGTCTTTATCTCAACCCATGAGGTATTTTTTTCATTCTCCTCCCCGTCTCCTTAGGGGGAAGGTGTGAGTAAGCTGTTACATGGTGGTGTCATGATCCACAACCTGGACAAGACTTAGTTTGGCAGAGGTTAAACCCCCTTTCGTTCCAACCGAACCTCAGATGCTCTGGGTGGCTGGGGGTAGCTGGGCTTAACCCCTGAGTGACCTATTATTAGGTGCTTTATCGTTATCAGTGATCAGTTCTTCGCAATTCTCCGAGAACAGAATTAAGACTCGAAATGGAGTCAAGGTTAAAAGTACTTTATTTGGCCCACAACAAACAGGAAAAGGGGGTAAGAAAGAGAAAAGGCTGGAAAAGAAAAAGATAAAGAGAGAGAGATATAAGAGAGGGAGATGAGAGGGAGGTTGCGATATCTACCAACACGAGGCTATGGCATTCACCCGATGGCAGGGTATTCAGTGTCTCGATGGTGGGTGAGGGGGAGTAGGGGGAAGAACGTTCCCTCCTTTGCCTCTCAATGTGTTCGTTCTCTGTTGTTTTATCCACGGCGAAATGCTCCTTTTTTATAGTCATCCTTGGCATAGCCACAACCATCCACCTGGCTTCTGGGATAGCTTCAGGGTGGATGACGGAATGTCCAGTGTGTGAATGGCTCCGGATGTGTGAATGGTTCCCAATGTGTGAATGGCTTCTGATGTCTCTCCTGATATCTTGTAGGTGGAATGTGGAAGGAATGCTCTCCTGATGTCTTCAGATGGCTTGTTGAATAGCCATTAGGTCCTTGGCACAAGCCACTCTAAGCCTGACCAGTGGTGATGATGTGGTGTGCTAGGAATGAGGCTTGGTTAGGTGAGAGGAAAAAGGGGGGTACGGTTCTCTTGGTGGTTGTTAAGGCATGTTTCCAGTACCTTACAGGTGGTTAGTTACTAGCTGGGTTTAAACCATGACAAAATTGAAGATTTCTTTTTTACCATTTTGTGTTTTGAAACACTTTTTTTATTTTTTCAGGGATCACAATTTAAAATAGAATATCTACAATTAAATCATAGTGTTGTCAAAATAAGGATACTTTGCTATGAATCAAGTGTAAAAAATAAGTATCTTAACTCACTCATTAGCATGGTTTCTAGTTTTGCTGTCAATACACTGTTACATGGTCTGTGTTTTACTTGGAGCATCAGAGGAGATAGCTATCCTTCCTAGAAAGTTTTGTCATCCAAATCAGTGTCAATACGAGACAATGTAGGACTGAAGCCATCAGCATCCTTGAGAGAAGTCACAATAAGAATTTTTGCATCTTGCCCCATTGTGCAGTCATACTCAGATTATTCAATATCTGAAAGACTTTAGCTTTTTCCAGTGAAAAGTTTCAACAAGAGATCCGTAAATTTTTGAAGTGTTATTATGCTCTCAGCACTGCTGGCTTTACCCAACATTTAACTTCCATAGGAAGAAAAGTTGTATCTATCTTTCATATAGGAATGTGAGTGCTTAATTTGAACTTTCTTATGTCTTAGACAAAACATACCTATTGGTAAAATATTTCCCGAAGGCACGATTTTTTAAAATTTTATTTAAGCAACTAACTCTATGTTAAAAAATGTACCATTCCACACAAAATACAACAATATTTTCATGCATTTTGCAAATTATTTACTCACTGACGCAATTTAATCATTCTAGGTACACTGGTGTTTTTATTAGGATCATTTTATTTCAGTTTATTTGCTAAGAACAGTAAGATTAAGTGCCAAGTAAGAATTTGGCATATCTGCTGCAGTGATTTTCTACTGCAAGTGCTTCATTTAGCAGTCTTAAAACAACATTTAAGGAGAGTTAATTCAAGTAAAAAATATCATCTAAGAATCTGTAAGAAGGTAATGAGCATGAAAAAGATCACAGCAAATGCATCCAGACTTGAAACTAAGTTCAGCAGAAATGCCTGCTGTATTCACCTGGCTGGATCTTCAATAGATATCTCTGGTTTAGATATGAACCTCCTTTTTCCTTAGCTGCCACTTTCTTCTGACGTTACTTCATGCCTTCAGTCCTTTTGGAGCCTTTGTCAATGGTGTGTCAATCTAAACGTGGATATTTTATTGCTGTAACTGAACACTCCATATGATTTTATAGTATTTTGCACATGTTCAGGTGTTGCAAATACTAGTAATTCCATTTTTTGTTCAGTGTGGGCTTCTATGAAGCACTATGGAGATATAAATGGAAAATACAATATGGATTGAGAGAATTCTAGAACTATGAAGCATAAAAGAGGATAGTAGTTCTTGAAATGAAAGGTCACACATATATTGTCTTTGTGGAACATCTAAATAAACATTACTAGGTCAAGCCTTGTTTACAACTCTCTTTATCGGAGCAGTAATATTAATTCTCTGTTTAAAATCTGAAACACAAACTTAATCTCTGCTTAAATAAAATAACCTGTCTAATAGGTGTTTATTAGGTCTAGATAATTTTTTTCTTTCCTAGTTTCAGCATAAATTTTAATCTCCTTACAGCAAAGCCACATCAGATTGCTAACTTGGCCATAAACTGATCAATTTTCTCTTTGGCTTAGTTAAATGAGACAAATGAGAGCTGAACTTCATGCAAAAGAGCATGTGTCCAGGAGTGGGAGCAGTAGGGACTCTTGGAGGGATAAGTAGTAACTTACTCTCAGGAATCATCAAGTTGGCCCAAGCTATGTAAAACATCATTCCAAAGATAAGTGAGACAACCCTCAGTCTCTTATCAGAGTGACTTTTTCCATAAAGGTAGGTGTGACTTCCTAAACTTAGAAGTTCCCAGAGTTCATGCTTAAACCTGAATAAGATTGAAACTAATGTTCAACAGCCTGTGATGACATGATAACCTAAACTTTTTAGCTGGTTCTTTTCAGTTCAGTGAAATCAAATCTAGTGTTACCTTCTTCTGACTTCAGTGAAACATTCTAATTTGAATATCTATTTCCAATTACTTTTGGTACTGATGTGATTTTCATTCTTATGGAGTAAATATATGCATTCAACTTGAATGTCCATTTCAGAGTGAATGAAGCTTTTAAAGTTAAAACAGGCATACAGATGTGAGAAAAAATGAAATGAAAAATAGACAAAATTGTTTGCTTCACAAACTAGTCCATTCTATCACATGAAAGATGTGATGCAATGATAGTAGAAATCATGTACTATGACAATGATATATTGGATTTATTTCTTTTTTTAATAAAGAAGTTTTTATTTAAGAAAAGTAGAGAAAGAAATGTAAGCTATCTAGCTGTGGTGTAAATAATATGCTGGTGCTGTATTAGGCACTTTTGTGTAATAGGGACACTATCCTATTCAAAGTCATTTAGAAAATTATGCTTTGTTTGATTCTAGAGGAGCACCATATGTACCTCAGAAAACTGGAAACAAAAGATCTATAATGTGAAGAAAGTCTGAAAATTTCAGTAATTCTGCACTGCTTTCAGGTGTGTATTTTAAGATGAATGTGGTGGTTTTGGCCCTGGCTAGAGGCCAAATACCCACCAAGCCGCTCGCTCACTCCCCCCTTCAGCCAAAAAGGGGAGAAAATAGATATTGGGAGGCTTAGGACTGGAGATAAGGACAGAGGGATCACTCCCCAATTAGTGCAATGGGCAAAACAGACGCAGCACAGAATAAAGGAAAGAAAAGTGATTTATTATTACTACAACTAGTATACCCAGTGAACCAGAACAAGATGAGAATAAGAAGCGGTCAGATCTTAAAACACCTTCCCCCCACACCTCCCTTCTTAGCAAATTTAACCCTCATCAAGATTTTACTCCCTTCTTCCCCCCACAACATGGCGTGGGGAGGGGCAGGGAATGGGCAATGGGGTTCTGGCGATTCCTCACAAGCCGCTTTTCTTCCCTACATCTTAACACTTCTACGTCCCCTCATCTCTTCACACTCTTGACTTTAATCAAAAATTTGCTCCCTTCTTCCCTCCCATCGCAGCACAGGGAGGGGCAGGGAATGGGGGTTTTCAGTCCATTCCTCCGAGTTGTCTTCCGTCTCAGCTGGGGGGGGGATTACACACACACACAATTCCCCAGCGGCGCCATGGGGTCCCACTCATGCGAGAGTCGTGTCCACGAACTTCTGCAGTGTGAGTCCTCTCTATCGGGGAGTCATCCCCTCACCACAGGCCTCTCAGCAGGACTACCTTACATGGGTGCTGATGTTCGGGCCCAGACCCCCCGGCCTGGTCCCCCGCAAAGTCACAAGTCCCCTGGCAAACCTGCTGAGGCGTGGATCAATCTTCACAGGGTATAGATGTCTCTGCTCCCTATTCTCATCCATGGGCTTCGAGGGGACACCCGTTTCACCATGGTCTTCACCACGAGCTGCAGGGGAAACTCTCTTTCTGCATTCTTTCCCCACCCTTTCCTTTGGGCCTGGCCTTGGCGTCTGTGCATCTTGTTACATCTTCTCACTCCCGCTCCAGTGGCAAAGTGCACCTGACAGCAGGGTTTTTTTCTCCTATATATGATTCACAGAGGCACTATGACCAGCTCTGACTGGCGGAGCCTCGAATTTGGCCTTGAATTGACCAATGTTTACAAAATATGAGGTTTGGAGAAAGCTGTAACTGCGGTTTACAAAAGCCACTGAAGCAGCACAGCTACATAAAACTGCAACAATGAAGTACTGATAATTTAAGAATTAAAATTTCATTGCTGAATTAAAACTTGAAGCTCCATAACTAAATAACATTTATTGTTCTTTTTGCAATATGCAATATGTATATTTTTACTGTCTGTCTTTGTTTAAAATCCCAAATCAATTAAATATGTGGAGTAACTTCCATTTCTATATTAAGATTTTTTAAATGATATGTTAGTTGGTTGTTTTTATTACTATTAAGACTCTGCATAGTTAATATTTTGATGTTAATGTTAAAAATTATGTAAACTGTATGTTAATTTTTAATTCAATGCTCCTACAGAATACACTGTTGTGATGTGCTGTTCATCAGAATACATCTGGTATAAAAATGAAAGATAAAAAAGGGCGTAGTTGAGAAAAACATTGTTCTATAAGGAACAGAACTGATGTTTCTAAACACTTTAGAAGTTTAAGAATTTTTTTTTTTGTTGGTTTGGTTTTCTTAAAATCCTATGGCCTGGACCATTTGTGTCCAGAAAAATGCACCAAAACCTCCATATGCATTACCCTATTTCAACAGATAATGCCATCAAATTGGGAATGTATCTCTGTGACATATTGAAAAAGAACAAAAATTAATAGGGAGAGATGAGAAGGAAACTATTCTGCAAGATTTTGCAAGAGTCCCTTATATGCAATAATATATTCTGTGTATGAAATTCAGTGCTGTAATCATATTCATAAGGCAAAATACATCTTGCTTCCTAATACTTTAAGTTGCTTATTCAGATATATGTCACTATGATAATTATATTTATGTGGAAGACTCTCATCTTTTGATGCAGAAAATTTTCAATAGCCACTAACGAATTTGTGTGTGTGTGTGTATCTGTGTGATATAGATAGCTGTTAGCATCTTATCTGAATTTAAAACTGGAGGAAAGAAAGTCTCTGTTCTTGCCTGTATATAATGCAGCCAACTAAGAACTTCTTGTGGTTTAACCTCAGCAGGCAGCTAAGCCCCGCACAGCTGCTTGCCTCCTATTTTTTTGAGTGTGTTGAGGGAGAGAACTGGAAGGGCAGAAGTGAGAAAACTTGTGGATTGAGATAAAGACAGTTTAACAGGTGACACAAAAGCTCTGTGCACAAGCGAAGTAAAATAAGAAATTCCTTTGAAGCTTTCTGTAGATAGGCAGATGTTCAGCAATCTCCAGGAAAGCAAGGGTTCATCATGCATAACAATTACTGGGGAAGACAAATGCCATAACTCTGAACTTCCCCCTCCCTGCCATCCTGTAACTTTTACCAATACTAACATATATTATTTATTATTCTGAGCCTTTCATCTTCTCACACATGCCAAGTTTTCCCAGTTGTTTTGGAAAGAAACTGTATTATTCTTCTTGATAAAAGTGTCTTAGGTGGAGTGGTTTTTTGGGGTTTTTTGTCCACAGTGAAAACAAAAAACCAAACAAAATAATATTGCCATATTTTACTGTAGCTGTGAAGTCTTTCTGGAGTAATAATCTTTTGTTATATAATGCCTAGCTACTTTAAAAGGGACTAAAAGTTGTCATTAGTTTATGCATCTCGGTTCTCACCTGCCCTACAACTGTAGTCTATAGCGTTACTTTGCAAAATTCTGTGTCTGTGTTTGCAACTTTTCTAACTTTAGCAAACATCTCATAGTGCTGCTGTTTCTCATTGATAGCCTAAGGCAGCATGCATAGACTCCACAGCTGATGAAATCCATCAATAGCTGACATGTTCACTGTCCTGTACAGTGCTCGTATTTCATTTCAGGTAAAATTCTTATATAAGTTAACATCTATTTTTCGTGTTTGTTTGAAGTCCTTATGCTGAGGGGAATAAGAGGACACTAGTCTATAGGTGGTATCTGAAAGATGCATGAGAATTTAAAACTTTACTGACTTTTTATGGTAATGTTTTGGTAGTGGGGGAGCTACAGGAGTGGTTTCTGTGAGAAGGTGCCAGCAGCTGCCCCTTTGTTGGACAAAAGAGGTGCCTGAAGCTTTAGGGGACTGACAGACATAGCACAACTATGATGATTCTGTGTCACAATAAACAGTTCTGGATATGACTGAAGCAACTGGCCCAGTGTGTGAGAGGCAGCTGCTCTGATCTCAGGTTCTGGGCAGCTCCTGGTGCTTCTCCTGAGACCCTGAGGTCTCACACTGTATAAGAAGGAGGGACATCTACAGGCTACTCTAAAGAAGTAGAGGATCAAGTCTCCTAAAATGGAAAATCATAGAAGATTGTGACTTGTGGCAAAAAGGAAGATATTTCTTTCCACACATTCACTTTTAAAATGGGTGTAGGGTCATGGTATTATGTAAGGAAGAATATGCTTCCTCAGGGGAGACTTTAGGACCAGCTGTACCAGCACCAAGCAGAAACAGCAGATGGTAGAAGCTAGAGTCACCCTTCTGCAGGGGTCAGCTTGTGTCTCCCAAACAGACTTCCTGTACTACAAATTGCTTGTCAGGAGCTCAGATCTGGGACATTGAAGAGAAATTGCTGAGGTTCATCCAGTTTCCAGACTCTTCCCCTTCCTGATCATATTCATTGACACCAGTAATACTGTCAACAGGGACTTGGAGTTTATCAAGAGCAGCTCTAATTTCTGGCCTGTAAAGCATGCAACATGGCAGCTCAGGGAGCTCCTCAGTTCTGTCAAAGGGAAGGACTCACATATGAGCAGCTGGATCCAGTGAGTCAGTGCCTGGTTGTTTTTATGACATTACAGGCAAGGCTTTGGCTTGTCTGACTGTAGCACTCTCTGTGGGGAATTAAGACTCCTGGGGATAAATAGGATACATCTGATGAGTAATAGTGCCTTTGCCAACAGCCTGGTTAACCTGTTGATGAGGGCTGTAAAATAGGCTCACTGGTAGTTGCTGGGCAAAACCAAGGTAGCTGGGAAGAGCCAACATAGATTTACGGCATACAGATTGTACCTGAATGGCATAAATGCCTCTAGTAATAAGATAACTCCTTGAATAACTGGAGAGCAAAGGGAGAGGTTTATCCTGACTAATAAGGCTTTTGACATATATTCTTGTAGACAAGTTGGAAAGGTGGAAAAGTGGCAGGAGTGCTGGCCTGAATGGACTGTGATTAGCTGTGTAAAATCCAGCTGGATACCAGTTAACAGTGATGCTCCTCAGAAGTGAAAACTGGGGCCAATGCTATTTAACCTCTTTATTAATGGTCTGAATGATGTGTTAGGCTGTATCTTTAGAAATTCATATTGTTGATACCAAAGGGTGTGAGGGGAAGACAAGGTTCTTACAGAAGTACCTGGACAGGCTTCACAGAGGGACTGGAAGAAACTACATGAAGTTCAACAAAACAAAATGTATGAATAATCCCATGCAGCTGCGGACTGAATGGCTAGAACCTGTCTTTTCAGAAAAGGAGCTGTGCTCTCTGTGGACAAGAGGATGAATACGAGTCAGCTAGGTATGCTGGCAGCAAAGGCGGCTATTGCATATTAGGCTGTTTTAACACAAGTAAAGACAGAAGGTATCTGGCAATCCTGAGAGCAAACTTAGAATATAGTTTTCAGTTTTTTATTTCCCAGTAGAAAACATATATAAAAAACCCCAAAGCCAAAACAAAACAAAAAATAGAGAAAGCTCAATGGTAAGGTAGAAAGAAGATGGAACCAGAACTTTTAGAGATATTCAGCAAATAAATGAAATTAAATGTAATAGAGACCAGTTGCAGCAAAAGAAATATTTATTAAGAATTAGGAAAATTGACTCACAATGAGTGTATTTAAACACTAGAAAAGGTTACCCCTGAGACAATATGGAATCTCTATTCTTGTAGATGCTCAAAATAGGATGGCATTTAACCCTAAACAAAATGTTTTAAGTTGACTTGCTTCAACTTGACCTACATTTAAAGTCGTTGTTACTTTGAATGAGAGGGGATCAACTTTGTCCCTTCCAACTTTTTTTTTTTCTTTTTTTTTAAATCTGTGATATCTCAAGGACTTCTCTACTTTAGTGATTCACAGCATTTGAGTTGACTGGTAAGTTTTATGGCAGGGAAATACTTTTTCTGACGCATTCTACAAATAGAACTGTTGATGAGAACGCCAAAAGGTTTATATAATGCATGGGAAACAATTTGCCCCCAAATGTTCATTTAATCTAAAGGAAATTGGGGCTTAAGCGATGTTCAAACCAGTGGCAGTGGACAAGTTTTTGGTACAGTGTATAAATACCATGAGTACCATTTTTAAAAAATAAAAGTTTATTTACTTGAAAAACCTGCGGATTTCTTGTAATAGTACTGTGTACTTAGTAATATGGGTAAAAATGCACAAGTGTATTAACAGACTCACAACTACTAAGTAGATAATTTTTAAACTTAATATCAGAGTAGGGCGTTGGAAGGATTCTTTTTCTTTCATACTTTCTTTTCCCATACTGCTAAGATCTAAAATAAAGTTGGAGGGAGGGGGGATGGAGGGGAGGGAAATGTATTGGTCTCAGAACTTCTGTAAGGAATCTGTAAAATCACAAGAAGAATGCTTTACCATTACAAGTTTCAGAAAAAAACTGTGTTCCAAGTTAAAACAGCACTATATCTATAGTGGTATTTTCATGTATTGGTGCTTAAATAAAATAATTCAATCTGTATATCATTGTAGATATTCATATCATGTCCATCAAATACTATTTGTTAAAGAGCGACTATTCCAGAAACTGCTTAAGAGACTAAACAGTTTGTTCACTTTTCTTTATTGCATTTCCAGTTGGTTAATCTCTGTCTAAAGATGGCAAGGTTATCTTTCATCCTTGGAGGTCAAATACTTATTATTAAATGCATGGTCCACAGGGTACTAGATTTACCATATAACTCTAATGATCTGAATAAAAGACATTTTCTTGGCCTTGAGCTGGAGATAAACAGTAGAAGCAAAAAGACGTTCTTCCAGTTTAGATGCTGGAGACATTTCTGTTATTATTCTCAACATAATCACATTCTACTTATTCACAAGTTTACACCATTACCATAGAATAAAATAACTTATACACTGAACTGTAGAAAAGATTTTTAAAATTATATGTAGAAAGGACTTCAGAAAGTTCTTATTTGTCTAGCATTCTTTTATATTTTCAATTTCTGGTCTACATTTAAAATTTGCCCAAAGAATATACATGTGTATTTTAGTCAATTTGGAAATTGTCTGAAAATAGCAATTACACAGTGCATTTATTATTGTGAGTTTAATTTTTATATTAAAATCACACATAATTTAAATGTTTAGAAAATGCAATCTATAATCAGGTATTTCAGTCTGAATATGATAAAGGAATTGTTTAGACTACTGTCAAGTGATTCTTGAAAGAATCATAACCACTATGCTACGTGAAAGCATCTAACCATGTAATAAGAACTCTATTTTCAAGATGAAGTAGAGGCCAATGACAAATGTATATATGCCAGGTGAACATTAACTCTACTTACTTTAGTGATAGCATTAGTACTGGGCTACATTTAGTGTAGCATAGCAGTACAAGTCAGCCCATAATAAAAGTTTCAGAGAAGAAGAAAATGTCTCAGTTCATTTTGTGAATGGAGGAAATAGGTTTCATATCCCAAATCAAGCACATCTCGCTTGTGTCTAGGTTATTCTTTGGTTTAAGCATTCCAAAATTTCCTTACATAAAAGGCTTCTGCTAAATGGGTCATTTTCTTAGTCTAATCTAAAATTATCTTCTACATAATGTTGCCTACAGGTAAAAATCTGTGTTCCTTCTCTGTCCTGCAGCATTAGATTTGGTTCTGTTGGTGCCACTGAACCTTTAAATATATTCCTTAAATATATTCTGCAGCTGACATATATCACTTAAAAGTGTGATGTGCTCTGGCATATTCCCCTTCAAAATCCTTTTAACATGCCAGTCATACAGCAGCAATGATATATTCCTTTGTGCTCAGAGATTTTATTGCTGCAGGATGGATAAATAGATAAACTGTTTGTCTCTCCGAGAATATATGTTTTACAAAGAATGGGCATATTTCCAAACCCTTTGGAAGAAAAAGAGATTAAATAGGGCTGGACGTCTCCTAAAGTAAATTTGATCTAGTAGACCTTCTCATCCTGAAAACCACTAAGTTTGTTACTGTGGGATTGTTTTATGTTGCAGGCTAAGTTTAAGTAAAAATACTTTCACGTAGAGTCTCCTCTATTGGCTCGTCTGTATTTGCAGGACATTTTTCAGTACAAAAAGCATTGCTACACCTTCTATTTCTTTGGGATATTTATCACAAAGATTTTGATTTCTTTGTGCACAGAACTGTAAGGAAAATCTAAAATAAACTATTTGGAGAAAACTAGGTAAATTGGTTGATAGATATTGTTCATTAATATTGGAGCAGTAACGAAGGTACATGTCTCAGTGTCCTGAGATTTACCATGAAATCTGAACAGGGTTTGAATATGACACTATAGCTAACAATGTACGCATTGGCTCAGGGGACAGTCCTTTGAGGGTTTAAGCACTCATGGATAGCACTAGCTATATTAAATGGAACTACCATGACAGAAAAATCCCTAAAAATTACAGTGGACCGGGAAAGAGAGTTCGTTACTGATGGCTCTGTAATCCATGACTTCTGTTTGTTTCTGCAGAAGACTTTTATACACCAGAGACTATAAAGTATAAGGTTGACTAACGTTTCATGCAATGTTTAATTTGATTTTTTTAATGTGCACAAAGGCACAAGATATAGCCAGACAACTGCCTGCATAGGCAAGAAAAGAATTAACTTTTAAATGCCCAAGGCATCAGACTCCAAGCAAACTTATGAGAGCATTTTCCATGTATATACCCTAAAACCTGAAGAAAGGGATAGTTAGGTAAGGTGTGTCGTTGCTGCCAAGCATACAAATGTAGTTTCAGTTCATTTTAGCCATGAAAGTCACAGAAATAGAAACTGGAAATGCAATTTGACATGGAAGCTAAACCAGTCTACCAAGTAGCTGCTGTTAAAATTGGCAGTCCAGTTTCCCGATCTGCAGTTTCCCTCAAATGCTAGCATCACGTTCTTTGAACTTTGGCCATTATTCTTTGGGTGACCATGTGGTCAACAGATGCAAAGAAAAATCCAATAGGAAGAAAATCCCAAACACATTTGTATAATCTAATATTTTATCTGCCTAATCCAATTTATCATGAGGTCAGGCAGGCACCACTGCTTGTGCAAGAGAGAGTGCAGAAACTCTCAGATGGAAGTTGGAGCGTTGCTTCGTTTAGTGGTAGGTCATCTATATCCATTAATTGAAGAGGGCTATTCTTTGAAACTAAGACCAAACATTGACCACCTATTTTAAAATTTTCCTAACCTTTTAATCCAAGTAGTAACATGTAAACTTTCTGCAGGGTTGATTCTTAGCCCACGCTGTACTTAGGTATAATTTTGGAGAGTCATATATGACAGGGTTCTAAACTGTGTAAGAAAGAGAATATTAAATCCAGGCAAGAAATTATTAAATTCCAGTGCCTGAAAATTTAGTTTTAATTTGCAAATAGATAAAACCTATTAAAACAGATTAGATGTAATCCAAATAATTACCTAAACCAAACCAACCAACCAAAAAAACCATGAGGAGGCTCTCTGGAGTGAAGTGGCCCTAAGAACTTGAGTCACCAGATAGCTTCAAGTTCAGAACAGAAATTAGCTTAGAGTTGATCTACAATGGTCGGATACACCACAGACTCTAAACCAGTCAGAAAACTATCTGCTTGTTAGATACAAGGGGTGATGGCTTTAAGATTAAAGAGGCTAGGTTTAAATTAGACATTAGCAAGAAACTACTATATGGGTGATGAGGCACTGGCACAGCTTGCTCAGAGAAGTTGTGAAAGCCCCGTCCCTGGCAATGTTCAAGGCTAGGTTGGATGAGTCTTTGGGCAACCTGATATACTGAAGGGTGTTCCTGCCCATGACAGGGCGTTTGGAACCAGGATGATCTTTGAGGCCTCTTCCAACCCAAAATATTCTATGATTCTATATGGAATATGACTTTATTTTACTTTTATTCACTAGTATATGCAATATTGTAGTTGATACAGGAACAAATTTTAGGGTTGCTGACTCACAGCTTAACCTAAATTCTTCTTAAAAATGTTTAAACCTTTCCTTTTAGGAACACTGTAATGTCAGAATTTTTTTAAGAACTCTTGCAACCTGAAAACTACTTTCAAAGTTCAGGCATATTTTTCCTCAATATCTTCTCTAGTTTTATTTCAAAGAACCCTTCATTACTATGAGAACATTGAATTGTCCCATAGGGATTAATATTTTAATAGCCATAAAGCTTTTCTCATGTGATAATTACTTTTCAAATTATGAGTTATGTTTTAAGCATGTGGGCAGAATGCTTTGATTTCCTTGTTCAAATGTAAACACTCTTAGTGGGTAGCTAAGAATTCCATAAGTTGATGAATATTTATATGTATTCATGAGGCTTGACATCTGCCATGTTGTGCATATTTATGATCTATTTCCATGTTAAAGTTCTTGAGGGAGGTCAGGTAGAATAAGCCATTATTACTTTGCAGTGTAGTTTTTAATGTTCCTGAATTTGGAACACAGTTGCTTGGCAAGTTAAATGAATTGCTACTGTGGGCTTGCTTGGGACAATTTTCATTTCATAAGAAGTAATGGAATTTAATAAAATGCAAAATGACAGTGATATAAAATATTCTATATGAATTTTCATAAAATCATAGAATCTTAGAGGTTGTGAGGTATTTCTAGAAACTTAAAGAAGGGTGAACTAGAGTAGGTTACTCAGGTTTTTGTCTAGTCATGTTTTGAATATATCTAAAGACGGAGACTCTACAACCTCGCTGGGCAACCTGTTCAGGATTTGACCATCTGCACAGTAAAAATTTGGCCCTTATATCTAAGTGGAATTTATTCTGTTTCAGCCTATTTCTGTTGTCTCTTGCCCTGTCCCCGGACACTAGTGAGAACAATCCGGTTCATTCTTCTTCATTCCCTCCCACCCGTTATTTATACACATTGATAAAATCCACCTGACCCTTTTTCAGATTAAACAGTCCCAGGTTACTCAGCCTTTCCTTGTATAAAAGTTGCTCTGGTCCTTTTGTCATCTTTATGTCCCTTCACTGGACTCACTTGAGTCATAGAATCATAGAATATACTGAGGTGGAAGGGACCCATAAGGATGAAATCCAGCTCCTGTCTCCACACAGGACCAGTCAAGTATGTCCAAGTTTCTCTGAGAAGTGTAGCACTGGATGCAGCACGCCAGATATGTCTTACCAGTGATGAACACAGGGGAAGGTTCACCTCCCTCAGCCTGAAGATCACACTTGGAGGCTGCTGCCCTTCTTCAAAGTTTTGGATCCAAGAGGGAACTGTCTCCATAGTTGGTGTATCCATATCTGGGCAATACACCACTTCCAAACTGTTAGAATGTGACTCTGAGGCACTTTAAATCACTTTCCTCCACATGGCCCTTGTGCATGGACATCTTCTGGGTCTTTGGAGACCTCATCATCATCTAACTCAATACAGAGGAATTCCAGCACTGTTAATTCTCCCAGGTATGAGATACCTTCATCTGTGGTAGTCCACTTTCCTACAGAATTCAGAAGATCTTCTTTGTATAAATATCTTGCCTTTACACTTGAGAGGAGCCATCTCCAGAGACTGCAAATTGCTGTCTCTTTTCCAATTCATCTCTCAATTCCCTGGTTTCTAGCAAGGAATACTAGCTGTTAATATTACGTTCCTTACCTTCCTGATCTTCCTTGCTTTCCAGTTGTTTTTAAATAGCTTTGAAGATTTTATTTCCAGCTACTTTGTAGCAGTTAGTCACTGCATCTACATCTATCCTGGGAAGTAAGTAAAAAGTATATGCACAGCTAGGAGGGAAATCAGTCAGTACAAACAGAAATATAAGTGGTGTTTCATGAGGTTGCTCTATACTCATAACCTGTCAGTGCTGGTCAGTCGATAATAAAATGAACTAAATAACACCTTGATCCTACTTTCAGAAGGAGAAAGTCTACAAGTTCATAAAACTGTAAGAGAACACATCTATTAGATTAAAACTAGGCAAAACATGTCCCAAGATACAAATAACATTAGTGGAAATGGTTTCCCTGTTTCTTGAATAAAGCAGAACTGATAATTCAAGTGAGAGAAATTAACTTGGTAAATTTATTTAGAAGGTACTTACAGCAATAAGATTTATTTGTGAGAACATGTGATGCCTCGGAAAGCCGGAATCAAAACTCAATAGCCTTGGTGACTATTAAGCAGGTATCCTTTATTGCAGCGCTGGGCACACAGGGGATCGCTCCTCCAAATGTGTGCGCCCATTAAAGACAAATTTCTCATATTTATACAGATTAATTATACATATTAATTATAATTTCTAAGAAAAGGCAGGGTTATGCAAATTATTTCCAGGAAGTCATTTACATTAACTCCTCCCAGATAGAGCATGCTCAGTGACACTCAGGGGGTCTCCTGGTGGTCTCCAGGGACGAAGGCTGGATGTCTTCCTCTCTCTCAGCGCATGCTCTTTATGGGTTTCTCCATGCTTATCTGGGCTTCCAACACCTGCACCGACTAGTTAGTTTTTCACTGAAAACAAGATAGACTCTGACTTTTAATTGGTCGTTAGTCTCATTATTTATGACTCCTCTATCTCCTACTTCCTCTGGTTTCAAGGCTGCTGCACTATTATGGCTAAGTTTCGTAGCTGCTTTGATGAAACAGCTAAAGTGATTACAGCCAAGTTCTGCTAAAATCCAAAACTAATCTATTCCTAAAACCACACAAATTCTTACTTCTTTATCTTCAAGGCTGTTACTGTTGCATTGTTATGGTTAAGTTTTGCTCTGCTCTTGCAAGCAGCTTACACAGTTACAGCTTTCTCTTAAACTAGTCTATTCTGAAAACTATGAAAATTCTCATATTAAAGTTATATTAATTCTCTCTTATGCTACACCTATCTCAACCTATTCAGCATGATTACATTTCATTGAATCACATGGAGATTATAGTTTCCTGCCTAACTAATTGTAACTAGCTCATTTTTATTCAAAATTTGATGGTAGTATTGCAAACTAAGAACTTAATGATTAAGTAAGAGCTAGTACTGTGTAAACTTTTTTTTTAAAAATCTTCATTATAAAAGCTGTTTTTTGATAGCTTAATGTAAGAATCTAATTCAAGGATATTATGCTTTATTTGGAGACTTTCTTAATTTGCACACTGTTCACTGCAAATCATTCCTTCTTTGAACTGTTGCTTTCAACAGCTAGGGTTATTTAATGTAGCTAAAAATTAGTTGTCACATTTGAAATTATTCTAAATAGTAAGAGACAATAGAATATGCCACATTGGACAGTCTATTTTCTTGCTGTTCTCACCTTGCTTCTGTGATACAGCAATCTGTTCATGCATGAGTAGCATCAAATTATTACCACATATCTAACAAACTTCTAATCACTTCTTTCAAAAGTGTAAAGCCTTGAGTTCACAAAGGACAGGTGAGGAAATTGAACATGTGTAAAGAGAAATTGAATCTATGAAATTATGGATAATAAAAAATTAAGGGCACAACTCATGAAGAACATTTTACCAGCAACACTTTTTCTTTTTCTGAAGAAATAAACCAATCAAAATGATTGTGCTACCATTCCATTTGTGATATCTGTTACTTACTTATTTTAGGCTATAAAGTTGATGGTCATTTCCTTCTTCATACTGAGTTGACATGAATGACCTGAGAAGCTGCTTTACTTATCAAACAATTTTCTCTACTTTTCTACAAGGAAGTCTTTGATATTGTCAAGGATATGTTAAAGTTAGGAATGTAAATATTTCTGGCTATGAGCCAGAGAAAAATTGTTACTAATTGATGAGTACTACACAATTGGAACCCTTGAAATTCAGTTCTTCTTTGTTGTTTTTTTTTTTGATCCAAACAAAGGAATACTAGAATTGTATTTATTCTGCACAACTTAAACTTTAGTCTTTAAACTACTCTATATCCTATTTAATTTGATCATTGCCATATAAATCTTATTACGTTCTGTAGGAGAAACAGCAGAAAACAAAGATTATTGTTTCATTGTTTCTTTATACTTTCTCCTCATGTTTGTTGACCCTAGCCAATAGCTAAAGCACCCACACAGACATGTGCTCCCTCCTCTATATCCCTGCAGTTGGACAGAGGGAACAATGCTTAGAGCAAAAGTGAGAAAACTTGGAGGCTGAGATAAATGTTTAAAAAATTAAAGGAAAAAAAAAAGTAACTTGTAACTTCATGTCGTATGAATAATAAATATTTTGATGTCTGAGGGTTTTGCTCTTCTTTTCAAGTCATTCTAAAATCATCATAAGGGATATTAACCTCCATAATTTTTATCCCAGCTGTAAGCTTTCCATAGAATCATAGAATCATAGAATCATTTAGGCTGGAAAAGGCCTTTAATATTACTGAGTGCCACTAAACCTTGTCCATGAGCACCATCCCTATGCATCTTTTAAATATCTTCAAGGATAGTGACTCAATCGCTTCCCTGGGCAGCCTGTTTCAACCATATATCTGTAAACAGTATTTAAAGCTTAACGGATAATCAGTCTCAATTCTGACATTCTCTTTGTCATCACATTAGTTTAAAAGTTTTATCAAAATACAGAGAAAACACGAAGTAAGATTTTTTTTGTATCAGCTAAAATTTTATGGCTATAAAAGTAACTATTAATTTCTGTAGATTTTAAGTCTTATGTATATTCAAACCTGAATTCTTAACCATTGTGTATGATACATAACTGTAATCAGTTCCTTCCTTCCTTCCTTCCATCCATCCTTTCTTCTTCCTTCTTTCTACCTTTCTTTTTTCCTCCTTGTCTGCCTTTCTGCCTGCCTCTTCCAAGGCTGGGAAGCCTATTCCAAGGCTTCACATTCTTTTTGGTGAAGACATTATTCCTAATATCCAATCTAAACATTCCCTGGCACAACTTGAGGCCATTTCCTCTTGTGCTATCACTTGATACTCAGAAAAGGAGACCAACACCAACCTTGTTACAGCCTCCTTTCAGGGAGTTGTAGGGGGCAATAGCATTTCCACTGAGCTTCTTTTCCTCCAACTTAAAAAAAACACTTTACTCAACCACAATATTCTGAGCAAGCCATCACCCAAGCAGTGTGATAGGGCATATATAAATGACAATTTTGATGTAACTTTAAAATATATTTCCTTTTAAAATAATGCCTAATATAAATAAAGTCTGAGTAAATTTGAAGTAAATCTAAAGTACAAAACTTATTCTGACAAAGTATTAGTTCATATATTAATCTTTCCTGACTTGAGATGAGACTAACAAAAAATGAAGTAACTAAGGAATTGCAATATTTATTTCACAAGTCATTAGTCAATAAACAATCACAGTATTTATTCAATATCTCATTAGTCATTCTACTTGTTCTAAGACTATAGGTTAGAGTTGTGTTACTTCTGGATCCAAGAATTATTGTGGTAGAGGAAGACAGCAACAGAAAAAGACTAAACTATGTCAGGTGCTCTGTAAACTATGCTGGCTACCTAAGAATATTCCTTAAAGAGAGGCTCTGGAGAAAATTTGGTTGAGACTTGACTTCATTTAGACTTTTATTGAGATCGTTTGTCCATTGCTGAAGAGAGATAGGCACCATAAACTCCTTTAAAGTAGCAGATATTTTACTTCTGTTGTGTTGTATGATGCTTCCTGTTATTTGTTTTCCTAATAAAAATCAGTGGATGCTAAATAATTTAAATAAGCCTAAATTTTCCTTAGAGATATTAAAAATGTTTATTCAGATTTATATAGTCTATCATTCATATATATAGAGCTTATAAAATTTCTTCCACTTGTTACAAAAATAAGATTATATTTGGTCTGGCTGAGATGAAGTTAACTTTCCCCGCAGCAGCCCCAGTAGTGCTGTGCTGTGTCTCACTACCCAGCAAGGTGTTGGTAACATGCCAGGGATTTGGATTCTGTTGAGCAGTGCTGGCAGAGCACCAAGGCTGTCTAACATTTCCTCACCAAGAGCAGTAGGCTAGGGGTGGGAAAGATCTTTGGATGGGACACAGCTCTCCCAAGGACAGATGAATCAAGTGGCCAAAGGGCTATTCTATACCATGTGATGTCTACTCAGCAAGAAAAGCTGAGAGAAAGTGGGAGGAGTAGCATTCATTATTTACTTTTGTCTTCTAGAGCAACTGCTACATGTACTGAAGCCCTGCTTCCTAGGAATTGTCCAGACATCACTTGCTGATCAGCAGAGCATAAATCATCTGTTTTGCTTTGCTCAAACCTTGGATCTGGAAACTTCAGAGACCTGGACCCTTGGATACAGTAAAATGCACCTACCCACTTGCACCTACTCTGTATTAATGAATCAAGACCACTTTGGTTAAACTCATCTGATCGGCCTTCCCAAAGTTTCTTCACCTTATTACTTCTGTACATATAGTATGAGGCTGGTCCTCTAATTGCTTATTGAACATCCATTCAAACAACCCTGCAAAGATAGTGGACCACTATTGGGTGAATTCTATGCTGAATACTTCCACAACAGATGTTAATTTTTCTCCATACACAGACTGTAATAATATGTGATATTATTCTAGCTGTTATGTCACTACGCATTGATATCGTTTAAGATTTAAGACTAAGAATTTTATCTTGAACCAAATGAGATCAGTGTATAGATTTGCTGCCTTGCAGTGGTATACGATCAACTCAGGATACTGGCAAGTTACTCATCAGTAGACCACTGAAGAGTAAACATACAGAACTTGCCAGGAAATAGAACTATGCAGCACATATAAAGTTTCTGTAGATTAGATGAAAGAATAATAGTAAAAGAAGTTATTTCTCTTATAGAGCTTTTGAATAAAAAATATGTGTTTGATATGAGGTCAGTCAGAATTATTTGTATCCTCTCACCCCCAGAGCCCTTTTCTTAGTTGCCTCCTTTCTACCAGAAATTATTTTTTTAGATATAATCCTGTATTTCTAACTTAGAATCAGCATGCTTTTTTTTCTTTTTCACACAGTTATCCATCTCTCATAAGAATTATTGTACATTTTAAATTTCTGTAATAGTTTCTAGCATGTATTATGGTTTTATAAATAGATACTTAGCATGTTGTATTTAGACAACATTTGGCCTAAATATTGTGTAAGAGTTCTTTAAGCACAGGTACAACAATTGAAAGCAAACTCATTTTTTGCTTGACTATTGTTTGCTTAGGAAAATGCAGTAGAAATTGGTTCCATTCACAGATTTACTGTGTTGGAACCACCATATTTTGTCTTGAAAAAAAATGTATATTTTTTTCCCTGCTTTCAGAAACAGCATCTAGGAGCCTCTTTTCGTTCTTGTGCATAGATTATTGTTTTCATGAATGCAAACTATATTTATGACCCCAATAATATAGCCACTGCAGATATTATCAGACATAGCTGATTTCCACAGAGGAGAAGCTATTGAATTCTTTCACAAAGCCAAGGCATCTGCTGCCCTTTAAACTCCAGGTCTGATTCTAGATGTTGCTTCACAACACTGTTCTTCACCTTTTGTAGTCAGATTCCCAGCTCTTTAATTCAAACTGTCCTGATCTAGGCCTGCTCCTGAATATTTGAATTCTGTGTCAGCTGCTTCCCTTGATACTTTGCTTAGAGTTTAGCTGTGTACATGTCTACTGTCTCGGTCTGATTTTCCTGTGTTCCCTCATACATCCTTTCTGACATTTGTTCCTAGACACAAACGTTTAGCATGTCCCAGCCACTTTCTCTTCTATTCACTATTCACTTCTATAAACTCTATAAACAAGTGTAAATCTCTTGGTATCTGACATAATGAATTAACCAAGGGCTTAATCATTCCTAAAGCTTGAATAGAATCCAACACAAAACATTTTAAATACTTAAGCAATTGTAATGATAGTCTTTCACTAAGATATATTGGCTATAAATATGGGGGGGAAGGTGAAATAGCTTCCATTAAATGAGAGTCTAAGTCAACCAGAACTGTTAAATTTGAAGAAGAAACACTTTTAGGGGAACAAGATATGACAAAATCATAAATGTGTGATCAGAGAATGCTTTCTGGATTGATTCTACCTTCCAAGGGCCATGGACAGGTCACAGTGCTGCTGTGTTACTAACAAATAACTTGTGCAGCAACAGAAGATAACATTATGCACTTGCTTAAAGAAGTTTATAACAGATAATTATTTGTTACAGCATTTGGGCATTAGAGGGTGGAATTTGAATCAGCTGTTAAAACAAGCAAATCCTCAAAAGATTGTTCTTAAATGATGTTGTTATATTTTAAATGTTATTCTTGGCTAGATAACTGTTTCCTCTTGTGGGAATTCCTTGCTGTCCTGCAATTATATCAGGGAGGTTTTTGAGCATATGAGCTATATTCCCATTGGGAAGCACAGATTCAGTACAGTGGAAATACAGAATTATCCCAGGAAATTTGACACTCTTTACATAATCCATAAAGGCATACAAATATTTTACTCAAGAGATTACTGTATAAATGAAGAGTTAAGAATAAACTTTTGTCTTCTGATGTCTTCTCTCAACCTTTTCTTTCTTAGAATAATTTTGTTTGATCAATAGAACCCCTGACGTTTATAATTGTAATGAACCAATTGCCAGTCGTCATTTAAGGACATTTGTATCTGTAGAGATCTTCTTTTTCACAATAAAGATCACTTTTTCCAATAACAGATCCCTGTTGAAGAGAACATCCTGTTCAATTTAGGTAAGTTTTACCTGGCCTCCTAAAGTACACACTATACAATTCAGCATTGTTCAGTAGGTCTCTTGTTTGATGTTGCTGGAATGATTTCTGATCCATGCTGCCATAGAAAAAAAATTAAAAAGGGAAACCTCTCAGGGAATTTGGATACACTTTGGATCAAGTCTGAACGTGAAAGGGCTTATCTATAAAGTTAAAAGGTAGACACTGGATGGAAAGATGACCTAGTGAAAAAAAGTCTCATTTTTTATTTCTGGGAAAAAAAAAAAATCCCGAAGGAGAAAAAGTGTCACAGTAATTTTATGATTTTACCATATGGTAAATCCAAGGGCTTTTTGTTGTTTTGTGGGAATTTTGGCATCTGCCAATATGAAGCTGCTATGTAAATAGGTGAAAGATTATTTTCAAGAGTACTGAGATCGCATTAGAAAAAAAAAGGCAATTGACTTCCGAAATTTAATAAATAAAATTGGCTGTCAAAAGTGCAGGAGTACTGCACAATAAATGAAAAGGAAATCACTGGTAACAACAAAACTGAAGTGAATAAAATTGTGGGAAAGGTCAAGTGTGTGTTACTATGATGTGGTATCTAATTCTAAAAGTTCTGGAGTTCCATTGATGACAGTGTCAGTATATTGCAGAGAGTACCGCTATCTAGGAAGATGCTTGGGGACCGCACAAGGAAGTAAGCTTCCTAATTTGTTGGCTGCAGGTTATGAATCAAATTAAATAAATTAATTTCTTTTGTTATGTTTTTTCAAATAAAACCAGTTGGTAGCAATCTTTGTGTTGCATCCCATCTCTTCCTACCAGCTTACAGAGGAGACTTCATTATCAGAGCACCAGGGGACTTTTTTTTTTTTTTTAATGTATTTTATTTTGTTATAGTATATTTGGATGTTTACATTAAAAGGAGAAGGGTGATGAGAAGTGGATAAAGGGTGATGAAGAGTGGAGAATCATCAAATCACAGAAAGGTTACTGTGGAGAGATATCAATAGTTCATTTAGTTCAACTCAGAGAATAACTCTTGCTAGACAGGTATCATCAGAGGTATATGATGAATTGTTCAACACTTTTTAGTATCCTAAAATACTAATAAGAAGAACCTAATTTAAGCATTTAAGATGATGAGTAGTATTAGCTTACCATGGTTTCTTTCCCAGGTCAGACCTAATCTGACAATACCACGTTAAAATGTTTTTATAAACCAATGAGATTTTGCATATTGTAAAATTCCAAGTATTGTCATGAGGGAATGCACCTTTAAATGTTTTTTCTAATCACAGTAAAGGGAGGTAATAAATAGTTCTATAAAAGGGAAGCAACAATTAACAGCATAACTAATCATCGGTACTAGAATTTCCTTTTATTTAGAGCAGAAAACCAAACATGAAGACAAAATGTTACATAAATAAAGACATCTCACTGTCAGCTGGCAGTAATGTTTACCGTGTTTAATGTTTATTCTGGAGAAGAGGAGGTTGAGGGGAAACCTTATCACTGCCTATAATTATCTGAAAGGAGGTTGTAGAGGGGTGGGCAATGGTCTCTTCAGCCAGGTGACAGGTGATAGGACAAGCGGAAATCTCCTTAAGCTGTACCAGGATAGGTTCAGTTTAGATCTTAGGAAAAAGTTCTTCACTGAAAGTTGTCGGGATGTAGAACAGGCTGCCCATGGAGGAGGTTGAGTCATCATCAGTGGATGCATTTAAAAGATGGGTAGGTGAGGTAGGTAGTTTATTAGAGGACAGGTATGGTTGGACTCGATGATCTTAAAGGTGTTTTTCAACCTAGCCATTCTGTGATTCTGTGTATAAAGTAAGAATAATATAATTCCTTGCTTCTTTATCTTAAGAGCTGAAAGGTCATCAAATAGATTTACCTAACAAGATAATCTTGAAATCAAGCTATCATTCAGTCTCCAATGCTTGTTGGGAAACCGCATACATTCTTCGATTATGCAATTTATTCTTTATCTTTCTGTCAGTCTACAAGGGAAGCGGGTATTTCAAACACAAAGATCAGTATTACTGAATTGTGTAGTAACACCAAAGTTCAGAGTGAGGTGTAGCTTACACAGAGACACATAATACAAATTCATTAAAGCAGAATATAATTGATCTTAGCTTCTCTTGAACATAAATAGTAGTTTACTGAAGTACTAAACAAGTACTTGTGCTGGTTTTGGCTGGGGTAGAGATCATTTTCTCCATAATAGATAGAATGGCACTGTGTTTTCAGTTTGTGCTGGAAACAGTGCTGATTGATAACATGGTGATACTTTCATTATTGTTTGCCCGAGCTGAAGTTTTGCAGACTCAACTCGGATCAATGTGATCAAATGCTGAGCTCGTTTATTGAAACACTCACACAGCTTATATAGGTTTCTATATCAGTACATGAGTTACATTACATTGCTATTGGTTAGATGCTCTGATCACCTGCCTTACATATCTCACTATTGCTAATCATTGGTTAAGGCTACATAGTCATGTTGTTCCTTTTTAAGGCAGTTGTTAACATTCTTGCAGTTTCTTATCTCATGGCTTTTCTTACAAGCTCCTGTTCTCACATACATCTGCTCTCCTGTTACTGCATACCGACATGTCTCTACTAGCTTCCCCAGGCCTGATTATGTGGGGGTCAGAAATAAATCTGGATGGGCCANATCTGTATGGGCCACAAAACCCACTCCTCTCAAAATGCGTTGCTACAATTGTTGAGCAGGGCTTACACAGAGCCAAGGCCTTTTCTGCTTCCCACCCTACCCCAACCCACCAGCAAGTAAACTGGGGATTCACAAGAACTTGGAAGAGAACACAGCTTGGACATCTGGCCCCAGCTGATCAAAAGGATATTCCATACTATGTGACATCACTCTCAGTACATAAAGCTGGGGGAAAGAAAAGGAAAGGGGGAATATTTTGAGTGATGGCATTTGTCTTCCCAAGTCACCAATGGTAGTGATGGAGCCCTGCTTTCCTGGAGATGGCTGAATACCTGCCTGCCCATGGGAAATGGGAAATTAGTTCCTTGTTCTGCATTGCTTGTGTGTGCAGTTTTTGCTTTACCTATTAAACTGGCTTTATCTCAACCCGTTAGTTTTCTTACTTTTACACTTCCTACTCTCTCCCGTATCTCACTGTGAGGAAGTGAGTGAGCAGCTGAGTGGTTAGCTGCCAACTGGGGCAGTACTTTTAGCAAACAAATGATGCTGGAGTTACAAGAGTATTATCAATAAGTATTTTGTGACACTGTGATGTCATAGCCAGAGAAAATAAGCAAATGATTACCAAAGACACAAAGAAAGATGGATATACCTGTATGTAGGAGACATCAAAGTAAGAAAAGCTGGACCCATTAAAACAACAAAGACGAAGACATTAGAAACATACAGGACATCTTCCAATTTAACTGGTAAAATTGAAAAAAATATAGTAAAGAGTATCAGGAGAAGAGACCTCCAAATTCAGTTCTAACTTGTCTTGTTCTTAGGCTTGATCATTCTGGTCTCAGTGTCTAAGAATTACCAAGAACTGCTGCCACCAGTGCTAAATATACAGCATCAACTGTATTGCATACTCAGAGCTAAATTAAAATCTAAATATTTAAGCCTAATTGATCTGTATGTACAAAGTTGAAGGTCAATTGCCGGAGCTGAAGTTTTACAGACTCAACTCGGATCAATGTGATCTAATGCTGGGCTCGTTTATTGAAACACACACTCAGCTGATATAGGTTTCTATATCAGTGCACGAGTTACATTACATTGCTTTTGGTTAGATGCTCTGTTCACCCGCCTTACATGTGTCTCACTATTGCTAATAATTGGTTAAGACCACACAGTCACGTTGTTCCTTTTTAAGGCAGTTGTTAACATTCTTGCAGTTTCTTATCTCATCCTCAGACTTTTGTTCTTCTCCTACTGCACTCCAATTGTGTCTTAACATATCTTCGCTCAACCCCCAGGCCTGATTTTATGGGAGTCGAGCTGTGCGGCAGTAAATCTGGGTGGGCCACAAATCCACTCCTTTCATTACATTGCTACAGTCAATATTTTGCAAGAATTGACCATTCACATAGTGTTTTGCTAAGAAAAGAGTTTTGTAAAGTTCAGTTTCAGAGTCTTGATTTTTTCATTATTCTAAAGACTCCCTCCACAGCTATTCCCTAACTGATGCGTATACATATATTCAGGCAAAACAGATTAATGAACAGATGAAAGAATAAACTGTTAGAAGAACCTAACTGAAACTGAAGAGAGGTTTCACTTTTTTTTTTCTTTTTCTTTTCTGAAATGCAGTTTAGAGAGCTTCATCTTCATTTTAGAGATTCATGGAGGATAAGACATGCTGGATCATAATTCTTTGTACTCATAATCTTGCTATAATTCCTGAAGCCACTACAAAAATTGTCAGTTTCTGCTCAATTCAAAATGACAGAATGGCACTGTCATTGTTTAACCTGACATGCAGCTAAAATGACCACACAATCATTATCTTACTCTCCCCCTCAGTGGGATAGGGGAGAGAATTAAAAGGAAAAACAAAGCTAAAAATTGTGTGTTGAGATAAGGGCATTTTAATAGGACAGAAAAGGAAGCCAATAATAGCAACCACAACAATAATAATCGTCATAATATAGTAATTGTAATGTACAAACTGAGTGATGTACAAACTGAGTGATGTACAACACAACTGCTCGCGAACAAAAGTCAATATTCAGCTAGTTCTCAAGCCAAACTGCTTCCCAGCCACCACCAGTTATATACAGATCAGATCATGATGTCATATGTTATGGAATATCCCTTTGGTCAGTTTGGGTCATCTGCCCTGACTGTGCCCGCCCCACCTCCCTCCAGTTTCTTGGGCAACCCCCTCCTTTTCAGTGGCAGGACAATATGAAAAGCTGAAAAGTTCTTGACTGCTTGGCAACAACTAAACATTAGTGTGTTATCAACCCTGTTTTCATCCTAAATACAAAACAGAGAACTAGAACGAAAAAAGTCTCAGCTGAAACTAGGACAGGCACTCCTCAACATACCAAAGTGTACCATAATAGTTGCTCCATTATTTCAAGCTGTAATCACCAGAATATTTATTAGTATTGAAATTTTACAAAGTGGTATGCTGATAATAATGATGAGGTAAGGAGATGGGGACAATCACATTTCTAAAATTTAAATGTCTTCTGTTTCTTATATACCTACTTCAGCTATGCCTCTATGAGCTTTAAAAATGTATTACAGCTAGATGCAATTATCTGTGCATAATAAAACCCAGAATATATATTATGCAGAAATCTAGAATTATATGTATGTATAATGAAAAATATGTACAATGAATGGATGGAAGAGATTAGTACTTTTTTTTTAAAAAAAAACCCTCTTCTCTTCACTGAAATGTTTTTGTCATTTAGAAACATTAATTAAAAAAAAAAAAGCCATAAAACTCAAAGACATGAGTAGATGAGTGCAAGGCAAATTGCGCTTGACAAACCCAATCACCTTCTGTGACAAGGTAATCTGTTTGGTTGATGTGGGTTTCACAGTGGCCGTTGTCCGTATGGATTTCTCCAAGGCTTTTGTTGTGGTTCCCCACGGCCGCCTTGTAGAAAAACTTATGCCTTACAGTCAGACAGACAAGTGGGTCATGCGGTGAGTGGGGAACTCATTGACAAGCCACACCCAGAGGGTCCTTCTTTTTCAAACTGGTAACCTGTCACAAGTGGGGTCCCTAGGGATTAATATGGGGCCCAATAATGTTTAATATCTTCATAAATTATGTAGATGATGTGATCAAATGCACATTAAGTTTGCAGATGATACAAAACTGAGTAGGGAAACAGTCACTTCAGAAGGGAAAACTACCCTACAGGAAGACCTGGTTAGGTTGGAAGAGTGGGCTAACAAAAACCTTATGAAGTTCTGTGACAACAAATGTAAGGTCTTGCACGTGGGAAAATAAAATCCAGGAGTGCAGCACAGACTGGAGAACAGTTCTATGGAAAGGGATTTAGGGGTTCTGGTGGACAACAAACTCAGTAAGTATGAACAGTGTGCTGCAGCATTCAGAGCCAACAGGATGCTGAGTTGCATCAGCAAAGATATCACCAGCAGAGATAAAGAAGTCATTATCCCTCTCTACTTAGCACTTGTCAGGCCACACCTGGAATACTGTGAACAGTTTTGGTCACCACTATACAAAACAGATGTAGACAAACTGGAGAAAGTCCACATGAAGGACACCAGGATGATTAAATGAATGGGAAACCTGCCATATAAGAAAAGGCTGAGAGAATTGGGTTTTTTCAGCCCTGAGAAAAAAAGGCTTAGGGGAAATTTCATCACCATGTTCCAGTACTTAAAGGGTCATTAGAAAGAAGGAGTCATGGATAAGATGAGGGGTAATGGGTGCAAGTTGTAGCTTCCCTTCAGGTATTTATATACATTGATATGTTCTTCCCTAAACCTTCTCTAGGCTGAACAGACCCAGCTCTGTCAGTCTTTCCTTAAATAAGATACAAATCTCTCTACCATTTTAATTATCCCTCATTGGACTCTTTCCAGGATGGCCATGTCAGTCTAGTACTGTGGAGAACAGAACTAGACAGGGTACTCTGGTGTGCCACAGAGAGGAAAGATCAACTCCTTCAGTCTTCTGGCAACACTTTGTCTAATGCAGCCCTTCTTGGCCAGAAAGGCACACTGCTAGCTGCAACTTGGTGTCCGCGAGATCCCCAGGTCTTTTCCTGCTGACGGCTTAGGGAGGGTAACTCTGGCCTGGAAGGAACCAGGACACGTACCAAGTTGTTTCCCATCTGGATATTCACCAACATATATTGCTGCATGGGTTTCTTCCTCCCCAGGTCCTGGACTTTGCACTCATCCTTGTTGAACTTTCTGAGGTCCCTGTCAGCCCATTTCTCCATCCTGTCAAGGTCCCCCTGAAAGTCAGTTAGACCCTCTGGTGTATCAGCCAATATTCCCAATCTTGAGTTATCAGCAAATTTGCTGAAGTTACGCTCTTCTGCATTCTCCAGATCATTAGTGAAGATATTAAACAGGACTGAATCTGATAATGACCCCTGGCATAAACTGCTGGTTACTGCCCTCCAACTAGAATTTGTGCTACTGATCATCAGCATGTGGGACCAAGCAATCAGCCACTTTTCAGTGCACCTCAATGTCTGCCCATCCAGGCCTTACATCAATAACTTGCTTTTAAGAATCTTTTTGGACACAGTGTCAAAGGCTTTACTTAAGTCCAAATAGACAATATCCACTGCTCTCCTGGTCTGGTTCTCCATGATCACATAATATGAGCTCATCATTGGCTTGGTGGGACATTATTTTGTATATTAAGAAATAGGAAAGGAATAGACAACATTGTGCAAATAATCTTGTATTAAATAATTCCATTCCAAAGTATTCACAGAATCACAGAA
>VZTU01029186.1:0-13612 GCA_013400835.1 Zapornia atra
GTGGGATTGAATGCATCCTCAGCGAGTCTGCTGAAAAAACCAAGCTGTATGGTGTGATTTACACACTGGAGGGAAGAGATGGCATCCAGAGGGACCCTGACAGTCTTGTGAAGTGGCCCTGTGCAAACAGCATGAAGATCAAGTACGAGGTCATGCACATGGCTCAGGGCAATCCCAAGCACAACTGCAAGCTGGGTGGAGAATGGATTGAAAGCAGCCCTGAGGAGAAGGACTTGAGGGTGTTGGTGGATGAGAAACTCAGCATGACCTGCTCAGCAACGTGCCCAGAAAGCCAACTGTATCCTGTGCTTCATTGAAACCAATGTGGCCAGTAGATTGAGGGAGGGGATTCTCTCCATCTACTTCACTCTCATGAGACCCTTCCTCGAGTACTTTGTCCAGCTCTGGGGTCCCCAGCACAAGAAGGACATGGAGCTGTTGGATTGATTCCAGAGGAGGATCACAAAGATGATGAGAGGGCTGGAGCACCTCTCCTGTGAAGACAGGCTGAGAGAATTGGGCTTATTCAGACTGGAGAAGAGAAGGCTCTGGGGAGACTTTATAGCAGCCTTCCAGTACCTAAAGGGGGACCACAGGAAAAATTATCAGGTAGCGTAGTGACAAGTGGTAATGAGATTAAACAGAAAGACGGTAGATTTAGGAAAAAGATCTTCCCTGTGAGGGCAGTGAGGCCCTGGCACAGGTTGCCCAAAGAAGCTGTGGCTGCCTCCTACCTGGCAGAGTTCATGACCAGGTTGGACAGGGCTCTGGGCAATGTGGTCTAGTGGCAGGTGTCCCTGCCCATGGCAGGGGGTTGGGACAAAATGATCGCTGAGGTCCCTTCTAATCTAAACTGTTCCGAGATTCTATGATTGATGGGGAAGCAGCTATGCCCTCAGTCCTCTCTTACTTGTGCTGTGATTTCATCCCTGCCTGGGGAGCATGCTCACTTTCTAGCTAACAAGCTTGCTATTCTCTGAAATACTTGTTGTTACAAGCATGAAAGAGGCTGGAAATTGGTGAAGTACTGCTTGCTGTGTATGTCATGCTGTCTCTGTGCCAGCCTTAGAAGTCTATCATCAAAGTTGCTGGAGGGTAGAGTTGTGGGTACATAGAGTATAAACCACTTAATTTTCTCTGTCATTATTTTACCCTAGTGGCTGTTGGAACATCAATGATCAACAAGAGCTTGGAGAAGGGGGATTCACAGGCGATCCTGACGATACTGCAGTCCAAGTTTGGATTACGAGTCATTCCTGAGTGTGCTGCAACCTACTTCAGGAACCTCTCTGAAGCCAAGAACCTGAAAACTAGAGAAGGTAAAAGCCTTCCTGAATAGGATAGTTCCTCATCTGTAGCATCACAGGCAACTACAAAACCAGCGCAGAAGGCTTACCTAAAATCATTGTAAACCAAGGAAGACAGTTGTTGGTTTAAAATCTTTTTAGAAACATTATCCTTGCTCAAGTGCTTTTAACGTGATGCTGAACTGTTGCACACATCACCCAGACCACAGCCCATGCTGGGAAACATGTCTAACTAATTCCAGAGTCTAGCTAAAACTTCCCAGAGTTGCAAATTAGCCCCTGAGTGAACTTAGGGCAGTTTCTCTATGACTGTCAAGAGACCAGTCCATAACCTCGGAAAAAATATGCTACACCCCAATTTTTTTTTCCATTAGTAGAGAGAGAGACAGAGAGAAGTGTTAGGCTGCACACTTCAGCCTTATGCTTACTGTCAAAGATCAATTCAAGCTCTGCCAGGGTGTCAGTGGACCTTTTGTGGTCCCTGTGGATTGTCAGAGCAGCAGGTCTCAGCAAAAGATGGGACTAGAATCTGCCCATATCAAGATCATGGGACGTTTTGTCATGTTAGAGCAGCAAGCTGGCCATAGGTAATGCAGCCAAAATTTTAAAAACAAAACCAAACAAACCCCTCAACCAAACAAAAAACCCTCCATCAATGTAGTATGCTTTCTTACAATAGATATGCATGTTTCATCCTGCAACATGAGCTTTGAGAGGGCATTTTGCACAACTGACCTAATCAGCTTTACCTTGGGGCCTTTTGTCCATGAGGAAATGAGGCTTTTCCTGCCTGGCAGGAAACAGCCCTGTTTACAAAAGCACTAAAGGAGACAATGAAGTGGATATAGGAAGTGTCCTGTGTAAGCTAAGTGTCAGTAAGGCCAGCATTTGGCCAGAAGACAAGAACAACTTTTTAAAAAATTATTTATTAAACAGGGTCTCAGTTCCACTTACGTGAGTGGTCATAGAAGATGTAGCACACAGTTTCAGGAGCAAGCACTAACTTGGCAGGTTGGGGTTTGGAGAAGCTAGCAGTGGCTCTGTACTGACCTCATAGCTGTATCATTCTAGAAGAATGATCTTGATCAATCTAACAGGGCCTTTTGAAAACATCTTTACAAACTGACCCAAGGTATATAGTGACTTTGCATGTAAAATGGCTCTGTAGCAGAGGTAGAGATGGGAAATGGGTATGGATCTGTAACTTACTAGTGTAACAGGGAATAAATGTGTACTAAACATATGTATTGCTTTCAGAGTCTAATGAAAGTCCATGGATTAAACTTGTAATAAAAAACATGTATGATTACTATTACAATGTGGAAACTGAGGAAGGTACCTGTGTTGCCCCTGAAGGAGTTGTACCAAAAATTTCATGGCTAACTGGTGAAGAAATCCAGGTAGGTGGCTGAAGCACTTGCTTTTATTGCAAATGTAGCATAAACATTTGAGAGAGACAGCAAAATATGGATTGAAGAGATCACTTTGGTTCAGCATCTGCTTCTGGCAATGGCAGCAACTAAGCAAACAGTGACAGCACAGCCTCCTGTCAGTTGTCTACAATGATTCAGGGACTTCCTAAGTGGAAGTTACAGCATACCATTTGATGGCTACCAGCAGACAACAACAGCGGGAAGCTGATTGCTTTCATATCCCTTTATATTTCTTGGACTTCACATTGGCTTATGACAAGAATTTCATGATGTATTTGGGGGCAGGTGGAAGCACTATAAATCCAATTAACTGACAGCATTCTTGTATCTTCAAGTTCAATAAGACGAATGTGATACTTTAATTTCCTTACTGTAGAGGTTTTGTGTTAGCATCAAATATAATAGAATGGTTAGGGCTGGAAGATCATTGAGTTCCACACACACCATGCCACCCACCACATCCCCTGCCCCCACTGCCCACCATGGGCGGGGACACCTCTCACTAGCCCAGGCTGCCATCAACATGGCCTTGAACACCTCCAGGGAGGGGGCATCCACACATCCCTGGGCAACCTGTTCCAGTGCCTCACTGCCCTCGTAGTAAAGAATTTCTTCCTAATATCCAATCTAAATCTACCCCCTTCCAATTTAAAACCACACCCCCTTGTCCTATCACTCCACGCCCTTCTAANTAAACCCACACCCCCTTGTCCTATCACGCCACGCCCTTCTAAAAAGTCCCTTCCCAGCTTTCTTGTAGGACCCCTTCAGGTACTGGAAGGCCACTATAAGATCTCCTCAGAACCTTCTCTTCTCCAGTCTGAACAAGCGCAACTCTCTCATTCGGTCTTCATAGGATAGGTGCTCCAGCCCTCTTATCATCTTTGTGGCCCTTCTCTGGGCCCATTCCAATACTTACTTGTCCATCCTATGTTGGGGATTTCAGAACTGGATGCAGTACTCGAAGTGGGGTCTCATGAGAGTGAAGTAGAGGAGCAGAATCCCCTCCCTTGACCTGCTGGCCATGCTCCTTTAGATGCAGCCCAAGATCTGGTTGGCCTTCTGGGCTGTGAGTTCACATTGCCGGTTCATGTTGAGCTTCTCATAAGTATAAATAACTTAAATATAACATAGAACAATGTAGATCACACAAGCTGCTGTACATTTTGGTGGGGTTTTTTCATTCTGATGTGATGCATCTAGGTCACAGGTTTATTCTGCCCCATAAACAGCTCAAGTGACAGTGTAGGCCTTGCTGAAATTCTGTCTGTGTTAGATGTCTGACTTGTATAAAAACCTTGTAAGTATTAGGAAAGCAGAACTCTCCTTGAAAAAACAAACAAATAAAAAAATACTCAACTCTCTGAAGTATAAAAACTCTTGTTCTTAAAATAGTGTATCCATCTGAATAACTGAGGCTTGAAAGGACTTCAGCTGTCCTTCATATAAAATTCAGTGGTAGCACAGTAGCTTTTCCTTCATACTGATAAAATCACAGAATTGTAGGGGTTGGAAGGGACCTCCAGAAATCATTGAGGCAACCCCCCCCCCGCCAAAGCAGGTTCCTCAGGACAGGTTGCACAGGGAGGCATCCAGATGGGTCTTGAGTATCTCCAGAGAAGGAGACTCCGCAACCCCGCTGGGCAGCCTGTCCCAGGGGTCTGTCACCCTCACTGTGAAAAATTTCTTCTGCATATTGGTGTGGAACTTCCTGTGCTCCAACTTGAAGCCATTGCCTCTTGTCCCATCTCCACAGAGCCCTGAAAAGAAGCTGGCTATTTCCCTCTGTGTCCCACACTGAAGATATTTCTAAACATTAGCAAGATCCCCTCTCAGTCTTCTTTCCTCAAGGCACATAAGCTGTACAGATGATGGAAAGAGTACAGACCGAATTCCAGGATGGTTTTGGCATGAGTTTTTTGCTTTTAAATGACCTTTTTCCATGATCTCTTAACAGAGCATTGTTGGGCAAGTTACAGCAGATTACAATCGAGAGCAGCTGTGGCTTGCTAATGAAAATCTAATTGTTCAACTGCAAGCCCGAGCAAGGGGATTCTTAGTCAGAAAAAATTACCAGGAGAGAAAAGCATACCTTCAAAAACAGGAACCATCTGCCATCAAAATACAGGTATTGTTCTAGAACAAGGAGGTAACATGATCTGGGTGACTTTCTGTGTGCGACAGGTGATATGACTGATTATTACCACTGATAAAATTCTCAAATACATCTGTCTCCCTTTTTTTATTAACAGCAGTTCAAACTTCTACATCTGAAATACGTTCTTGTCCTCACTGGAGTGATACGCTTTTAAATAGCAAAAAGACCTGCAGTCTAAGTTACTTCAGTGGCAGAAGCTCAGAGATACGTAGCCCTGTCTTTATTCTGAGGTGCTGAGGCTTTGCATGGTACACCTAACTATACACAGTACAAGATCAGGAAGATATTTGTTGAGTATTGAAGCAAAAATTCCTTGGAAAAGCATGACTTAATAAAAATGCATTCCTTTCTAGACTGTCCCTAGGTGGAAGTGGTTTACCTCTGCTCCATGAAGTCATAGCTGGGTAGGGTGTGGCAGCTGCCCTGGTGTTCTCAGGGTCTGGCAGTCTTGGATGTCTTCAGTTTGCTGAACTCTGAAAGAAGTATAAAGGAAACTTTCTGCTGAGGGTGTGAGCACTGACAAATGTGTACACGCTCATTTTAAATGGTGAAATAGCCACCTCCTACTAAAAAAAAATTATTCCAGTCCTGAAAAGCAAATCAATTGGCCACCACCCCAGAAAATATTACAGAAAAAATGTACAACTAACTTTCTTTAATCTATAGTCATTTGATTTAACAATTAATGGTGATAAATACCTTTAGCACTAGTAGCTGTCATTAGGATTGGCTTTTCATTTTCTGAGCCTAGTGTACAGTTCTTTGAGGAACTTGGGATCTGTGAATAGGTTCAAAACTATAGGGAAATGTAGGTAAAAAATTCTTCCCTGATTGTTTTCTGTGTGCATTAAACTAGAACTTACTTGTGAAAAGACCAGTAGAGGACAAGGCTGGTGTTACTGGCTGGGTAGAGATGAAAGGCAAACCATGGTTAAGGTGGCAAGAGTATCTGTGTTATCCCCATCATTGGTTTTCATGCCAAGAGTTTGCTTCTGAGCTGGTAAAGGGAGAGCCAAATGAAGGGATGGGAGGTTATCTGTGGTACAAGATGATCCTGAGTGACTCTGGAAGACCAGAGACTTGGGAAGGAGGCTAAGCCAAGAACAGTGGGGGTCCAGCTAGGTAGGACACAGCTTTTGGATGTACTGAGCAAGAGCTGGCAGAGGCTTCCCAGTAGCTGGGATGCTAAAGGATGTGGATGTGCCAGTGATGATTAAGGGTGGGTTAAGGGAAAAGAAGCACGTGGCACTGGAAAACAAAGTGAGTGTGATGAGACTGGCCAAAATTAACATGAAATGTATCAGGCCACCTTAAAAATCAGGAGGCAAGCTTACTTTAAGCCATTAGTTATCATTTTGCCACAATGTCAGGTTTTCTTTACAAAATAAACACTGTTAATTATTTTAGTGTATACATGTAGATTTAAATAATTATTAGTTGCTTATTAGTAGTAATTGTTTCCTGCCTTTTTATAAATAGGCTTTCTGGAAAGGATTCAAACAGAGGAAAAGCTATGTTGACAGATTAAAGGTCCTTCAAGGCAATGTTGCTGCTGTTGTTAAGGTAAGATCCCACTGCATATTGGGGCCTGAGTATGCTTTATCACTTGGCTTGGTCTTCCACCACCAGTAATAAGAGTATAGGAACACAAACTGGAGGGACTTAGATTCCAGAAATTTGCATGGTATTGAAAATTGTTTAATTGGCAGCTTAAATTGCTTCTTGAAAGCTCTGTATTTGACTTCTATCAGGCTTTGCTGAACTTGAGTGGTTCACTCAAGAAATATGCTTGAGAAAATATGCTATTTCATTAACAGTTGTCAAATCTATCTGCCTGGAAAGGGGTCATTTTTCTGAGATACTTAATTGGACACTACGTCATGAGTAGATTGTGGATAGTAGATGGGATATTAATTAATCTCCTGTCTCTGAAGGAAACTGGGTTAGAGCTGAGGCTTGAAGGTAGAAATTACTTCCAAAGATAATGCCATGCACAGGTGGTAGAACCTTGAACTCAACTTGCTGTTTCAGTCAAAGGACATTAATCTGGTCACTGGACTGTAGGAACCCAGTGGTAGAGACATCTATGGTCTTGAGCTGGAGAGAACTGCCAGAAGCAGGTTTTAGACATGCACACACAAGTCTGTCAGGCTTTAATTTAATTTTTTTAATATTCAGATTCAGTCATGGGTGAAAATGTGGCTGGCAAAGAGAGCTTATAGGAAACGGCTGCAATATTTCAAGGATCATGTAAGTCCTTTTTTCTCCATTTTGAACATGAAGCCTTAAAATAGGGTAATATGACTGCATGGGAAGTTTTGGGAATCTCAGGAAAGTGGGTGCAGGTTCTGCAGTGTGCTTCTGAGCAGAAATATGTCACAACTAGATTATTTTGCTTAATCTTGGTCCCCTACAGAACGATGAAATTGTGAAGATACAAGCATTTCTCAGAGCAAACAAAGCCAGGGAAGACTACAGGACACTAAGTAAGTGGTAACAGTTGAATGTCGTGTGTCTGAGAAGTATGTTGCTGTGTTCAGTTGCTTTGGGAAAAAACCTCAAACTTTCACCTGGGATTTCTCAGTCTCCCATTCTCCTCCAAAAGCAGGTGCAAGTGTTTGTAAACCAATTCTTTTACAGCTGAAACTCTTTTGGACAGCTGCACTTAAAGTATGACAAAAAATATTGTTAATTGGCATAAACTTCTCTCTGCAGCTTCAAAATTTTCTGCATAGTGAGCAGTTTCCTGAGGGTTTTAGGGGTGTTCAAGTATTATGTCAACTAACAAGCCTGTTTACTTCAACTAGTTGGTGCTGAAAATCCACCTTTGACAGTCCTGCGCAAATTTGCCTACCTCTTGGACCAAAGTGACTTAGACTTTCAAGAAGAATTAGAAGTAACACAGTTAAGGGAAGAAGTGGTTACAAAAATACGATCCAATCAACAGCTGGAGAAGGACTTGAACTTAATGGATATAAAGATTGGACTGCTGGTGAAAAACAGAATCACTCTTCAGGTCAGCAGGCTCTGTTCATGTTCCCTTGGTAGCACACACTGAGCTCTTTGTGTTGAAGGAGCTCAGGATTACACAATCACAGTACAGCTGAGGTTGGCCTGGACTTCTTGAGGTCATCTGGTCCAATCACCCTGCTCAAGCAGACCCACCTTGAGCAGGAGGCACAGAACCATGTCCAGACAGCTTTTGAATATCTCCACAGGTGGAGACTCCACAGCCTCTATGAGCAACCTGTGCCAGTGCTTGGTCACCCCCAATTAGTTAAAATACTCCTGGTAAATTAAGTGCTTTTTGTGTGTGTCTTAAGTAATCTGGTCAAAATACCTTGTGGCAGAAGTTGTTCTGTTGTCCTGAGTGGTATGTCAGTTTGCTACTGAATGTTGTGCTCTGTTTTGCTACTTGTGGGCAATAGTAATTCTCTAGTAGATTTTAAGCATCTTTTCTGTGGTAGAATGGAATAGACTCCTGATCATATATGAGAGCCATTTACATATTGTTAAGTAAATGATGAATGAGATCAGGAGATCAGATTTCCTAGATGGTCATTGCTGGCCAGCCATACTGGTAACAAGATAAAAATGTTCAAAAGAATGGTTAGTGCATAGAGCAGCAAAATATACAAAGTTGGTAATAAGGCCTTTGGAGGAATATCCTGTTTAACATGGTTGGGAAGATGTTAATTTTACCATTTTACTTTTTATGAATATGTAATCTAAACTTTCGATCATCTCTCTTTAGGATGTGGTATTGCACAGTAAGAAACTAAACAAAAAGAGTAAAAGTCAGCTGGAAGAGATGGTTATGGTTGATAAACAGGGTATCAAAGGCTTGAGTAAAGAAAGAAGAAAAAAACTGGAGGCTTATCAACATTTATTCTACCTTTTGCAGGTAAGTCTTCAAGTAAAAATTAACATGGCAGCAAAATTCTAAAGAAAAATGACATTGTTTGCTTTGTGTTAGTGATCGTAGTAGTGATTATGGAAAGATTTCAAATGCTACGATCAGCTTCTAATAATTCCTGTAATTGAGAAAATCTTCCCTGTCTTTAAACGGTGCAAGAAATATAACCAATTCCTTCTTGAGAATAACTTTAGTCTGTACTGAAGCCAAAGGGAAACATTTTCCTCTGTATAACTCTTATTCCATGTAAATTGCTATCACCACTACCGTGCGCTTTGTGTGGTGGAAAGGAAGATGTCTGCTATGCAGCTGACAGCATATAACACCTCTGTTCTTGCGCTCTTTTTATCTCGTGTGTTTGAGGTTTTCCTGGAAGAATTTTAGCTCTTCCCAGGGCAGATGCCCTCTAATACTAACTACAGTGGACACATATGCAATGTCGTCTTGGTTAATATCCATTGTTGTTTGGTAAACTGTCATTGGATACATATACCTGATGCACAGAGGTACTGTTCAGGGACTACAAATTAAATCCTTCTTGGTGCTGCTCACAGGTATCAAACTGTACAGAATTCAGTGTTTCTTAGGCATTAAGATTTGGGAAAAAGCAAAGCCATCATGGAAAAGTGATGTGTATGGGAATCAACATAAATGCTTTTGGTGTTAACAGAACTGTAGAGAGCACTGCTCCCCAAATGAGGGTAAGCTTGTCCTGGACAATAGTTTTTTAACTCGTTTTTTTTGTAGACTAATCCCACGTATCTGGCAAAGCTGATTTTCCAGATGCCACAAAACAAATCAACCAAGTTTATGGATACAGTCATCTTCACTCTATATAACTATGCATCCAATCAACGAGAAGAATATCTGCTGCTCAAACTCTTCAAAACTGCTCTAGAAGAGGAGATAACGTATGTGCACTCACAAGAAAACTTATAGTTAATTTGTATTGTAGACAGTTTAATGAATACTTCATACCTAAAAGAATTTGGGTAATCCTAAAATGCTGTAAAATCGTATACATGTTTTTACTAGAGAAATTTGTTTGCAAGGTAACTTATTAATTCATTCAGAAAGAAATCTATGATGGACAACATCTACATATGAAAAAAAAAACCTTGACAAAAATAGACACTAGGGTTTCTTGCTTTTGGGCTAGCGAAAGTATTTGCTTTCCTTTGTAAATCTTCTTTCTCTATGTAAATGTGTGTTCTGTAAGTGGAGAGTGGTGGCTTATCCTAAAACAATAAAATCCCATTTTATACCCTTTAACTGGTATTTGCGGAACAGGTATTTGGGCCTGGATCAGGTATATATTAGGTTCTACTAACTATGCCATGTTCCAGGGATGATATTATAACACATACAGAACTGAGGTAGCAGTTTCTATAACCTTGTTTTATATGAAAACCTAAGAAATAGGTTTCCATAAGCCTATAGTGTACGAAAGCTTTTCAACAGAGAAATAGGGTAATTTTGAAAGTGTGGGGTGTGAAAATATGGATAACTGCATATACAAGTCATACCTGAGAACATTTCTGTTCTTGATACAGCTCTAAGGTAGACCAGATACAGGATATCGTTACTGGAAACCCCACTGTCATTAAGATGGTTGTGAGCTTCAATCGAGGTGCTCGTGGGCAGAACACTCTGCGCCAGCTCCTGGCTCCAGTGGTGAAGGAGATCATGGATGACAAGTCCCTCATAATCAACACTAGTCCTGTGGATGTGTACAAATCATGGGTAAATCAGCTAGAAATGCAGACTGGTGAGGCCAGGTGAGTGAGAAAGACGGGCATACTGTACTATTTAAATATTTCAGGGATCCCTCAGTTCTGCTCTTCCTTTCCTTCTCTGACAAACTACACTTGTGTGTGTGCATCCCTTCCCTATCTTCCTGCAGCACAATGATAGTTGCTGGGGATAATGATGCTTGAAAAACAGGTACTCTAACCTATTCTGGGGAACAAGAGGATTGCTTTCCTTGTCAAGAACTTAAAAAGTCCATTACTTAATCTTTACAAATGTGGTAGATTATGCTATGGAAGAATTTACAGCCTTTTCCCCAGGTTTTGTAACAGCATGGTAGTAGTGTTCCAGGCTTTTGAGGAGCTATGCTGGGACTGGGATGTGGAGATGCATACCTTAAACTAAATTAAGGGAAGGTACAAGATGGCATGTGCACTACCACCTAAACAAACTGCCCCCTTCCCCCTCAGCTCCCCCCTGCAAAAAAAAAGCAGCTTCTGAGACTTCTGTTACTTAGCGAACTTCAACTGTAGTTTTCTGGCATTTTTTCTGTTCACTGATAGCCCTTACAAAGCAAAAAAACCCAAAAAACCTTCATATATTTTTAATCTAGTTTAATATCTGTTTGTTTTGCAGCAAATTGCCATATGATGTAACCACAGAACAAGCGTTAACCCACACGGAAGTGGTCAATAAACTGGAATCATCAATTCAGAGTTTGCGAACAGTAACTGACAAAGTTCTTGCATCAATATTCTCTTCTCTCAACATGATGCCGTAAGTGCTGATTAGGACTCTCCAAGCTGCAGCTCAAGTGCACGGTGAAGCTTCCACTGAAGCTCAGTACTGGAGAGAACTTTCATCTTACATGGCCTGTGTTGTGTGCCTCTCAAATGACTTCTCCAGTAGAGGGAGTGGTTTCTCCACTTCTGCTTTAGCAGCCGGACATCTGTACTTGCAATTGTTTTTGTATTTTCCATTGCCATTTTGATTTGTGTTTTAAGTGGCTGTGAGGAAAAGCCAAAAACCTGTCTGACTAGAATGATTTTGTGTTTCATTTTTTTCTTACTAATATTTATCCTTTTCATCTGTTCTACATGCAGCTATGGAATGAGATATATAGCTAAAGTTCTGAAGAGCTCGCTCCATGAGAAATTCCCAGATGCAACCGAAGATGAACTATTAAAGGTAGCCTTCTGAGGGGAAAGTGACAGCAGCTTGTTCTTTTAATGACAAAGGGGATTTTTATTGCCCCTAGGCACCCTAAGGAACTGAGAATACCAGAAGGAATTTGGCACGTCCTGTGTCCAGGAAGGGGAGGAGAAGGGAACTCTCACAACCGTGCTATCTTAATCCAGGTGTTCAGCAATTCTTATGGAAGACAGTGTTCAACCTGTTTTGGATGGTGACTTTTCTTAGAAACCTGGAGTTTATCGGAATCATCTTGGGTTTCCAGTTTTGTGCTATGGTCCTTACCACCAGCAATCCTTTCATGGAGAACACTGGTCTTTATACTCCCCGGCCCTGAAGTTGTTAACTTATTAAAAAACAACATATTTAAAAAGGCATTAATTTTAATACAATGAGGAAGGGCTCTGAAAAAAAATTCAGTAGATTATTACATTATTCTTATTTGTACCAACATTTGTACTGACTGAAAAGAAATGTGATGAGCATATGGTACCAGCTCACTGGCCACTGCTAACCTACCACACAGCCAGGGTGCCTCCTCAGAGGGTTTGGGGGAATTGTTCCATGAGCCTTCTAGCCAGCTGAGACACTGACAAGTCTCTCAAATTAGACCTATTTGCACTTCAACAAAGATTATTTCATTAGTGTTAAATGAAGTGGTTCTAAAATTCCAAACTATTAATTTCAATAGGACTTTCCTATTATTCTTCAAAGAGCTACTGTTCAGAGTTTAAACATACGTATATATATATGCACACACACACATATGTTTTTTATGTGTGTGTGTATATAATCCTGGTGTCTGGGGGATTTCAGATTCCTCAGCTGAAAATTTAATTCTGCTTTTGTGTGTTTTAATAATCCACTGGAAACCTTTGCAAGAAGCACTTAAGGGGAGCTTCTGTCCATCACTCCAGCAGTACAGATTAAGGCATTGCTCAATTTTTGAAAAATAATAACTAGCAAAAGGAACATAAGGTAGAAGCTGAAAGTCTTTAAACATGTAAATTGGAAGTTCTGCAACTACACCTAAGATGAGGCAAATTGCAAAAATAAGTCCTGCCTGTTTCTGAGATCAGGAATGTTTTGAAGCTACCATCTGCACAAACCAAGGTACTGTAATATAGAAATTGTAGTTTGGAAAATCTGTTCCCTAGCATTCTAGGGCTATATGCAGACCTCATGAGAAACAATGGGATGCTTGTCAATGAATGCATTAAATGCTGGCAGCCATCTGTAGAGTGAGCCTCTGGAGTTGAACCTTGCAAAACCTAGAAGAAATAAGAGTTGTCTTTGTCTTCATGTTCAACTCAATGCCTCCTATGGAGCTTACCTAAAGCCAGCACCAAATTTAAATGTGGTTGTAAAAGTCCATAACTGATAGACAGAAGTGTTGCAAGAGGCACACCTTATGGAAGACCACAGGCTCTTTCAGTTAGCCACACAGATAAAATGTATGCCCTAGGGGTTCTTCCAGCACTGATTCCTCAGGTCTAATCCAGAAGAAGAAATGATCATTTGGTAAAATTTAATTACTTTATGCAAAGAGAAAATACCTTCTTTTTTTTCTTTCAGATTGTTGGCAACCTCCTATACTATCGCTACATGAACCCTGCTATTGTTGCTCCTGATGGTTTTGATATAATTGATATGACTGCTGGGGGCCAGATACACCCTGACCAGAGGAGGAACCTGGGTTGTGTGGCGAAAGTCCTTCAGCATGCTGCTTCTAACAAACTCTTTGAAGGAGAGAGTGAACATCTATCATCTATGAACACTTATCTCTCACAGACATACCAGAAGTTCAGGTAAGCAAAGACATCACAAATGCCTACAACAAGAAGAGCTCTCCTCTAGG
>VZTU01029187.1:0-21361 GCA_013400835.1 Zapornia atra
ATGTTTCTATAAATACATTCCCTGCAAAAGGACAGCTAAGGAAAATCTCCATCCATTATTTGATACGGGGGAAGACTTGGTGACAAAGGGTGGAGGAAAACCCGAGGTATTTAATGTCTTCTTTGCCTCAATATTTAATAGTAAGACCAGTTGTTCTCCAGATGCCCAGCCCCCTGAGCTGAAAGACAGGGAGGGGGAGCAGAATGATGCCCCAATAATACAAGTGGAAAAGTGTTAGCGACCTGCTACATCACCAAGCCACTCTCTATGAGCAGTCCTAGCTAGCTGGGGAGGTGCCAGTTGATGTTAGCAAACATTACACCGACCTACAAGAAGGGCTGGAAGGAGGATCAGGGAACTACAGGCCCGTCAGTCTGTCTGTAGTGCCAGGGAAGGTCGTGGACCAGATTGTCCTGAGTGCCATCACATGGCATGTACCAGGTGGCCAGGTGATCAGGCCCAGCCAGGATGGGTTTATGAAAGGTGGTTCCTGCTTGATTAACCTGATCTCCTTCTACGATAAGGTGACCTCTGTAGTGCATGTCTTTGAGCAGTCCTTTGCAGTACTCCCTGCAGCCTCTCGTCTTAAGTGCGTAAGAATAAGCTGCAGTACCCAGTGGTGGTACCCAGCAAACCTGCTGTTACAGCCTGTGCTGTTTCTACAGCTGATCTTGCATTGGGAAAGCTTCTCAGGTAAGATTTTGTTTTTTCCTTTGCAGCCTTGAACTCCTTCAACTGTGCAGCTTAATTGTCTTCTCTTGGTATTCAAACTAGTGAGATACTGACAGGGATGGTCACTGATGGATGTTTGAAGCCAAGCCTCTTACCTTAAATGGGATGCAGTTCCACATGTTTATGTCCTTCAGATAAGTCTGGGAAAGCCTCCGTGTTGTCAACACACACATCCTTTCCTCTGTCAGAATACACATGTACCCATCACAGTAATGTAGTTTTATCTGTCCAATGTACAAAGTTGATCCATACATGTATCCAGATAGGTACACAGTTTACCATTTTACTCTTACAAACCCTTGTGTGTCTCACTGAAGACTGTAAGTCTTCTGTAGCATTAACGGCAGAGAATTAAACCTGGTGTGCTTAATACAGTGTAGGTTTTTGACCAATAACTATTTTTGTTCCTCTTTTAAGGAGGGGTCTGTGTTAGCTAGCCATTTGTAGAAGCATGAATCATCCAAAATGAAGAGTACTTAGCAATAGAGTTTTGCTGATAAAATGGTGCCAAATATTCTATCTAATTTCTTACTGGAGTATCTCATAAGAGCGTAAAGTATTCTTGTAGCTGTGCTCTGGAATTTGGTAGGCAACTCAAAAATCTCCTTTTTCTTAGTGCTCCCTGTAGCCTTTTTAAATGTAAAGACAGTATTTCAGAGAAAAAGCTTTATTTCAGAGAAAAGGCCCTGTCTCTGTGTCTGGGTGGCTTGCTATATGTATCTGAGGATTCAGGCCTAAGAGAAAAAGCCATTTTGGTTTCGATGCTCTGTGGAGCATTCATTTCTGTGACAGTCATGTAGGTGGTTTCATTATGAAAACATCTGTTGTGATGCCTTTCTTGTGGAGGTGATTATAGTTTGGCTGGTTGTGGAAGCGCTTCTTTGAATAGTATAGGTGTGATGATTGTGAATGTGACATTACTTATAGATGGCTTAAAAAAGAAGTGTCAGAACCTAAAACCAACTTCTGCAAAGGACAGAGGGGAAGATCATCTGTCAACAAGATTAGGCAGTTGGTAGCTTTTCTGTCATTAATCCTGTAACTATACTGGTACCTTCTGCTCAACCTTAGGAGTTTCTTGATCCCAAATGCCTGTTAAAGTGTCAACTGAAATAGCTTCTAAAGAGTGAAAAAAATACTCTATGGGGAAAACTGTACTAATTCTTTAGCTTGCAGTACAGCAGAGCCAGTGATACTGCTGCTCCTGCAATACATTTAGAAAAGTGTTTCTGGACAGAGCTCTCTCCATATGTTTTTAATTTTTTTGAATGCTTAACTCAGCTCCCTTAGCCAAGCTCTGGTAACAATGGCCGTTAGGCTGCAGAGAGTCAGGAGTCATTCTCTGCCCCCATCCTCCTCCAGCTGAGTAGCTGGAGACCATCTCACATGTGTGGGACAGCGTAGTGCCAAATTTTAGCTTGGGGACAGGGCTGGCATTGCTACTTCCCCGTCAGTGAATGCAAGATAGCCTGTGGCTTGTAGACTGTGTGTGGCCTCAGAGACAACTAGTAGTAAAGCAGTAATTTCCAAGCAGTAAATGCTTGGAAACAGCAGGTTATATTTGCTAGAGTTTTGGTTTAGTGGATTACTCCTGAGATACAGCCTTATTAGTAGGTTTGGGAGTGCTTTGGGAGGTCATGCCAGTGACTTCAGAAGAGCAGTTCATTGAAGCAAGAATTGTAGAATAGCACCGAACAGTTCTCAGATCCCTGGGAAATTCACTATGATATTAGTAACAAGAAGGAAAAAAAAAAAAAAAGGTAAGGGGTAAAATCCCAAATCATATTGGTTTTGCAGAAGGCAGGGGAGCTGAGCCATGACATCTCTTGACCATATAGGTCATGTCCCAGGCTAGCTTTGCTTTGTATGTATCAATAATAACAGAGCTGCATCTACTGGGATCAGGAGGCCTAACCCCAAAATAGCAAGTGTAGGTGGGCAGCAAATTACTGAATGTAATAGCATTTTGGGACCTGGTTGATTGATTCCTAATTTTACTCTTCTGTGCAATGCTGTGCAGTTCGTTAGGACAGTTCCAAGATGTGGAAAACAAAAAGATACCATTTAGGGAAAAAAACCACCCAGCTTTTGAGCAAACCTGCAACACAGGTAATGCTCTGCAAGTTAGTATTCAGTGATGGTGGGTTGCAGACCACGCTGCATGCTTGATCACAGCAAATGTTTTGTGCTCTCTTCCCTCTGGTGTACGTCTGTATGCACAAGTCAGGTTTCTGGCAGAGGAAGAGAACGGAAGCTTGGTCAGTGTGAGGAATTCTCTCTGAGATGTGGATGCCTACCCCAGCTACTAAAGCCTCATTCTTTGGGGCCTTAGGGTAGAGGGTCCTACCATAGAAGCTCTCTGGCTAACGTTGCACTATTCTAACGTGGAGTGGGGGGGTGTTGGAAACCAGCTCACTGATTAGAACAAGCCTCATCCAGTTCCTTTGTTACCAGTCTTTATATAGTGACAAATAGGAACAAATCTGAGCCCTTGCTGCATGGCTGGTTGTTACCAGACGTTAGTGCAACTAATCGCTAGTTGTCCTAGATACTGCTCCCTGGATACCGCAGTGCCTGGATGTTTGCCCACAGTTTGCACGTTGGTATTTAAGGCAACACCCAGAACACAGCTCCTGATTAAAAGGTTTGTTTTCTTACCTCACTGCTACCTTGCACCTGAGCCATTTCTACTATAGTTCCTCTGTTCAGGGCATTTGTGGTGCACTGTTTTAAAGATGTGTGCTTGGCATTATGAATCCTACCCTGAAATACATGCAGCCCAAATGCACTGAGTTACCATAACAAAGCAAATTTTGTTTTGTAACAACATCTTTGTGTTTTTCTCCTCAGGTGTGAAAACCTTCGTGTGTACAAACTGGGTCTCTTTTCAGGTCTTTGGTGGATGCTAGCACTTTTCTGCTGGATCAGTGACAAAGCATTTTGTGAGATCTGGTCCTCATTTAACTTCCCCTATTTGCACTGTGTCTGGTAAGTGGTGTGGATAAACTCCACAGTTTGATTAAAATGCAGGATGTCCTCATCACATTTGCCTTCTGTGCTGCCTGGTGGCTATTTGTGGTTAAGTGCTAGATAGAATTACTGGTAAGATTATAGATCCAGAGTAAATCTCACACTATCCAGGGTGGCAAACTGAGGAGTCCCTTCTGCCCAATCGGATTCTTCAGTCACTGAGTTCATTAATTGTAACTCAGTTCCTTGCACACTGGTTACCCAGAACCCCACGGCGCTGCTCAGCTGAAGTAGCGACTGAGAAAGCTTAAACTTCCATGCTGGGCAACTGAGGGGGAAGTGGGGCAGCAGTGAGGGGCTTTGCCTTTTCTCTTTTGCCACCCAGCCAATTGTGTTCTCTTATTCAAGGTACCATATCTCAGCGTTTCTACAGAAATCTGTCAGGTGCAGAGATGCCAAAAAGCTGCAGCCAGTTTAGACCAAGGCTAAGCTATGATTTTGTAGTTTTCCTTATCTTCTGTAATTTTTCCCTGCATGCAAGGGGCAGACAGCAAACCTACATGAGAGTTGGTGAGAAGGTGGAGGACAGACTGATTTTTAAAGCGTGGTGATACATACTTTCATAGAATCATAGAATTGTAGGGGTTGGAAGGGACCTCGAGATCATCGGGTCCAACCCCCCTGCCAAAGCAGGCTCCCTAGGACATATCACTCAGATAGGCGTCCAGACGGGTCTTGAATATCTCCAGAGAAGGAGACTCCACCACCTCCCTGGGCAGCCTGTCCCAGGGCTCTGTCACCCTCACTGTGAAAAAGTTCTTCCCCATGTTGGTGCGGAACTTCCTGTGCTCCAACTTGCAGCCGTTGCCCCTTGTCCTGTCCCCACAGACCACCGAAAAGGGGCTGGCTGATTCCCCCTGCATCCCCTGCTTAAGATAATTATAGACAAGGGGCAACGGCTTCTCAAGGAAGAGACTTTATTGCTTTACTGAAGTCACATTGCTGACTTTCTTCGTCCCGCCCTCCCACGGGAGGGTGGGTCTGTCTGTTCTCAGGCACATTTTGATCTGCCTGGCGGCGTACCTGGGCTGTGTCTGCTTCGCTTACTTCGATGCTGCCTCTGAGATCCCTGAGCAGGGACCTGTTATAAAGTTCTGGCCGAGTGAAAGGTGGGCGTTCATTGGGGTTCCCTACGTCACCCTCCTCTGCGCGCACAAGAAATCACCTGTGAAGATCACATGAAGGCGGCTACGGAACAGGGACACAGTTTCACCTTACATTCCAGCACGGACAGTATTTAAATAATGGTAAATGAATAGGATTGTATTTTATCTTCTTCTTACAAGATATGCAGCACTTCAGGTGGCACAGAAAGAGGAAGCAAGTCTTTCGTTCTTCTCTCTGGAGAGGAGAGAGGAAGCAGGAAGGTGGAGGCTCTCGAATACTGACGTGACCACTAGCTTCACTCATTGGCTCTGTTTTGCACTGCATTTTCAATGTAGCATTCCTCTTGATAAAAGCTCTTTCCAAATACCAAAGTCTAGGAATGATGTTTCTGCAGTAGGTCACCTCTGGTGCTTGCCTCACTGCTTTTGTAACTTCTGGCTTAAAGCCTTCTTTGCGAAAGAAGCCAGTCCAAGATGCCTACATGCCATCTTGTGTCCTTCTCAGCCCTGATTTTGATGTGGTTGCACAGGGCCACAGGAGTGTGCTCAGAGCATAAGTGTCTCCCAGCTTCACGTGTGACACAGGGAGTCCAACTGCACATCACATTGGATCAAAGAGCATGTGGTTGCTTTTCCAAGTACAACAGGAGACCAGTGTAAAATGTTTGCAGCTGGGTAACTGGATCAGTGCAGCTAGGCAGTATAAATGTAGGAGGAGCTGACAGAAGATTTAGTCTCTAAAATTAAACAGGAGTTCAGGGGGTTTGAATTTTTCTGTATTTTCACTCTGACCTGTAGACGTTTGTATGCTGCGTATTTCCCTCTTACAGAAACGTCACAGAATTCCCCCTCTACCTCTGCAGACACATTTGGTCTTGAATTTGGCATTGAAGATTGCACAGAAGTATGAACGTTAACTTCAGTAAGAGCTCAGGTCAGAGTAGATTGACAGTGTGGTTAAACCACAGAAACTCAGGGGTGCTTAGCTGTACAACTAATTTGAGACTTAACTTCTCACCAGTGCATTGCAAGGTGACATGAACACTAGTACAGTGCTCTGCTAGTTGTACATAGGGAAAAAAGTAGATAGCTTAAAGACCAAGCTGAAGACTTAGCTTTCAGTGAGCACTGAAATGTGACGTTGAGTCTTGCTTTCTTACAAAAGAATAGTAGATTCAAGTTTTCTGTTTATTTTTAGCTTGATTTTTAAAGGTATCATCTTAAAAAATAATGCCAAGTGCAGGCATGTTTTTCAAATACTAGCAATTACAGCTGCTAATAGCTGTAGCCTTGGAGAAAATAGGGTCTGCTCACATTTTACCTAATACCAGAATTGTAAGTGGTTGAGGTTTGGATATACACTTTTATTAATAAGTGATACTTCCTTTCTGCATATTAGACCAGGAAATACCATTTCCTCTGTGCTTTGCTAAGAAGACTCATGTTGTACTTGTTTTTTTAACCAATGTGAAAATGTACTCTGTACAGTGTCACCTTCAGGAAGGTGGCTTTTAATAAGAACTTTGGGGTGAATTAACTTTTAAGCATTGTAAAACCTTTCACATAACTTTTGTATTCAAATTTGCGCTTAGAAAACAAGAGCTAAGGTGTATGCTGCTACACTTAAAGCTGATAGTGGAAGATACAGCTGTCTTCTGAGAGCTTGAGACTGGGTCAGTAGCCTAATGTCAGATTGACTGGCAGAGCATGAAAGCAGCAAAATCTGCCCATTGGAACAGTGCGGGTTTATGCCGTTTGCTAGTAGATTTGCCTGAGAGAAACATGTTTTTTGGACACACAGTGATACAAGTCTTGTGTGGAACTTGTTTGTAAAAATTCCTGTGTTCATGTTTGTTACTCTGAAACAGCGGCTTCTCCCTGTTCCTTCCTCTCTCCCTGTTCCTTCCTCTCTCCCTGTTCCTTCCTCTCTCCCTGTTCCTTCCTCTCTCCCTACTTAAGAAATGCGGTTTCAAACGCTTCTCAGGTATTGAAAGTCATATTATTATGTCCTTATACAGATAGGCTTGCTGTCTGGAACTCAGCTAAGGCTGCTGGTGCCTGGCACAGCCCTACTTTGAGTAAGATTTTTTAAAAATTGTTTGCTAAATTATTATTTTATGGTAAATAAGTTATTTTCAGTACTGCTCGGGAAGTTAGTAACTGAAGACATAATGTACTATTCAAAATGATTGGAGCCTTTCTACTTAATATTTTGTTTGAAAGCAACCTCTGACTCAAAGGGCTCTCATCAGCCTGCTGTCAACTACTGTCTTCTGCTCTGCAGAGTCTGACTGCTCACAAAGAAGTAATTTTGTAATTTAAAAAATGGCAGTAGTAGTGCATTCAGCTATTGCAGAGGTGAATTAATGCAGGTGTAGGCCAAGAGTCACATTCTATATTTTTATTAACAAACCTCTAGCCTTCATACTCTTCCTAGGAAATTCTGTGAGCAAAGATCACTGTCTGATATTCAGAGTTCCACTGTAGAACTGGCTAGGAGTATTTCACTGTAACAGCAGCAGGCCACTTTTAGATGTAGCTATTGCACTTTATATTAAAATATTAACTTATATGTTCTGAAAAAAGCTACATTTGTTTAAAAAAAAACCCCACCCAAATAAACACCATGTAGTTTTTACCAGATCCACAGCTGTATGGATTGCACTTTTGACTAAGGCTCCAGCTCATGTTTGCATTAGTACCCAAAGAAGTATGTGATTGGCATACAGAGGGGTGTTGTGATCATACAGGTGAATAGACATGCGCACAAGTAGCCATATTAAGGTGGAGTATAAGGTGATACATATGCACCCTCAGGTTTTAAAAAAGCCCCATAACGCTTTCTTCCCTTGCTAGCAGAAAGTGGGAGGGTTCCTAGTCCTTAGGTTCAATTAGTATTTTAGCTTAATTAGTGTGATGCAGTAGTGTGTTGAGCATAATGTAGACGCTGTATGTTGGCACGTGATATCCATCATTCCTTGAACGTTAAACTTTGTTATTTACAAAAGGATGTTTACCTCTCAGTGATGGCAAATACCCAATTCACAGTCACCAGAAACTCAGTAAGTAGTATGTAGGGAGTGGTGGGGGGTTATTTCTTTTTCAATCTCCACTGAAGTCTATATACTGAATATCTGTGGAAAACATGTAATACTTCACAACAATAAACTGCTTTTGGAATAAACATTGCTTGCTCTGTGTGTGTGGAGTGGAATGCAGCTGCTGGTATGATGCCTGAAGTACAGTGAGGGTAACTTCTCTGTCACACAGCTAACAGCAATTCTGACTCTTAGAGGAGGAATGAGACTGTGTTAGATAGGAGACCATTACGAATTGAGATAGAGATTACTTTCCTGAGCAAACTCATCTCTTTGCAAGTAGAGCAAATACTTGAAAAACTGCCAACCCACTAATCAAGGGGCAAGTAGCAGGAAACCACTAAAAATGAGTGGCCTGTATTTCCACAATTCCAGAAAACCAGGTTAGAGGGAGTACATCGGGGAGAACAGAGTGAATCTTCAGAATTTGTCTTCCAAGACTGTGCTTTCAACTTAGGGAGAGAGAAAATGCCTGGTAGCCTTGCACCTGCCCCTCCCTTGTACCATGCTTCCTCCCACTCACATAGAAGACCTTCTTTGAGACATTTGAGGATCCCCATAAACCAACGGGATCAGGCTCGAAATAACTGCAGTATGAAAATATAGCTATAATGCAAGAATGTTACTCATGGCCTATGTCTGTGGTTGGCAAGATGTCAAAAACTAGTGGATTGGTTTGTAAATTGTCCTGGCACTCAGCCTGCTCTGGAGATTATTGACATTGTTTACCATGGAAACAAGGGGAACATCATCGTACCACTGCCTTTCTCTGATAACTTCAAAGCTTCTGGCTTATTCTGACCAGATCTGACAGAGGCAATAGCCTCAGAGATCATTTCCTACAAGCTACGTAGGACAGATGGTCAGGTAGAGAAGCCAGGCCTCTGAGACAAGCTGTTTCAACAACCACGTTGTTATAATAATGGAGAACTTACCCAGGAAGGAAAACAAAGCAGTGCTGAAGTGCTGGATGGGCTTTGATTCCGGCTTGTACCAGCTGCAGCATCAGGAGCTAATCACACATGGAAGGGGTTTCACAAGCTTCTGTTCCAGAGATGAGGTAATTCACTGTAACACACCAAATGACCTTGTTCTCCTAATGTGTGAGGCATAAACTTCCCCAAGAAGAGGCAGTTTGAAACCTCGTATCACCATGCACCTGGCCATCACCTAAACACAGTGCAAGCTGAGAAAGACAGCAGTTAGAAGGAGGTTGAATTCTGTGCCCACAAACTTGTGAACCACAAAAAACCTGTTCATATGAACTCCCAGTGTATAATGAGGAGGCAAGAGTTTGTCAAGGGCAAATTATGTGTACCTAATTTTGTTTTCTTCTACAACAGGGCATTTTCTGCCCCTGTAGCTATGGAGGAGATGGTATCCTGTTGGATTTTGCACTGATAAGATTTCTAGAACTGTCTGATGAGACATGATTATGAAAGTGCTAGAAAAGCTGGGTTTGGTAAAAATTCTGTGGGTTAGTGTGGAACTGTTTGGGTAGCTGCTTCTAAGCTGTTCCAGGTGGTCTGTTATAAAACCAGAAGGCGGTGTCAAAGGGAGTTCAGCAGGGAGTTTCTCCAAGGTCACCTTCTGCTTAATTGCTCAGCAGCGCCCACGTGGGAAGTATTGATGAACTAAAGTCTGGGAAGGTTCACAAAGACCTTGAAGAACACATCTAAAATCCATAGTAGCTTGCTGAATTGTAGAAACTAGAACATTGAGTAACAGCAAGGTATTACACACGTGTAGGCATCTGACAATACTGAATGCAGAATGTAAACAGGGGTAGCTCTTAGTACAAGAAACTGAAGAGTCAGTATGGATCAGGAACCAAATAGGATGATATTAAAGCATCAGCATATCAAAAAAAGACAATGTCGTACTGAAAAAAGAACAGATGTGCATGACAGGAAGAAATTCTTCCCATCACAGAAGGATAGCAATAAGGATTCTCAGCAGATGGAAAAAAATACCCTGTGTGAAGAAATAGGCCTAATCAGCCTTAAAAAAACCAAAACAGTGCAAGCTGGGCAGTAAAAGTGTGTAAGTATGTGGAGCAAAGTGTGCAAAGATTCAGACGAGGCAGTTGGAGAAATGAGGTGCAGGAGGCACGGGAGTAGACTCTCTATGGAGGCTGAAATCCTCCATCTCTCCGTGGAAACAGATATTTAAGGAGCAGCTGGAGCAGCTATAGGCAATTTATATAGGCCACAGGCAGAGCCAGTCTTGCCTTGGGACAAGGACATGGAGTAGTTGGTGGCAGTCTAGTGACTCAGACACCGAAATCTTTTCCTCTGGTTCCTGTGTTTGCATACCTGGGCTGGACACAGACTGTGCTGCGGGCAGCTGGAAATGAGGACTTTGCCTGATTCCCCTGGCAGGAAAATACCAACTGCCACTACAAGCATCTGCGCTCTGCAAGGAGACGGGGCTTTGTAAATTATCAGTGTCCCTTTTCAGTTCCCACAGTGATGATTATAGCTAGATCTTTCTGTTCCTGGACTCCTAACTTAATAGTCCACGCAATGGAAATTGATTTCCAGTAATGCCCACAATACTGACATCTGGGAGGAAAGTGGAACCCAGATAAAACTCGTTAGTCTGTATACTATGGAACACACATATTAAATCACCTTCCCAAACCATATCCTGACTGGCTTGCTCTCTCCTTGCTGCTTTTATTACCCTCTGCATGCAGAAAGTTGCCTAGAGAGACACTGCCTGCTCTTTGTCCAGCTTTCTCCCACATAAGTACCTTCCCTTTAAAGTGAACGTCTTCCTCGTCGTGTGGAAAGTTCACTGTTTCATTCCCAGTGCATCATTGGTTCAAACAAAGCAAAACCCTGATGAGACGAAGGCAAACCTCGTGGGCTGGGATAAGGGCAGTTTGCTGGGACAGCAAAGGGAGCAGGGGAAATAACAAATAACAACAGCATCACTCGTAATGGAATATGGACAACTCAGGCTAAGTGCTCATGAAGCCAGATCACCCCTGAACCACACATCCTGGAGCCCACCCACCCAACTAGCCTCCAGTTACACTGACCAGGATGCCATATGGGATGGAATACCCTTTAGTTAGCTTGGGTTCACCTGTCCTGGCTGTGTCCCCCCCCAGCTTCTGGTGGAAATTAACCCTATCCTAGCTGGACCCAGGACATAAAATAAGCTTTGAAATTTGCAATTTGTCTACATCCCTATTGGCAATTCACATTTCTTCTTCACATTCGACTAGAAGAGAAAGAGAGAACCCTTGAGCAGAGAGTCCACATGGCAGTCTTTGAGTTCATTGGGTTTTTGCAACTACTTTCAGAGTCTGGAATGGTCAGAAACTTTCCTAAGTATCTTTGAAGATTTAAGAAAGGAATTACTCCCATTCTCTTCATACTCTAGCTTTTTATAAAACATTGAGAGTACTGTGGTTCTGTCTCTACTCCCACTATCCCAGATATCCTCATTTATGTCAGGGTTCCTAACTCAATGCCAAAGGAAGCATAGCACCTTTATTTCATTGCATGGATTCTGTTACGTCAGTTGATCCTGCAAAATTTATTTTTAATTTAGCAGCACATAGATTATATGGAACACTTTTACAAAGTGATCAGTTTAATAAATACAAAAGGAGGAGGAAAATATCTGCAACTTAAAGAAGCAATGACAAAATTCTAAGCAAGGTGTTCTGAAGCTCATGTTCTGTACAACTGTGACATCAGCAGGGAACATGGAGAGTTCCAGGGACCTACGGTCTGTAAGCTTTTTTTCAATGGCATTCACAGGACTGGATAAAAGGTAAAACATGTTTTATCCAAGAAAGAACAGTGCAATACGGTCAGGGCATGGAAAATTCAAGCGTGAAAAGACAATAACTACATGAGTACAAAACCAAAGTAAAACCAAATGGATAAAAAAATAATCATTTAATGTAAAAAGGATAAAGGTTATTCTAAAACAGTAGGTATACTCAAAATTTACATTATTGGCTGTAAGACCTCACTATATTTGAAATACGTTGTCTGTTTGTATACACATTGTATCAGGTGCTCCTTCTCCATCCAAAGGAAGCTACGAGCCTTGCTGCTTTAAAGTGATGAGTAAATGACATAACCTAGAAGAAGCTATTCTCTGAGAGAAAAAGAATAAAAGAGTGCATATTTACACTATGAACAAGAGGGCTCAAGGCTGAAGATTATGTTTGCAACAAAGTGATACCCATTATTGATGTTAATAACTACTTGGAGAGATTACTTAAGAGCTGGGATGCAAAACACGTGCCTTGCTATACACATCTGTGGGGAAAAAAAAGGCCGTGGATGACTGTCAGCTCAGGGAAGAGCCACCTCTGTGAACTTCAATGGAAAGGATGGGTCAGGCAAAGGGTAGGAAGATTCCAACTTAGCCTTACCTCCTGAATTAAGCAGTCAAAAAACCCCAAGAAACCCTAAACAAAACACAAAACATGCCAGAAGGGACTCACTAAATTAGTGATGACTGATGTGATTAGTTCATTACATCTTCCTGTAAAAACAGGTAGATGTGATCACAGCACACCTTCTACTAATCCACTTTTGTAATCTGGATAAGCCCTGATCCAGAGGACACAACTGCAGCTGTCTTTGAAGTCCCATTACGGTATCTGGAATAAATCAAAAGGTAGTGATGTAAAGATCAGATTAATTCAAAACAGATTGAAGCAACCTGTTTCCAGAACCTGCCCTTGACAATTTTATAAAATGGCATGGTTTATCCTGGTTCCTGTAAACCTTTGGTTGTTATCAGGGCCAGCGGAAGAACGAAACTGTAAACCCATGAGCAGGGGCAGAACCTGCCCTGACCTGCTTTTTGCCCCTCAGTATATGCTCTGGATCTAATGCCTCTGATTTGCTACAGAAATCTTTGGCCTTGAAATTCGTAGTGCTGGTACACTGAGCCCGAAGCTCTCTATCTCCACACGCCCCGACTTGCAGTTTTCCTGGTATTCATGGTCTTGCAAAGGGCTGCTGAATTGTTTTTTGTGAGTGAGTTGAAGTACTGTCCCACCTTTCCAAAGTCAATATAAATCCTGCCCCGATGGCAGGTAATCAGGTAGAGATCTCCAATGCCTTTAAAAGCCTACCAACAATGACAGTGTTTGTTTGAATCCCTGAAAAGCCACTGTATCCATATGCCATACCTGCAGGGTTCTGATGGTACGCTACCTTCAGACAGGGCTCTGGCTCACTGCCCCCAAGGGACTGGGGAAATCCCCCGCAAATTCAGTGATACGCTCTTGTGCATTAGAAATCTGAGAACCAGGTATGAAGGCAAGACAGGTGGGCTCTAGATATATGTTCTCCTGAGTCTTTCCACAGGATGATGAAAAAGTTTGTGTCAAAATGCTGCACTATTTTAAACTGTTTGAAAGCGCAACTTCGTTCTGGGGTTAGGTGTCACACACGCAAGCAATGCCTCCACTCATGGCTTTGAAATGAGCTACGCCTGTAGGTACAAGTCAACAGTACATGTTTTTCTATGGAACAAGATCACAATCCATACACAGAAGGAAGGCAGATCATCAAGAAGCGACCTGTCCTTCAGCCATTCAGCAGAATGAAGTTCTCTCTGTCTCTGGTGTTCTGGTCTCTGAACTGCAGGATGATGTCAATTCCCAGAAAGTGGATGTTTCTTTTCATACAGTAGGGATGTGCCCTTGTCAAAATAAGATGGATTTATAAAAGGTTTACAGACGAAATAAGACCCCTGTGCCAAGTTTCCACCTGTCCTTGTTTCAGATAGGATAATCTCCTTTCTAGCAGCCTGTGTAATGCCGTGTCTGGGATTCAGGAGGACAGCAGTGCTGATAAAGCACTGATGTTTTCAGTTGTTGCCAGGCAGTCAAGGACTCCTCAGTTTGCACTGCCTTGGTAAAGAGAAGGCCAAGAGTGGCAGGGAAGGGGGGTGCTGCAGCAAAGCACCCAGGGAGCTGGGAAGGGACACAGCCAAGACAGGTGAACCAAACTGGCCAAAGAGGTTATTCCATACCATGAAATGACGTCATGGTCAGCATAAAGGGGGGCTGGTGGGGAGAAGGCTTGTGTGGCTCCAGGACACGCAGTTTTCTGGGGACAGTCTAGTTTCAGGATGGCTCTGAGCTGTACTGCCTGAGTTGTGCAGTCCAGTGAGAAACTGGATAGTGTATCACCGGTTTCATATATTTTGCTATAGAAGTCCTGTTGTAGTTTCTCTCGGTCTACTGCTGCAGTAGACTATTGTTATCCCAACCCATGAGGTCTGCTATTGGTTTTATTCCGTTCCCCCTCTACCTCTTCACACCCTGCCTGAGAGAACGGCTCAGCTCCCGGCTGGGGGCAAAGCCATGACTCCACCACCACCACCACAGGAAGTCTTTGCTCAGCTGAGATCATGGGGAGCAGGCAGGGTAAGTGGCACACAGATTCTCCACAGGCCCAAGGGAAATGAAGAGGATTAATGATGCAGCAATGCCTCATAAATCACTACATGAGGCACCCAGGGAAGGGGAGGCTACATCTGCTGTATTTCTAATAAACATTCACTTCCTTGTGCTCTGAGTTCATTCTGTGACACTTCCCAAACTGTAATGGACAGTACTATGTATTTCCTCTAAGGAAAAGGGGTAATTAGGTCTGGGAAGGGAGGAAGTCTTAATGTACCAGAAAAGAGTTGGGATGTGTGTTGCCAAAACCAGTTTTAGCTCATCTGCAGAAAGGAAGAAGTTCTGCAAGGACAAAAATACATAGGAAAAGTAAAAAAAAACCCCACAGTATCATGACCGATGTTGGTGAGAGTGCTCATGGTGTTTCGTGATCACGGATCCTGTGGCCCAACTGCTTTGTCCTTTGGCCTCACTGCTCAGTGCTTTCTCCTCAAATTTTCCAATGTTAGTCATCTATTTCAGTTATTGCCCCTCTATGTGATTGTCCAATTTGACATATCTTTGAATTTCTCCTCTTTTTTTTTCTCTCTCTCGCTCTCTGCAGCAAATAAAACTTCCATGTCCTGGCTTTCAAGCTAGTTCCTGTGCTAGCAGGGATTCAATCCTTGATTTTCTGTCTGTGCAAACACTGCCAGTGACTGTGGCACTGGAAACTAACACAGGCAGGAGTGTGACCCTGTAACCTGCTGACACTGATGGCAGTTTGCAGCCACTGTGTTTGGCAGCAGAGAAGTGCCTACATACACTGACACAGGCTGGGCCTCACTATACAAAGCATAAGAAATTCATCATTTCTTATCATACAAATTCTTATAATTTCTCATAGTTCAAAGACTTACCGCAGGGAGCATACTGCTTGTGCCTGGAGCGAAAGCTGCTCTGTCTCTTGCAAGAGGGATCAACTACGTTGTGTTAATGCCATGCATTGCTGTCATCTATACGAAGGGCTGGTCTCCCGCTGACCTGTAACGAAGGCCTGGCTTTCAATATACCTTGTAGCTATGTGCATCAGTGTTTAGTTTTAAAATGTGAAGGCTTGTTCCTTTTCACGAGGCCTAAATATTTTGATTCCATATTTTTTATGCTGGGGAAAAATGAGGAGTATATCTGGAGATCTGTCTATTCTCAAACTGTAGCATGCTGTTTTATAGCTGATAATTAACAACAATGGTGAAGAATAATTAAGATAACTTAAAAATGTGTGGTTTATCCTGGCCAGCGATTAGATGCAAGGATTAGGTTTTGCTCTAAGGCTCTGTGGTTTTTTGGGTTTTTTTTAATAAAGCTGAGCTATTAGATAAGGAAATAGTTCTTACAATTTTAAATAACCACATCTTATTTTATGCCCATTTACCACTAGGGAAGTGTATTATCTGTTAATAGTGCTACTTCATTTTGAGAAGCTTAGATAATGGCACTTACTGTCCGTTTATTTCACTGGTCACTGCAGCAATTGAAGCTATAGCACAGGCAGGACAACCACAAATGTGACGTAGAGTGGAAGATAGACTGGGGGAAAAAAATCACAAAAGTCTTTTCACCTGTCAGCCCTGAATGGCATTTGTGGCATATTGAAGTATTATATCATGGAAGAGTCCCTGCATGCTGCATTAGTGATCTTTTTTATTGGATCCAAACACCCTTTAAGAAGTACTTGCACCCAAATTTCGGCCCATTTAGTACCTCAGCCAGATTCAGAAATTGAAGGGACAGAAATGCAGTAAGAACTGTCATTTTTTGTTAACATTCAACTTGAATGGGTGGGTGATAGCATCTTTACAGTGTGAAATAATGCATAGAAAAATCCCTGGACTGTGGAAACAGCTTTGAAATCACTGACAGGTTTGCAGCAGAATGCCATCTTAGGTGCTCCTTGAGAGCTTGCATCAGGCCCTCTCCATGATGAACAATCTCTTTTGTTCCTGTTTTATGCAGAATTGGCATAATGGAATATGTGATTGACCCTTAAACTGTATCTACCAAATACCACATTGTTGGGGAAGAATGGACATCCTAATGGAAAAAGCTTTAAAATATTAAGCAATGATGTCATGTTGTGCTCTGTTCCTCACTTCTCTGACCCCAAAATGTTCACTCTAAGAAAAGGGTGGCTCACACAACAGAAAACTGACTGAGGTGAATGCAGGCATGTATGGCATTATTTGTGACCGTATAAATGTGTGTCTTAAAAGGCTGTACAGCCCTAGACCTTGCTTTAACAGCAGTTAAACCCAGTCCTGGGTTTGGCTAGGATAGAGTTATTTTTTCTCTCTAACAGGACGTCCCTTCAAGTGAAAGCAAACCGTCGCCTGCGTGACCTGCACACATAGTGCCGCCAAAGGGATTGAGAAGAGAGCATTTGCCATGACAGCTGTGGTGTACCACTTGGCTGTTTTGACTTCAGTTCATACTGGATGCCCAGCTAGTCCGGCACAGCAGCACTCCATGGGTGGTGTGACGTCATTCAGGCCATCATAGTCTACTGTCAGCCTCCACTATCAATTGGACTTCTGCACTGGCTATTCCAAAAGCCCACCGGTACCCTTTTGGGTCTCTGAAACATCCTCTCCAGAGGCAGTCAGTGCCCAGGCTGCATGGAGCCTCTAGTCCAGTCACAATGGGATCCATGTTGGGATCCCTCATCACTCCAGAAATCCAGATGGGTTCTGGCCCTTCATAGTTTGATGGCATTAGGGTATACTGGGCACCATTATCCACTAGAGCCTTATGCACCTCAGGGTTTGACGTGCCACATCACTGAATCCACGTGGTCCAATAAACCTGATTGTCCCTTTCCTCCAACTGCCTGGAGGCAGGGCCCCTGTAATCTTGCTCTTCATATTTGCAGTTCATTTCTTGCAAAAAAGACTTAGAGGTCCCTGCAAGATGGTGGGACATAGAGGTAGGCCTTCCACTCGGTCTCAGGAACTGCCCAGTGGAAACCAGAGCAGCATTTTTCCTGGAGGAATCTTTTGTGTGACCTTGCAGCTCATTTACTCATGGTCAGAGGACTGAGATAGGCTTTCCAAACCACTTCCTCATGTCCTCTCTGTGGTCGTGCAGGTAAAACAGAAGCGTGCCCCGTGGTGTGTACCCTCAACATTCTCTCTTTTGAGAAGAGGGATGCTTTCTCCAAATAGCTGCGACGTTGCTCTATATGGGTTGGGAATTGAACATATTGCCTTTGAGTGAATCCGAAACACAGCACTACACCAGTTACTAGAAACAAAAACCAACTCTATCCTAGCTGAACTCAGGACAAGCAGGAAGGTCTCACAATGTCAATGCATTCAGAAAACTGGGTGAGACATTGCTTTCTGTACCTACCACAGTATCCAAGGACCAAAATGCATGCTAGCCGATGGAGAAGATGAAACTGACATTTTTGTCATGTAGCATAAATACTTCCTGTCTTCTTGTAGCAGAGATTTGGGAGTTGGGGGGGATTTTTTTTAGAACTGGAGGATTTTGTAGTCCTTTGAAACACATGAGTACTTCTTGGTGCCTCTCATCACTCGGTTGGGAAATCCGTGATAGGGATCCTACTGTGGTATGTAGGATGCAGACATTCAGAAGTGTTTCTTACAACATCTCACCTTGCAGTCCCCAGATGAAGCAATGGGTGATGTTCATTTTGTATAAGCTGTATGGTGAGTGAAATTATGGGACTGAGAGCTGTTAACTGCTACCAGATCTGAGCACTTTATGAATAGCCCGAACTTCCCTTCACCCCTTACAAAACTATTGGTGTGAACTGTTCCCCTGAATGGTTCCAGGGAAAGGGGGTTGTTCTCTGAGGTTGTGATCTTGTGGGGGTCACTCCCGTCCTTTGAAATGTCACTGAAGAGAACAGACAAATCTGGGAACTTGACCTTGCATGTGATGGAGACAAGCTGTGGAGGCCATAGTGGTTTGGGCTCCTGACAAAAGCAGATGATCATTGGAGGAGGGTTAAACCCAAGCAGTGGGTAATTTATCATGGTACTTTTGCCTCTTCTTTAGCACTATCTGCAAGTTTACCTGCACTAGATTTATCATCAACCATATGACTCTTATTTGGATGCTATTGTTCTTCACAGAATAAAAGGAACAGGGAATGGTACAGCCTGACAGACATTTCAGTTCACTCCTAATCACCAAAATATTCTTTCATTTGAGTTTCTGTTGTCTTCACATGAACTTTATCATCACCAAATTGGATCTGCAGGAAGAATTTATTTTCTTTATGCCTCTGTCAGACGAGATTTTAAAATGCAGCCATAGTTCACAACAATGATTTTTGTTTCATGGTGTGGTTAGTACTGTCTGCAAATGACTCATCTGTGTTCTTTGATCCAGGACAGTCATACTTGGCAGTACTATTTCCTGAAAACCATAAATAGACCTAGCAGTATGCTTATCTCTAACTGGCTAAATGGGATACTTAGGAAAGATTTCAGTGATCTTGCCTCTAGAAGAAACGTAGATAAACTAAGATACAGTTTGTGAGGTTAGCTGGGTCTAGATCCATTAAGACCATAATTTTGTTCTTTTAAATGGTGATAATTTTTACTTTAAAGGGTTGAGGAATTCTGGTTTTAAGTGTTAACCGCGTTCTATTTCCGCCACTGCCATCCATGGCATCAAATTTATAATTAGTAGAATCATGGGGGATAATCTGATAATCTAGTTCTGCTGGGGCAGGTTAGGAAACAGAAAGTTGTTTATTTGGGCTACATTTGGCATGTTCCTTCTGTTGTCAAAACCAGTCTTGTTGATAGCATGCAGGACAGGTTCTCTATGAGCCAGATTACTGATTCGTTGCTGCAAGAAGTGCTGGGCTTTAAGGAAAATAGAACATCATTGAGTGAGGATTTATGATGCAAACTCATCAGATGCTAGAGGGAAGACCTCTAGCAAGGATTCTCCTGCTTTCAGTCAGCACTGGGATGGAGCCTCAGGCTGTGATAAACAACTTTTGAGTCTAATTCTTTTGCCACTCAAGATCCAGAAGAAAACCAAGGGTACCAGGAGATTACCACACATTTCTAGTGAAGTTAACCATTAGAGAGAGAGAATTAATCTTTTTTCTCCCTCAAAATATGCTTTACTTTAATCAAAAAACTAGGAGTTAAGCCAATAAGCAACCTTCCAAGAAAGAAGTCTTTTCAAAATTGTCATAATTTGTCAATATTAGGCCTGCAATTCAGATACAAAGGTCATCTTTGTCTGCATGTTTCCTTTCAGGTATCCTCAACAGGAGAAACCAAACATCAAATTTTCTTCTTAATATAATCCCCTTAGCTTCTATAATAAAGAGTGTGAAATACTTTCTAAAATATAAGAAGTTGCTTAGTCCACTCAGATGAAGAAATTTGTCCTGTTAAGCAAAGGTCATCCTTTGATGGCATGCCTCCTCCCACCCCCACCCAACATATTCAGCCAGGTTACACCTCAGAGATGTATGTGCTATAGAGGATGTAGAGGAATGGCCCAAATGTTACCCCACTGCAATCAAACAAGGCATGCAGGTTAGTTTTTTCTTATTGTTCAGATGTTCTTACATTTCTTTCTCAGGGGAGACTGTTTTTATACTTTGTTAGGCAAACTGTTAGTCCTGCTGGGGATAGTCACCTGGGATAACTAGCAGGCCTCCTCCCCATGGTCCCTTGCCTATGGCTGGCACTGCTGCTGGCATGGCGCCTGCCTCAGCCCCAGCCTGGGGGCTCTGGGCCAGAGCATGTAGCAGGCAACATATATCTTCAGACCTATACCATCCAATGCTCCACAGTTCTCTTAGCTCTCTTCAGGACTGCTGCTATAGAAGAGGTGTTAGTCATTACTTAAGCCAGTTAGCCAGCAAAGGAAAGTCCCTCACTACAAGAAAGATATTGAGGTCCTAGACTGTGTCCAGAGAAGGGCAACTAGGCTGGTGAAGGGGTTGGAGAGCAAACTTTACAAGGAGCAGCTGAGGGAACTGGGGTTTTTTAGCCTGGAGAAGAGGAGGCTGAGGGGAGACCTTATCACTGCCTTCAATTACCTGAAAGGAGGTTGTAGAGAGGTGGGTGTTGGTCTCTTCACCCAAGCAACAGGTGATAGGATGAGGGGGAATGGGCTCAAGCTGTGCCAGGGCAGGTTAGATTAGATGTTAGGAAAAAAAATTTACTGAAAGAGTTGTTTGGGCTCAGAACAGGCTGCCCAAGGAGGTGGTTGAGTCACCTTCCCTGGATGTGTTTAAAAGACAGGTGGATGAGGTGCTCAGGGGTATGGTTTAGTAGAGGGCAGATATGGTTGGACTCAATGATCTCAAAGGTCTTTTCCAACCTTATGATTCTGTGAAAGGATGCATGGAGCTCTACCAAATGATGAAGCTGGACTTACCACAGTTTTCTGTATTACACACAAACTGTCACTGAAGTGTTTATAAAGTCGCTGGCTTTGCCTCCCATGACTTCTCTGTGTTTAATAGTGCAGAAGATCATTCACCTTTTTAAGCAGAGGTAACTACTGAAAGTTGAAAACAACTATTTCCTCCACACTAAGGTGGCTGCTTCCATGAAGCTCATGGGAGCAGAGTTGCTATCACGATCCACAACCTAGACAAGACTTAATTTGGCAGATGTTAAACCCCCTTGTGTTCCAACTGAACCTCAGATCCCTCTGAGTGGTTGGGGGTGGCTGGGCTTAGCCCCCGAGTGATGTCCAATCACTGGGTGTTTTACTGTGATCTGTTCTCAATTGAATTCTCGGAACAGAATTAAGACTCGAAACGGAGTCAAGGTTAAGGCTGCTTTATTTGGCCCACAGCAAACATGAAGAGGAAGGGGAGAAGAAAGAGAAAAGGGTGGAAAAGAGAGATAGAGAGAGAGTGGAAAAGAGGAGGAGAGAGAGTTGAGGGAGGGGGAACTATATCTACCACCACAAGGCAATGGTGTCCCATCTGATAGCAGAGTATTCTTCAGTGT
>VZTU01029188.1:19944-41558 GCA_013400835.1 Zapornia atra
GAAGGGGCTGGAGGGCAAATCATATGAGGAACGGCTGAGGGAGCTGGGGCTGTTTAGCCTGGAGAAGAGGAGGCTGAGGGGAGACCTTATCACCACCTACAACTACCTGAAAGGAGGTTGTAGAGAGGTGGGTGATGGTCTCTTCAGCCAGGTGACAGGAGAAGCTGCACCAGGGCAGGTTTAGATTCGACATTAGAAAAAAATTTTTTACTGAGAGTTGTGGGGGCCTGGAACAGGCTGCCCAGGGAGGTGGTTGAGTCAGCTTCCCTGGATGTGTTCAAAAAAAGGATAGATGAGGTACTTAGGGATATGGTTTAGCTTAGGATGGGATTGGTTGGACTTGATGATCTTCAAAGGTCTTTTCCAACCTTGTCATTCTATGTGTAACGCTTCCTCTCTCTAAAAAAAAATCCCTTTTCTAAACATCTTGTTGGGGTTTTTTATATTATTATTTAATTTAGGTAACATTTATTTTATTTGTAATTGTGCTTCTATTTTCAATGAAAATACTATACAAACTTCCATTAAAAGCACTCATCAAACAAAACCATAACTTCATTTTAAAAATGTATTGGGTTTGTTATTCTGTATTGGCCATAAAACTAATCAATTAGAGTCAGTTTGGTTATGTTCCTTTATTTCTTTGTGCTTCCTGTTTCACTTTTTGTGTTATTTAGTTATTGGTAACCATCCTAAAGTTAATTACGGATCATCTAGATCCATATTTTTGTTCAAGTAGCAGCATAGTATTTTTCAGTTGTTCCACCAAGCCTTACAAAACTTACTAACATGCTACTTTATGACAATAAATACCACCCATGGTTTCAGAGAGCTCATCGGACTCACTGACATTTCACTGACTGATATTTCAGTGGTTTACACTTCTGGTAATCCTTTATTTTTATGTAATAAATAGTATTAGCACTTGGTCCTCAATGTACCCTGGATAACTAGTGCATCTATTATTCTTTCCAAATACTAAATAGGAATTAATTTTGACTGCTTTGGATTGTTCTGAATTATTGTAAAATACCACCTTTATCTGTGCTAATAGTGATAAAATTGTTAGAATGCTATGTGTCTGTACCGTTTCCATGTCCTTAGGAAAGGAAATAGAGCCTGACCATAGACTGGGTTTCATGAACACTTTTAACTTACTTATAGTCCCAGATATTTTCCATTTGTTATTTTTGTTAGGTTTTTAATGACTACTTTCTCTCTTAACAGATAGGTTTTAAAATAAAGGAGCCATCTTCTGTGAAAGCAGAATTGTGTGTTTTATGAGGGATGGGTGGCTTCTAATAAAATGTGTTCACTTTCTCCATTATCATTAACAGTCTTCCCACCCAATTTTGTAGCTGATGGGTTTCAGCATCAGGAAACTGACCCTTTTAGAGTAGCAAGACATTTATTATAGGCTGGGGCTATGCTGCATTTTTCACTTAGCATAATAAACTAGCATCCAAGCAAACCATCATTTTTAGTGCAGCAATCAATGAGACCTAGATTTTGAAATGGTGTTACTACACTTTCTTGTTTTATTTTTTAGAAAATTCAGATATAGTTTCTATATATAATAAAGCCTTAGAGTTTGAGCTATCTGGGATAAAATATAAAATATATAACTCCATATGGATAGAAATTTCAAGAGCTGCTCATCTTGTTCTGGCTTCCAAGCTGATGATCTGTTACATATCTTTCATTAACATCTTCTCTAATGTATCAGCTAGAAGACTTCTCCATGACAATATCACAGGTCCTGTTCATCTGAAGGGTCAATCATTCTAAAATGCTTTATGACTAGGGCATTGCTCATATATCATTTTGACAAAGTTTCATAGGAATTGTCTGTATGTGAAAGAGACTTTTGAATACTAGATAAATTAATTTACATATCAGGTTGTGTGAGAGCCTCGAACATACCCTTTAAAAAAGCAGATGCTTATATATTTTCCACATATAAAAACTCAGAGATTTTGAAAAATCTGAAAAAAAAAATCCCTATATTCCTGTATGTAACATAAGCAAGTTTTGGAACTACAAATGGTGCCACAAGATGAATTGTCATCCTGGCAGAGGTATTTTAAAGATATCACAACTACCTTTTGGGCAGTCTTTTGTCAGACAGTTATATCTTTTAATTTTTTGTTTGCTGTTTAAAATTGTTTTGTTTTGTTTTGGTTTTTTGGAGGGGGAAGAAGGAAGCAAAATCATTAATAAAGTTAAGTCTGCTAAGAAGGGTGGGGTGGAGGGAGGTGTTTTAAGATCTGGTTGCACTTCTCATTATCTAACTTTTGTTTCACTGTGTGTGTAGTGTAGTGTAGTGTAATAAATTTGGTCTGGAAGATTGAGTAGTGAGGTGGATTGAGAGCTGGTTGAAGGGAAGAAGCCAGCAAAATTTGATCAGTGGGACAGAGTGTAGCTGGAGGCCTATATCTAGTGGAGTCCCTCAGGGGTCGGTACTGCAACTGTACTATTCAATATATTCATTGATGACCTGGATGAGGGAATAGAGTGCACGGTCAGCAAGTTTGCTGATGACACAAAACCGGATGGAGTGGCTGACACACCAGAGGGTTGTGTTGCCATTCAGCAAGACTTAGACAGGCTGGAGAGCTGGGCAGGGAGAAGTTTAATGAGATTTAACAAGGGCAAGTGTAGGGTCTTGCATCTGCGGAAGAACAATCCCAGGTACGAGTATAGCTTGGGACTGGCCTCTTGGAGAGCACCGTACATGAGAGGGACCTGGAGGTCCTGGTGAAGAGCAGGATGACCATGAGCCAGCAATGTGTCCTCATGGTTAAGAAGGCAAATGGCATCCTGGGATGTATTAGAAGGGGTGTGGTTAGTAGGTCAAGAGAGGCCCTTCTTCCCCTCTCCTCTGAGAAAAGGCTGAGGGAGCTGGGTGTGTTTAGGTTGGAGGAGACTGAGGGGTGACCTTATTAATGTCTATGAATATGTAAAGGGTGAGAGTCAGGAGGATGGAGCCAGGCTCTTCTCAGTGATGTCCAAGGACAGGAAAAGGGACAAGGGGTGCAAGCTGGAGCATAGGAAGCCCCATGTGAATATAAGGAGTAACTTTTTCACTGTGAGGGTGACAGAGCACTGGAACAGACTGCCCAGAGAGGTTGTGGAGTCTCTTTCTCTGGAGACATTCAAAACCCACATGGATGTGTTCCTGTGTGATTTAGTCTAGGTGATTCTGAGTTGTACTAGATGATTTTTCAAGGCCCCTTTCAACTCCTAACATTCTGTGATTCCTCAAATACGTTATACAGATTGCATAATGTCCTGGTTCTGTACAGGCCAGAGTTAACCTCCCCAAGCAGCCAGCACAGGTGAGCTGAGTTAGCCCAGGCTGTTTTCCACACCACCTTGCATCACTCCCCCATAAAAGGGGCTGGCTGGGGAGGAGTGATCTGGGGTGCCTCTAGGGCAGTCTGAGTGTTTCTGGGGCATTGGTTCAGTCCTTGTTTTGTGCGGTACTCTTAACTTTGGGTTAAGGTGCTCTGCGTGTGAGTGTAATTTGCAAGGGGATGTTATTCTTCTACTATCACAGTGCTTTTTTCAGTAAACTGTCCTTATCCCAACCCACAGAGGCTCTTTCTGTTTCTCCTCTGGGAATGAGCAAGCGGCATGTGGTGCTCAGTCACTGGTTGGGACTGAACCACCACAGATAATTTGAGCACACCTCCAGACTTACATTTTCAGACAAACAGCTTCGGGTCTTCTAGGAAATGTAATACAAGATAAGATAAATCTTGTCATTCACCAAGAGTCAATATCACTGAGATTCTACCCTCTTTCACTAAAAGGTTTTTTGATTAATATGCTTTTATTTCCAAGAAATAAAAAGGATTGGACAGACAATGGGATAATTATAAAGAACTGGGACAATATCAGTATTATTTAAGAGTTGGATTTAGAACAATGGATTCAACCACCTAATCTTACACAAAACAAATAAAGAAAATATGACTAAAAACTAATCCCAGATGAACTGAGAAGAGCATGGGAAATAGATCCCCACAGATCAATAAGTAAAGTGAAAAATAAAAAAAATAAATTAACTAATTCACAGACTACATGAAACTCCAGATGAAACAGCCAGCCTTTTTCTTTTATTGTTCTCTATTTAGGCAAGTTGGAACAGCATTCAATTTCTTTTCATGTTATTAATTTCACTTCTTAAAGTAATCCCATGTTTGCCTGGGCATCTGCAAGAGATCTTGGACTGCCATAACCAACTTCCCAAACAGATATAGCACACTTATGGGAAGAATGATATTGTGCTTTAATAAGCTCCAGATGGTAGAAGAGTCTTTGAGATTTCATTGCTGTTTGCTGCAGTAACATCTACCACCCAGTCAGAGACCAAAACACCACTGTAGACAATATTAGACAAGCAGAAAAGAAAACAGCACTTACTCCAAAAAGGCAGCAGACTAATGAGGAAATAAAAGGTAACCGTGAGACATTTTGAGACAGAAAAACAATCAGAGATTTCAGCATAACAGTGTCAAATAGATCAGGCCTGTTCCTGTTGCATCACACATTTCATGCCAAAAATTAAAAGGCTTTGCACCGACTCCTAACTGAAGGGCTGTAAAAGCACTGTCCCCCAAAACTCTTAATTCTGAACCAGTTTCACAGTTAGAAATAGATCTCTCCAACTGGGAGTCTTGACTTCCAATAGAAGAGCCAACAAAGAGTCTCTACTGTCTTAAAAAGTGTCAGAAATGCTGTACACTATTCCTGTGTCTATACAGAACATAATATCAGAATACCCTTGCATATAAATAAGGAATTTTAGTGTTCATATCCTAGCATACACCCATGACAGTTTGGCCATAGCTAAACACAGCCTCTGAAGTTGAAATGTAACATAGTAAAAAATGTATTTTTAAACAAGCATATAATTATAAAACCAAATTGGTACAAATAAGAAAGAATAAACCCCTCACAGTTAAAGAAAAATAAAATAAAAAATTATCAGATTCTATGTCACCTCCCTTTCCCAGATATTTAAGATCTCAATAGATTTATTACCAACTGTCAGAGCCTTCCAATGTTTGATATAGAATTTCCCCCATTTTTAAGACAAAAAAATGTATTGAGGGTTTTGTAGTGATTCACTAAGGAATACAGAATACTCAAGTTTGAAACTATGTACAGTTAATAAGACATTTCTGTCCATCCGTGTACTGCAGACTACCGATGCCATTTTAAGTTTGTCATTAAAACTGTTAAAACCAAAAGTAGAATCACAAGTTTTAAGAGTATCCATTAACATTTCTTAGAACAGTCAGGAATCTGGTATAGGTGTGATGAAAACTCATCTGAGGCAAATCAAAGAAAGCAAAATGAGAAGTTTGCTCCCTCTTGCAGGTAACATGACATACGTTATGTGTCTTTTGCAAAAACTTAGGAGTGAGTCACTGATTAATGTAGTATTTCCACATCTCTGTTAAGATGTTAATTTATTGAAAGATATGTGAGTCTTGGAACTGATTAGAAAGTGTGAGCTGCAGAAACAACAATATACATTTTGAAATGGCCCGGGAGTGCAAAAGTCATTGGGAAAAGAACACTTTCTAGAATATGATAGCGTTAGTAAATGGGATCATTCTAATTAGTACAGATTATACTAAAATATCTGTTACCTAAGATGGTACTATCTTGTGTCAAATTAAAAATAAAAATTCACATTTATGTATTTGTGCATAAATATTTTTTTCTGCATGTGGGAATTTCAGTGTCATTCAGGTACATAGGAGTTGCAAAAATAAAGGCCTAAAATGAGTTGATTCATTCACTCTGAGTGAATCTGAATATAAATATAGCAATAAAAATTAAAATAAATTAATATTAACTCTAATCTTTACCTTATTCTAAAAGCAATAATTTAAAAAAAAACCCAAAACTAAAACTAAAACATCTACAGGACTTCCCCCTTCTTATCAGTGTGATTGGCTGAAATGATGTCTGGGTCTGCCCCACCTGACAAAACCACAGCATCCTACAGGTACTTCAGTACCAAAGACAGACTAATAAATTCTCAGCAGCCTCAGTAACGGCTTTGAGCTGTTGAATGTGAACAGCAGCAGCACAGGGCAGCAGGCAAAGCATATTTCTTCAGACAGGTTTCCCAGAATAGCAACAAGCCAAAAGAGGTTCAGTCCCACTAGAGAAGAGGTGGAAAACATAAGAAGATGATCTGCCTATGTATTTTGGATAAAATACTGAAGTGTTTTAAAACTGTCACATGGTCAATGGCACGTAGAAGTCTAACTGTGGAACAGCCACAAGGTTCCCATCTCTGTCCAACCTTCTACAGTTTTTGGAAATCTTGTCTAGAATTCTCATTTAGGGCTCTCTAGCTATACATAGTCTAGGAAATGAAATATTCTATTCTTATTCCAAACTTAAAAACATGAAAACCAAAACAAAAGTAAAAATACCACCACCAACAAAAAAACGACCAAGAAAAGCTCAACATTTTATTAATCTGTTTTGTTTTGCCTTATTTATTTCTGACTGTGTGGCAGCTGTGTAGACTATTATGCCAGCCTGGAAATTTAAATAATAATATGAAAGAAAATAATGTGCTCCACAACTCCAACGATTCTTGAGATATTGGATGAGTGTGAAATTTTCATGCTTCTCATCTGAAAGTTGAACACATTCCTCTCTACCATGATACAGAAGTTCTCAACCCATTTTTGTGTTCAAGCCTTTTCCCAGAAAGTTATTTATCTACTCCTATAGCATTTGACAGAGCGATTTCTCAGAATATGAACTGATAATATTGTTTCCCAGAATTACAGTTTTTCAGTAATATCTCTTGACTGACATTCAATTTTAATAACTTTCCAGTAGGAGTTAAGGGCTTTGTTACATTTAGAAAATACTTGTGTTCAGTAGAGCCCCATGTAAGCACTGCAGAGCTGCTTTTTGATTTTTCAACGTCTGAAAAATTAAAGTAGAAAATCCCTCTTCTAAATGAGGTGCAAAATCTCCAAAAATATGAAGCATTTTCAGTATGTCTCAAGGTGGTATTTTTTTCACTGTGGCTATTTCTAATCTAGCATTACATGTAGCATTACAAAAGCTCCCTTTTTTCTTTTTTTCTAACTTTTTAATTTCCCCGGTTAAGAGCAAAACTAAATGTCTAGTTTAAAAATGTTGGAATCCACTTTTGGGGTCCTTTTATGATTTATGCTTCTAAATCTTTGCGAGATTTTTATTCTTTTTCTTCACAAATCACTTCAGTTTTGCTAAACTTAAGTTCTCGTTACAAAGGAAAAAATACATTATTTTCCAACTCACTGAAATACTTTTGTTACTGCTTTATGTGTTTTATTTTAAGATCAAGTGTTGAAAAATGGGTTCTAAAGGTTGTTTTCCTCTTTTCTTATGTTTTGGCTTTTTGTTGGTTTGTTGGGGTTGATTTTTTTCCCCAATAACACAGAAAGGCAGGTTTTCAAAGGTTGTGTTATTAAACTCAGAGGTAGTATGATAGTCTTAGACAACAAGTATGCGCCACTGTACCTGATAAGCATTAAACATTAATAGGAAATCAGAGTTTGGATCCTTCACTGTCATCTGTTTCATGCCATACTTATCATAAGTGACAGGATATGAGATGTCAATAAAGCATACAAGACATACAGATTTCACAAAGGGCTCCTTCTTTCAAAAAACCGAGATCTAGAGCCCATAACCAAAAATGTGAAACATTTTTAATATGGATCAGAAAAACGTCATTTTTAATTTTACAAAAAATGTGTCTTTAAAAAGATGTTTTTTCAATTGCCCCTCTAAAATGTGTTACAACTAATAAATTAAGACATTTGAAAAAACTTTTTGAAATTCAGAGAAAAAAAGTGTGATATCTTAACACCAATAGGGTCTGAGATGGTGGAATGCCTATCAATACTTTCTGCAACATAATACTAACTTTAAGGCTTTCTAATTTAGAAAGTTAAGGAGAGAGACTAATCAACAACTTACCAAAGTTAAACCTTAACTTTTCGTTTTCAAAGTTGACTTTGAACATACCTGTGAACATATTTGTTGGTATGTATATCTGCTCTCCTTGTAGTCTGTAATAGCGGAAACAGATTTTCATGGTAATGTATCTACTAGAGTAAAAAGGGCCAATGTATATAAATGCAATATAATTGCAATATAAATACTTGAATTTGGAAGTGCTTTCGCCTTAAAGACAAAGATCTAAGTTTTAATTCTGCATTGTTTCAAGTCTCAGACAACATTTGAATCATCCTTTTCAGTGAAATGTTACTTCAGTTGTTAGATATCAATACTAAATAAATGGAAACCAGGCATAGGGTGTGCACCTGTAAAATGAAGGCCAATTCATATTTCCTGCCAGTATGGAGCTGTTTGCACATGTTTACAGCAGCCTGAATATGACACTAATCAAACAAAACTTAGAATAAAATTTTACTGTACTGTTTGATGACTGAAACTTAATACATTTTATCTTGGGCTTTTTTGATATCTGTGACTTAGTACTGTGCTCTCTATGACACAATTGGTGGAGTTCAGGGGTAAGTCATAGAATCATAGAATGTGTTAGGTTGGAAGGGACCTTTAAAGGCCACCCAGTCCAACCCCTCTGCAGTAAACAGGGACATCTTCACTATATCGGGTTACTTGGAGCTTCATCAAGCCTGATCTTGAATATCTCCAGGAATGGGTCCTCCACTACATCTCTGGGCAACTGTTCCTGTGTTTCACCCTCTTCATAGCGAAAAACTGCTTCCTAATGTCTAATCTAAACCTACTCTGCTCTAGTTTAAAACCATTGCCCTTGTCCTATCGCTACATGACTTTACAAACAATCCTTCCCCACTTTCCTGTAGGTCCCCTTCAGTTACTGCAAGGCTGCTATAAGGTCTCCCCAAAGCCTTCTCTTCCCCAGGCTGAACAAGCCCAACTCTCTCAGCCTGTCTTCATAGGAGAGGTGCTCCACCCTTGGATCATCCTTGTGGCCCTCCTCTGGACCCACTCCAAGAGGTCCATGTCCTTCTTATACAGAGAGCTTCAGAGCTGGACACAGTACTCTAGGTGCAGTCTCACCTGAGCAGAGTAGAGGGTGAGAATCACCTCATTCAATCTGCTGGCCATCCAATCCAGACAACAAGGTACGTGAATTCATCTAACTTTTGAACTCAGCATGGTAAATTCACTCTTATCCCCCAAAGTGGAAATAAGCACAATTTGGTAGACTTATTTTGAAGGGCAAAAAGTTTTATGAATTTTACCTAAGACTTCATTTACTTGCCAGACATTTATTCATTACAGAAGAGCCTATGCTGACTTGCTCATAATAGGATGTCTGTATATTGCCAAGTGAATTCCTCATAGTCTGAAAAGTGGGCATGAGATTCTGCTGAGAGGAAAAGATTCTATTCCTCAATTTACCCATTATTGTTCCTTTGAATATGTGACCACAATTGGAGATTAACTGGAGTGGCTACAGTGTGTTGTTCCTAAATTTTTCTCTGGCACCTTAGAAAAATTATTTTAAGTTTTTTCCATTGTTTTTCCACCTGTGTGGTACCACCCTTCTTGCCCGCCTGATGATCCATGCTGCAGTTCTTGTAATACAGATGATACAATCTATTTCTATGTTTCAGCCTGAAATTGTCTTTCTTTGTAATCTGACACTGAAATTAAGTGTTCATAAATTTACATTATATTAATTTGTCATTGTAGTTAGAAATTTATATTCTAGCTATTTGCAGTGAGATCATTCTAAAAATTTCTCAAAACAATCATAGACTTTTATTGATTTATCACCCTTCTTTGATGGAGTTCACTTCCCCACTCTAAAAAAACCTACTATGCAACATTATCAATTGATTTGTAATGATTACTCAGAGCTGCTATTGCCTTGTAAATATTAAGCAATAGAATAAATGAACTTAAGTCTTGCAGAAAAGTAGGAAACATTTTCTGCTGCCACACAGAAAAATACCCTAATGGCTCCAACTATACCAATCGTTTTTAATAGTAAGGAAAGAAGCATACACTGAATCATACTAGAAGAAAATCAAAGGAACAGAAGTCTGTGAGCAACGAAGATTCTCCAAGGAAATTAATAGATATTTATAAGAACATTTTACTTTGTGTAAGTAATGCTTCCCTTGCTAGATAAAAGTAAATAACTGAACATGTTCAAAGAATTTTCAAATTAAGCCATGAGATGAAGAGCAGTCTAACAGTTCAAAGATTCCTAATGAGTTATACATACTTCTAGAACAATGACAACTCCAAAGTTACTAAGAGCTATTATCAACTGATATGGAAAATCTATTGCTGACAAAGTGCAGATAGTGTATAAAAATCATGCTAGTGTAGGAGTTCCGTCTGCATAAAATTGAATAGGATTTCAGGATTTAGTTCATGCAGTGTTATTTTTCCAATAACTCATTTCAATCTCTGCAACTGCTGCTGCCCTGAAACTAATAAATGAGTAGCTGGGAAGCAAAAAACAAGACAACATGATGATATGTTTCAAGTTGTTAATCAGTGAATAGTACTTCCTTCAGCTGCCACCTTCCCCCTTTACATGTGTGTGTCCTCAAAGCCCTGTGTGCTTAAAAGCTCAACTCACATTCTGAAAAAGACCCTAACACTCCTAAACTTGAAATCAAAGCCTTGTGCTAAATGTTAATGAAATGTCTACTTAAGCCTGGAGAATCTTCTAACCTGAGATGTTGTATGCTGGAGGGAATCCTGCTGAGGTGGGGACATTTTATTCCCTACTCTCCCACACTCATGCCATAAAGTCTGTTGTCAGTTCCAGTTCAGACAGAGGCAGTAATAGTAACAACTTCTTTTCCTATGCAAATTATCATTAGAAAATCTCAATATTTTCCTGCTTTGCAAAATAATTTAGTTAGAAGTCAGGAAATAACAGATGTCTTTGTTTAATTGCTGAACAAAAAATCAAGGAAAGATGAGGTGAGTGACCTCAAACAGCAAAACAAAGCACAAGCAATTAATTTTTTTTGTCAAACTGAAATCTACAATTTCATTGTAAATGCAGGCATACTATGCCTTCTTTATTTTAGATTACCATCAATTGATGAGTTATATTGGTTTATTTTTAAGAATATATTGTGTGTGTGGGGTTAAAATATATCGCTTTGTTTGGTTGTGGGTTTTTTTTTTAATAATAGAAGAATAGTTTCAGTCCTCTGAATCTGCATATTGCTGGTGAATTTAGTGGGTTTTTTTTAAACAGGCATGCCACCTCTAATATCATTAGTCCTGTCTCATAGCTAGGATAACCTTAGATACCCAGAGAAGCAGCTTTCTCTGAATGAGTCAGCATTTCCCAGGAGACTTGGGAAAACAAGAAAATCTCCTGGGGTTTAGTTAAGAGCCCTACCAGTGCCCTGCCTGCACGTTGCCTTTCTGCTACAGCAGATCAGAGCAATGTGGCTTACCAATACTAAGCAGTAGTCTTAAATAAATATATATATATACATCTCAGATATTCTGAGGTAATCTCCCTGTGGTGTCTGACAGGAATCTTGAAAATATCCCCAGTCACAGTATGAGGTTTCTTTAGTTCCTGGCTTTGGATTCACTTATTAGTAACCCTCAGGTTTCATATTTAAAAGAAGGAAAAGTTAGCTTCCATGTAATCTAAAGGATAGTTTGGGAGGAAATAAAGCTTGTTTTGCTTCTAGTCCTCTGCAAGAGCCTTATTTCATTGGTTTTGTTTAATTTGATTAGTTTGTTTGCTTTTGATTTGTACATAATACTCAGATGCTCTTATCTCAAGCCCTAGGCATCCTTGCCTCATAGTTAACAAGCAATCATGTATTAATTATAAAACCAAGAATTTAACATTAAGTCCCACAACAAAAAATAAATAAACAAGAAAATTAATAGAGCTTTTCCCATCCTTTGAAGATAGTTTCTTCTCAAATAGTTCCCAAAGATCCAGAAGAAAAAGAATGTCCAACATACTTTTCTTCAGGTTAGGAGTAGGTTCAGAACAAATCAGAGGACTTCATATAGAAGTGTCAAACATTATGAAATTAAGGGAGATCTGATCAAAGATTTCTTATGATCACATTATCCATTTTGAAAGACAGTCCTATCAGAAGAGTAACTCCATGCTTGTACAGAAATGAGCAGAGTCAGGACTGCTATGGATGAAACTAAAGAAGCATGTTCTCACTTGCATCTTCCAGGCCTTCAAACACTGTGAAACAGGTAAAAGGAATAAAACATTATAAGGATAGGTGTATGTCTGGCAAAAGAGGCAAGAAAAGGCCTAGAGACTTCAGCAGTGAAGCAGTCCAGTCTACATACACAATTTTTTATTAAGGACGGGGGAAGTAAGAATACACTTGCTTTTGACCTCTTCCAGAAACAATATATTTAGGCAAACCACTTCCAGAAACAATGTATTTGTTTCCACACAGCCATTCTAACATTTTTTCATACTTAAAGTCCAGTGTAGGAATTAATGGAATCAGAACACTTGCAGAAAAACAAACTGTAACTGAAGAGAATAAAAATTCTGAGTAAAATGTGGAATAATCACCGCAGAAACTTTGTGTGTGTGAAGTTGTGTTCTCCACCTGAAAGTATTGTAATAACTGTTCAGTGCTTTGATGTTCTAGCCTATCAAAGTGAATTCAGAATTCTGTACTTGATTTGTTACTTTCTTAATTTCTGCACACAGAACAACACAGATTGCTATAAAAATGTTGCGGTTTGGGGAATTTTAAAGATTATTTAAAAATTTGTCAATATCACCATGCAGCTGATCTATAAAAAGGTAGCAAAGACTCTTACAGAAAGTCAGAGAAAGCAATGTATTTTGTCCTATGCATTTTCTGAAGTGTTTTTATCAAACTAATGAAACTAGTAATTCATTACGTAAGGTGTGAAGAAATAAAAAATGTGAATATACACAAAAGATACCTCCTAAATGCACAGATTTCAGTCAGAATTAACCTGCTTTGTACTTTAGCCTTATAGCAGAAGTTGAAATTAAGAATCATGGCTGACTTCTCAAACAACTTTCCCCAAATTAAGAATTTATAGTTTAATTTTAATTTAATGCCCCAAGTATGTTTTTGCAAAACAATAAAGATTCCGGAATCTCCCTATGGTCCTATCACCCCTTCCAATAAATAAGTCACAAATTCTATGGTAGGAACTGCAGCATGGAAGGATGCTTTTCTAGTCATGTGGTTGTGCCCATATTTACCTTCCCAGAGTTCAAACTGGAAATCACGAAAATAAATTAATATATAAGGAAAGTGAGGAAGGAATCTATGTGGAAAGATTGTTCTGGCTTTATACACAGAGGAGGATTTTACCAAATATAAATAAATCCATCAGAAATTTATAAAAATACAACTGTTAATCTTTGCTTTTGTAAAACAAGATAATTAACAAGTATACAAAACACCAGCTGACACACCTGGAAAGAGCAATTGCTTTCTTTGTTCTTTGTGAGTGAGTTGGGGGGCATTTCTTCTAAGCTTCTTTGCTTCATTAGGCATGTTGAAATTAATTTTCAGCTATTTTCTCTCACATTTCTTGATTATATAACAACATCTGTTTAACATGGATTTTTTATGTCAAATTAATTTCAATATTCATTTTGAATTCTTAATCGCCGTTTTTAAAAAATGCATTCCTGCACTTAAGGTTCAACTTTGCCTCCTATTTTTGAGCTGTTAATCCCATTGACTTGATTTTCAATCAAATAAAGTTAACAGCTATTGTAAAGTTTGGTTGAAAATACCCTAGCATCAGAGGTGTCAAGGTAGATTCTATTTCTTAATCTCACTTAAATTAGCAATACATTCCTCTTTTTCCCATATTTTGTATTTTATTTGTGGATCTGGATAATCAGAAAATAATGATATTTTGCTTACTTGTAGCTGCACAGAACAAGTTCTTGTTTGGAGGTCACTGAATATCCACTTCCACAATGAGCAGCTTGAAATGCCTCAGATCTTATATTACTTTGTTTTGGGAATCAATGCTATAAATACCATAAATGTTTGCACACAGTTTATTTTCAAGGCAAAAAGAAGAACTATAGGGATTCATAAGCATTTTTATTTTTAGCAGTTTTGGATGTTACTGTCTGAATCTTTCATGATGCTGCTACACAAAAGTAAAGTATCATCAGGTACTGTGATGCTGTATCAGTATTTCTCTGAATGTTGAGGGCTCAGTGAAGTTTTGGGAGCTGTGAGAATGCAGATCTCTGCAATTTTAGTCCCTTTGTGGGACTTTCATCCCCTGACTATAACTGTAGCACCAGACCGAGTTGGGTTTCTTCTCCCCACCACACACTGCACCTCCTCCTCTTCTATTTCTCATATAGAGAGGAATTAGGCCATCAGTGTTTTGACTGTGTCTCACTCTAAGTGGTGATCAGATGTGGTTGAGAAGATTGTGTTGATTGTGGGCACTGAATAATGAATTGCTGGAGGTGAGGACTGCGAGAGGACTAGTGCCACACAGCTGGAGAAACTGGAGGTAGGGAAGCAGAAGGCACAGGAGACCTCCCACAGCCTATCAGATCAGGACAGTACCTATAGAAAGACTAAAGCCACATGATATCTTTATCTAATGTTCTATGGCTTCAAATTCCCCCTGGACACACAGTTGAAATCCAGAAAAAGAGAAATGACATAAATAATTCAGTGATTAAATCATGTTATTCCTTGAGGGACAGCCTCTTGAGTTTGGGTGTATGAATCACGTTACTTAAACCCTTTGATTTGCCTGGGCCTTTCACAGTTTTAATCCAATTGCTATTTTCATGGCTTCACATACCACAGTGGTAGGCACTTCACAAATGCAAAGTATTCACGATGAAATAAAACGAGACTCTGAAAGTAGAACAGAAGTGATAGGAGTTCCTTAGAAAAAGTGTGTTTGATCACTCTGCCCTTCTCAATAATTCAGTAGAGTTTCACCTTCTCCCTTCAAAATGAATGTTCATCACAAATCATTTTGCCTGGTTGCAGCACTGCTGTGTGCTCTGTTATGGCCAGGATTCTCTGTGGAATAAAATAAAAAATTGAGGGGTTGAATCTTTGTGATACCTGTCATGTAACAAAAAGGAAACTTCATTTCTGTTGTTATCTGTTTAACACCTACCTTTTTAAATCTTATTTTTTTACCCACCTTTAACTATAAGAATCTATTTAGATTTAGAAGACAAAAAGGCAGTATGCGAAGGTCTGGCAGGAATTAGGCAGTCAAGACTTTTTTAGAAAAGCCTGAACACTGCCGTTCCTCTCAACAGGGATCTGGCAGAGACTGGCCAAATGAACAGGGACTGGCCAGCTGGAAAGTAAGAAGTATAGTTTTTCCCAACAGAATGCAGGGATATAGATGAGAAGAAGTTGTTGAAGTACTATACAATAAGTTATTATGAAAAAGGACTTCTATGTTAATGTCAACCATTTTTATGATAGGTTCTTCCTTTCTAGTTGTAACATTAACTTCATGCAAATGCTGTCAAATTCATAACACATTAAGAGCATTGTTTTCATTTTATTATCTTCTTTAAAGGCATAGTAATAATAATATCACCCATATATTTCTTTAGAAAATAATAAGCTTATTCCTTTTAAACATATGTTTGCAGCCTTTTCGAAGTCACAGAATCTGAAGAATTTTGCTTTTCTAAGTAACCTGATGCTAAAAGGTTCCATGCAGAAATCACATGTAACAGACAAGGATTTTTAACCACAACTATTCAAGGACACTTTGTTCTAGGAATATATTCTTAAGAGCACCATATTAAATCCTGTCTTGCCTTCAGCAATACAAACACTTGCATTTTAACTTCCAGCTGAAGAAAATCCACCACTTGTAAAGATTCCTCTCCAACTCTTTTTTTTAATGTTCTAGCAACTTGTCCTGTTTTAATCTGTTGTCTTTCACTTCTCTACTGTTTGAGTATTGATGAACTAGACAATTTATCACAGTAGTTAACAAAGAACCTAAGTCTAAACGTGTCCCTGCTTACTGCAGGGGGCAGAACTAGATGACCTGTATAACACACTCTATGATTCTGTGATTTTAACTCTAACAGCTTGTCAAACACATAAACTGGTTTTGATCACCACCTGTGTGATTTTATAGGTATTAACATGAAAATTAATAAACAAGAAGTACTACAATAAGAAAATAAAGGTGCGATCTAATGAATCTTGCTCCTGAAAGTTAGATTTACTTTTGTGATTCAGACATTGAGTAGAAGTGAGAAAAGGATTATAGTAAGAATCTTTAAGGTGAAGATGCTTTAAGTAACACTTTCTCTCTACCTCAAACAATAGAGTTGTGGTTCAGCCCAAATCAGTGGCTGAGCACCACACACAGCTCGCTCACTCCAGGAGAAGAAACAGATAGAGCCTCTGTGAGTTGGGATAAGGACAGTTTACTGACAAAAGCACCATGAAACAATAACAGCCCAGGGCGAGTTTCACTCACACCCAGTGATAACACAGAGTACCTTACTGACCCAAAGATAACACAAATGGCGGACCCAACAAGAAGACTGACCCAATGCTCCAGCCACAGTCAGACTGCCCTGAAACACTCAGGAGCACCCCTTCTCCAACCATGCACTTTGCACTTTTTTGAGGGAGTGATGTCAAGTGGTGTGTAAAGCAGCCTGGGGTTAACTCAATTCACCTGTGCTGGCTACTTGGGTAGGTTAATCTGGCCTGGCCAGAACCAGGACAATAGTTTTAACATCATTTTATTTGCACAGTTGTGTCTTACTATAACAAAAAAACCTAAAGAAATCAACCAAAAAACCCACAGACCTTTGGATAAGAATGTAAAACTTTGGTTGACTGAATCTTGTTTCGACTAGAATGAGGTGAATAGAATAAACTGTAAATTTGTCAAGAGTTACTAAGCCATTAAATTTATTCAAGCATTTAAATATGCACGTAGGGAGCCTAAGACATAAAAGTTCCTATTTTAAAAGTTCTTGGTGTTGTATAATGAGACCAATAGCCCCACACCCCAAGAAATATTCTACACAATGGAAATCTCACAGTTCATCTCCTTCTCTCCTAATATTTTCCCCTCTTGAATCAGTAATGTCACCGTGAACACCAAGATCTAAGAATTAGCAGTGTGCTAGAAATTCATATAGTGAAAGTGGATTCACTATAGAAGACATTAGAAAACAAGAGATTTCTTTGTTTGAAACAACCCAGAGTCTGCTTTCATTTACACCTGATCAAATGCAATTTAATTTATGGTGGAAAGATGCTTCTATACTATTTATCAAAATGCAGCATAGCCAAATATTCAACATCACACTTTGCAGAAACAGTAGTAAAATCAGAGATGACATTTAGACATATGGCATTTTATGAATCAGCACCTATCTCATACAGACGGCTAAAATAAAGGAAATCAAGCAGTGAGTATAAGCAAGCAAGCGACTATATAGAACAGAAGAAAAGGGTTTTTTCTTGGATTTAAGACCTGACCAGTGGTTGTGAAGTTTCATAAATGTACTGGGAAAAAAAAATGTTCAAATTATTAGCTATAATAAATTAGCTATTATAAACTATAGCATAGTGGGGTTTATGAAAATGTATTTTTCAAAATTTTCAGTTTCAGCTGTTTGAATGCATATGCCCATCATCACTGATTCAAGACATCACAACAAAATTCAGTCAACTAAATCCCAACAATCTGAAACCATCCCACGAGAAGCAGAGGTTTACTGACACTTTCAAATATCCAGCTTTATTTTCACACTACAAGCTGTCTAAAAAAAAATCTGTAAAGACTTGATAAATACATTTAGAGAAATTATCTGATTTTGACATTCCATCTTAAAAAGTATGCCAATCAAGGAGTACAAGCTGTTGCTTCTTTTCCAAAAAGCAACACAAATATATGCTTATTAAAACTCCTAACAGAATGTTAAGAAATGAATCAAAGAAACCCTGCCTTTCATTAAAACTTTTAAAAACTCAAATGTACACAAGTAAGCCTGAACTCATCTGTTTTCCTGCACAGTGTTCAGTTTCTCAGAGACTGTTCACTACAGTCTGGAACTTCAAGCATTGATCTATACATATATGAGCTGTCTTTGATTATTCCTTCTTGTCACAAGCATATTCTGCACACAGAGAGTAGGCAGTTGCCTCATGAATAACTTAATTAAAAGTTTCATATACAATGTTAATGCATTTAACTGATTTATCAGTTCTTATCATCAGGAAAATATATCCATTCAGTCAGTAATTCTACTCTATGTTATTGTGCATATATAGAAATGGCAAAATAACATTATTAAAAGCTACACTCAGCTGAAATCTGAGCTTTTTGGGTTTGACCACTGAGCTTTCAAATAATTACATAGGTTGACTTTTATGAAGCCTAAATCCAAACTCTAGAGCTCTGAGGTTTTTAAGCACTAATCTCAAAGATTAAATTCTACGTTTTGACAGCACCTTTGGATGAGTGAGGAGTTGGATGTGACACCTTCCTCTCTGCCCTTCTGTAGAAGCTGTCATTATGTTGGCTCAGCTGAACAAGTTCCCATAAAGGAGAGCTGTACCATTGGCACGTACAGAGAGGGCTCCCAAAGGCAGGCAGCATCCCTGCCACTGATCAAAAGTAAAGAAAAACATTGCTGTAGTGCTATACACAATTGATGAACTACACAGGTCTACAAAAAAACCCTAGCAAGATTTCAGTAAGAATTGCAGGTCTGGTTGAAAAGTCTATTCCCTTTATACACCTTCACAGAGGTACAACGTTTACCAGGGCATGTTTTCCCATTAATAAGACTGGAACTCCAAAGACATCTGTCTTGAAAGACATTGACTATACCTCCCATGCAGTCTTACCTTTGCTTGCTGAAGCAAAGTATCAAGGTAGGGTTTCTCAGGCAGCTAAGAGTTCATAATCTTTTATTTTCTCTGCTCTTCAGGAAAGGAAATACGTAGTAGTGTATTTCTTGTTTGCCACATCCCCTTTTTGGAGGGAAGACACAGATTTTGTCCTGGATTCTGTCAAATGCCACTTGTCTACAGCTTTCTACAACACAATTTCCCATAAAGGGAAACTAGTGTACTACCAGTACCAAAAGGGCTTTAAGGCATAATATTGACATGCTCTGTATGTATTTAATATCTTCACATGCTGTTCATGGTATAGTTATCTATGCACAATCTTAACTAAAGGCTATAGTTTCTGCAATGTTTGAGAGTCCCTACCCAATCTTCATGACAAAACAAGGAGCAATATAGCATTGCCTATACTAGAAGATTCATTTTCTAAATAAAGTATACAGCAACAATACCTCCAATATTCTAAAAATAAAAAAACCCCAGGTTTTTGTGTCCCCTAGAAGAATCACCATATTATCTGTAGGTCTCACATGTAGATATTGAAGTGTCCTATTTACAAACACAAAATTATCCCTGAGGAAGTAAACAGTTTCCTGGGCTGTACATGCACTGCTTTCAGATAGTGTATATTATGACATGTGATTCAAGTCCACTTAGTAGCAAAAAGCCAAACAGGAAAGTATTTCCTTTGTCACAAGCTGGTGCTAGTCGAAGTAGAAAACACTGAAGATGCTGTTTCTCTTTCTTTGCTGCAACTGATGTATATGCCTGTTACAGGAGATATTATGGGTCATTTGAGTAAGGAAAAATGATATGTGGCAAGACAGAGAAGGACCTGAAAATCAGCTCCATGCGATGTTCTTCGATTTGTTCTAACAATCTAATAATTGTCCAGTCCTTCTACCATTTATAACAACTCATCGGCAGGTTATAGAAATGCATTGCATGCTTTTCTGTGCAATAGATTTGCACAGGACTAATTACAGTAAATCTTAAAGAATTACACACTAGCAAAAAGGAGCTATTGAATTTGTTCACACACATAGGACATGCGCTGCAAAGACACGCACTGTAAATTTCTCTTTCTCTGTAAAGATGTATTCATCTATGAATAAATGGCTAAAATTACTTGTGAAGCCAACAGATGTGTGAGCCAGAACCCAATCCTTACTGAAAAGACTGTTAAAGAGTGGTCCTTTTTCCATGCACGCTTATTTTGCATTCAGTCAGTGGATTCAGAGGGGATTCTATCAGATTGAAGAAAGCTTTTTAGTCTCATTTATGCAGCCTCAAACTCTGGGAATTGTAGATACTCCTGAGACATACTTTATGATTGTTCCTTGTCTTTGGAAAAGGGAAAACAATACAGAGCTTTATTCTTTGAACTGATTACAAAAGCAAATCTAAATATTTTAAGGGATTTGGCTGCCATGGTAAGGAGTTACTGATTCATAAATCAAATGAAATTCCTTTTACTCTTCCATTTGCCAATTCAATAACTTACAGCTACACAACACAGACATTACTAAGGCAACTTGTGTTCCTGACTCCTACCCTGTTGCCAACTGTCCTGTCTCCTGACCAAGTCTATTAAGCGCCATGCACATTCTGAGACCGTGTAAAATCTCAGCAGACACAGATGAATACCTCACAACCTATGACTTTCTACTTTACCTTTCTAAAAATGCCAACGGGCAATCTCTAGGAAATTATCAAGAGGATTATTACCACTGTGAGGCACACTCCATTTTTATTATCAGGACAATATCCTCCACTGCACTGCTTATCTTCTCAAAACTTTCACATAGTTTCTGTGATTACCAACTTTTTTTACTTTACTGCAATTTTTAATTCAAAAATTCCTTTCCATGCTCATTTTAGTAGAATTGCCCGTGGCCTGACCTAAAATCTTTCACTTCCTCTGCTCCAGGCAATTTCTAATGCAAGCGCTAATTCTTTTACTCCTTAACTTTCTCAAGTGCTTCTCCCATATTTGCATTCATGACTTCCTCTTGGCTTTAATTCTCTATCCTTTTTCCTCCAATTCTTACATATGTGACCTATATCTCTGCAGCTTCTCCCTAACCTCTATTACTTGGTTTATTTTCTCTCTCTCTCTCTCTCTCTCTCTCAAAAATGTTCAAAAAGAGGCTGAAAAAAATACACCTTACTTATCGTCTAAACCATTTTCAGGTTATTTGCTGGCTTATTATCCAAAATCAAACTTCTTACTCTAGTCCTTAACCTTCTCCAAATTTTCTTTGGAATTCTTGAGCCTATACCTTCCATTATGCTTCAGATCCTTCAGATCCCTTTTTAAAAAAAAGAAAAAATAAAAAATAAAAGAAGTGAATTTAAACATTCTGTCTGGATACACAATGAGAAGGTTGTCATCTGCAACATGATTGCCTGTCACCACTAATTCTCACCAGACTTCCCAGCATAACCCCACATATAGCTGGTATTTAGTGATCCTTATCCACTTAAACGCTTTCAACAGTGTTTTAAAAAATTGGGGTCCTTTTGACAAAACCACATCAACTGCATATGTAGTTATGTTGCTGTATTTGAGAAATCTCTAGCAGGAGAGAGATAGGGAAGCAGAGATAAAGAGCCATGAGGGTTAGCTGATTGCCCTGTCTAAGCTGAAGTCATAGTGGTATGCCTACCAATAGCCTAATTTACTAACTCCTG
>VZTU01029189.1:1583-13041 GCA_013400835.1 Zapornia atra
CAGTTAAGAGCCATGAGAATATATTAGTCAGCTGGAGGTCCCAGACTGAAAGAAGAAACAGTTTTTCTTGGCATCTGGTAGAAGACTATTATAATCTGGTGACCAATTAGCAAACCGCTGAATGGAGAGAACCAATAAGCTGTAGAACACATACAGGAAGGTAGCTCTCCAGCAGTTTCACTGGCCACTGTGATTTTCTCATATTTTAATTATTTGAAAGACTCATCAAGTAGGAACAGGAAAAATACACAGTTGAACATTAAAAAGATACCGAATTAGGATGCCAAGGCTAGCTAAAAATAAACCTGTTTCTTATCTGCTTGGCTGGAAAGCATGCTGTGAACCAAAAGTGACAGGAGACAAAGCACTGCAAGCACAAAATTATTTCTTTGCTTCATACAAGTGTGACAGCATAGACACTCCCTGGAACAGTGCTTTAATGCTACTACCTGCATAACACTCACAGAATTCAGGAGGTATAGATAAAAAGATAGGCACTTGGTTCTCACTAAGCATCTAACCCCAGCTTTGAGTTATTTTAATAGTTACCAATTAAACCACGGTTAGAGTAAATCGTTAATTTCATAGGTAAATTTTCCCCAGTTAGAATTTATATTGGATCATATGTGAACATCCTCACTAGGATAAGGGACCCATGGAGGGAAAGGAGACAAGGGAGTGATACAAATCCTATACTTGACCAAAGGAAGGGTCATACTATGTCGTCTGCTGTCCCTCACACTAACACCTACATCATCACTGTGGTGATGCTGTAGTTCCATCCATAACAAAGAACAGACCTGTCACCTGGTGGTTCTGTCATCAGTTCTGTTTCTACCTGAGTCTGTCCTTTGATAAATCCACGGTCTCTCTACATTTGATTGTTTTTCAGATCTGCTCCATATCTAGGTTACCACTTCACCACCATGCTACAGGAACTTCCTACAGCACAGCCCTTTTTCTCTCAATCCATAATCTGTGACAAACTGTTCTGCCTCAAAAGCTGTCCAGCATCCATCTGTCCAATTTGCCAGTAGATGCTTTTTATTTTTTCTGGCATTAAATTACCTCCTCGAACTTACAAAAAGTAATCACCTGTAAGACTGTGTCATGCAGAATTACCTTCTTTGATGTGCTTACCCCAAAGGACCACTTGAAGGTTTTCATATCTCCAGCTAGCTCACAGCACGCTGGAAAACAGCTGTCCCAGAGAGTCTCTTTTTGCATTGCTTGAATGAAATAGCTATACAGAAATGGAGAAGGCAATGTGTAAACAGGGACTTACTCTGCTGCATGGTCCCTCATGCTCAGGAGTTAAATAGAAAATGAGTAAGACAGACAAAAGCAGAAGCTGTACTGAGTTGTGCAGGCCCCCAGAATATTACCATGGTGCACAATCTGTAAGTTCATGGTCACACTGCAAAAGAGGTGTGGGATGGATACCAAGCAAGTAAAACATTACTTTAATTGACCCTCTTGGCTATGTAGATAAGACTAGACTTGGAGGACTCTAGGAACCTTTCCTAATAGGAGTTTTTCAGGAGGAGATTGCAAGGTATGAAAGTGTAAGTTGTGCTTCCTCTCCTGCCCTATTTTTGGACATCAGTGGCCTTGTATAACTGTAACTTTTCCTCTCTGTAGGAAGAAAAGATTCAGCTTTTCATTACAGCCTAGTAATTCTACTTTTTTGTTGTCAGGATCAAACATGTCTTCCTGAATGCTTTTTTAAATACCCACTTCAGACAAAGATGCAGCTGCAACTTGCATAAGTAGGTCTGTGTTAGCTTTAAATCAGCCAGCCTGGGTACTATACCAGCAGCCTGTTGTTGGTGACCTGTAGTTACTCTGTGCTAAATTATTGAATTCATTAGTAACCTAGAAAATTAGCAGGTTACTCTGCTGGATAAACACAAGCTAACTAGTTAAAGTTAGCTTAAATTTGTTAACACAAGCTGTAGTTACACAGGATCTGCAGAGCTGAGAACTATTTCTGTGATCTCAGGTTCTAGATTACAGTATTTCATGTTGCAACACATTGCAGTCTCATTGGCCAGTAGGTCACTGAGTCAATGTGACGTTCAGGACCCAGAATCCCCAGCTATTTCTCGGCCTAACACTGAAATGAAGTCAAACCACACTCAACCTTCTCCACCACCTGGTTTTGATGGGTGGAATAAAAATGAGGCATGAGGCCAGAAAGCAGCTGTACCTGTACAACCTGGAGGAACTATGGGACCATATTGGGAAAATATTTTGGTGGCATCATTGTGGGAAGATGTAGGGCACTCAGGATATAAATTTATCAAAACCCCCACTTTCATTGCTTTTTACTACTCATGAAACAAATGTAGTGGTTTCATAGGCCAGCATCATCTTTTTAATGGCACCTATCTGCATCCTAATTGCCAAAGTTGTTTGATAATGAGAGTTCTGGATGGGACGTCTACAGCTTTTCTTTAAAGTGTACCTGTTGAACTTAGAATTACAGGGTATCACAACTAAACCATATGACTAAGAGCATCATCCAGATGCTCCAGGATCTTTGATAGGGTTGGTGCTGTGACCACTTCCCTAGAGAGCCTGTTCAGTGACTGACCACCATCTCAGTGAAGAATCTTTTCCTAATGTCCAATCTGGACAATATTTAAAATTAGATGAGACTGGTATAAATGACTGTGTAATTTGGACACTGTCTTGGGATTTCCATGTCTTTTTAAAACTTGAGAAAAGTTGATTTGCAAATCAGAGAGTTCTGGCTTTAAAAAATGTGATAAGTTGAGTGATCAGAAAATGGTTCAACTGTCATCGTATTTACTTTCAGCTAATGAACATATTGTGATTTATAAATAAGAGAGCTCTTAAAATAGGTATTGAACCTTACACCTTGATTCTGATTGAGGGATGCAAGAGAAATTGCAGACTTACGATTCTAAGAAAATACTTTCGCATTTGCACCAATCATTTATTCTTCCATGGACTAGTTGAACACCATTCTTCCCAGTGTCTAAATTCTGTTCACATTTTTACCAGTGTCCCTCAAATATATCTGAATTCAAATTTTTGTGAGTATTCTTACCTCAGAAAGTATGACTGTCACTATGTCAGTTATGTGATCTGTCTAGTCTTACAATAGCAAATCAGAACCTGGCATCTTGTTCTTTAAAGCAAATCACAGGGTCTGAGCTGCAACTGAGCTTAAGGCGCATTGTTTCGCTTGCAGCCACGCAGCCAGTCAAGCTGCCTGGTTGTTGACTGTGCATTTATGTGGCAAGTCTTGCTGAGAAAATCTGAGTCTGCCTTTATCAGTAAGCAGTTACTGAGCAGAGTGCTATTCATGCTACCTGCTGTGCGATGTCTGCAGTGATGACAAACTGTGAATTTTTTTTACTTAGGTGCAACACTGTGAACTGGTTACCTTGAACTACCTGCAGCAGATCGAGTTTTTCTCAACCTATCTGGTGCAGAACACTTCTAAAAATCTGTTTGCAGTGTGTTGTAGGGCATTTTTTCTCAGTATCAAATCAACAGCAAACACTGTATGCCGCTAGAGGATGCAGATGCTGCCCAGACACTACGTAAGTGCATTTCATAGAAATACACACTTCCTGTGGATTTTTTTTTGGAGGGATCTCTGCTGCTTGTATCCTAAGTGAGTATGTGACTAAACAGCTGTGTAGAGGGATGCTTCAAGATGCAGGAAGGTCTTTTGTGGTTTATTAGACTATATAGTTGTCAGCAAGAAAGAATGCATTGGGAACACCAGGCATTTGTACAAGATAATCCATGTTGTAATTGCTACTCTATCCTCAACTGTATTTCTGTAGCAGAAAAACTAACACCAAGAAGATGAGTGGAATTATTATTTGTAGACCAGTGATGACTAACAGTTGCACCAAAATTTAATGGACAAAGAACTCTGTCTGTCCACAGGGGAGTGTGTTGTGTATAGGAAACTCCCTGTATAGAAACTGGCTGCCTATGGCTGCTGTGTGATGTTGCAGTGCAGCTGTGAGCCAGTGTTTCTGTGAAGGTTATTCACTTAGCATGGCTGTCATGATTTTCAAATGAGACTTTCACGCTGCACGGAGAGAGCCTTTCACATTTTCTCAGTTTGTAAAGGGCAGTTCCAGACCCCACTGTAGGGAGGAGTGTAGAGCCAAATAGCTGCTGATTAATGCCTTCTGGTTTGTGCCTGATTAATTTTATGGATTACAAGGAATAAAAGGCTAATTTGTCTCCTAAAGCATACACTGATATAAATGTGATCACATTTCTGCACTACCTAACTTGGGTTAATGGAGTGTTATTTAAATGTATTGTCTTCCTGGCATGTTCTGACTGTATCAATAATGTCTTTGTGTGGCCTGAACTTCCTATTCATTACAAATGGGTGAATAAGCAATAAGCAGCTGAACAGAATATTTCTTAAGCTGTCAAACTCAAAGCCTGAATAACCTAAAGAGGAGTGGAAGCAGACCTGCCAACTGTAAACAACAAACACTTCTAAAATTCAGAACAGCTTACAAATCAAATAAAACTGAACAGTTAGGTTGAACTGCCATTCAGTTGTAGCTTATGAAAACATTAACACACAAAAGAATGAAGGCACCAGCAGCGCCTGATACCAACTGCCTGGTTTTCTGCTTTTTTCTTCTGTCTCTTCCTGCTTCTTTCATGCCCAGCACAACACACTACAGGCATACAAAGGGAAAGGGCTGCAGGGTTCCCTGAATTGGCCCAGTTAGCTCTCTTCATGTTTGACTGCTAACTCCCCTGCATAAAGATTAGATACAGACTTGAAGTGAGTTTAATTTACCAAGAAGCTGAAGCAGCAGCAGAGCAAGATGTAGGTGTTCGTTTCTCCACACAGAGGCCTGAACATGCATAGCTTCTATCCTTGCGAGTTTGGCCCTTCCCTTTAGCTTCCACCTGTAAGAAATTCTTCTGAAATTTATAGACACACACATACCTGAATTTCAAAATATACAGTCATTTCCTCAGTTACTTTCCCCCCATAATCTCCATTCTTGCAAGCTGTTTTTCCCATTCCTTCCTGTTTTCCTGTAGCAATCCAGAATTCCATACTGAACTTTGGACATAGCATTACACACCACACATTTTCCTTTGGTCCTCTGTGGCAGCATGTGCATACTGAGGCTAGAGGAAAGCACCCAGGCTTTCCAGCCTGGAGCCTCAGACTGGAATGACAGTCCAGTCATTTTTAATGTGTAAATGATAGAAATGGACCCCACCCCCACCTTCTACAGAACAAGGCCATCAATCACAACTGTATCATATCAGTTTTATCCCGACCTGCACCCACAGGTAGCAGGCAAATACTGAATAATAGACAAAGCCATAATATATTCTTTTGATAATGTTGTTACAATTTTTAGGAAAGGTGTCTTGCTCTAGGAGAAAGCAGTATGACTGTCAGGGAAACACTTATCAGGGACCAGAAAATAAAGAGCTGAGTTTATTCGTCAAGACTGTCTGTCTTTCACAGCAACTCACCAAAACCAAGCATATTTTAGAAGGCCCAGAATGATAAAATGGTGTCTTTTTAGTCTGGGAAGAGGAGGAGGTCCTTTCAAGGACACAGTGGTGCTTTGCAGAAGACCAGTGACTGCGCAACATGTCAGTCAATGGAAGGCTCGTTTCGGAGCAGACCTTGCCTTTCCACTATAGGTAGCTATTGACTAACCTTACTGATTGACTACAATTCTTGCTGCATAAAAAATCTGTAAATATCACCTCTTTAATATGAGAAAAAATCAGGGAAAAACACAAATAAATTGCTTAAGCAAGTGCTTTCTGAACCATGTCGAACCAGACTCCTCGCCCTTCACAAGTTAAGGGGAGAAGGGAATAGAGCTGTCTGGACTTCAGAACTGAGGGCTTGCTTGTCTGAGTTACTCCAGTTGAAACTGTGACCAGCCAACAGGACTTCAGCCAAAATCACTTCACCTCTCCTCTCTCCCGTGTTTTTCCTATTCTGCTCCAACACACAGTTTCCACAGAAACAGAGTAGCGCAAATAGTACAGGGTTTTTTGGGTGCCTTTCTGCAGAACTAAATGTTCTTTTACCAGAAGAGTCTGAATATAGCCTTGAATGATTAACATCTCATTTTGATTAAAAGCTTTAGTAGAGTCTAGATTCAGGGGTTATCTGGATACTAAAAATCATAATTGAGATTCCTCTCTCAACATTTTAAACTTTGTGTAGTAACTCCATGGACTGCATGACTACCTGGCAGCAGAAACACAAAACTCATGTTCTATTTTATCACTTGATTCAGGGCTTCTTCAGATTTCTTTTCCCCCTAATATTCATCAGCAACACTGGTGAGTGTCTGACACAAAAAAGAGAATCAAGGACCACTGTAACAGCCCACTATATGGCTTTCATCATGCCACACAACCAAGGTTAGACTCAAAGCAGAATCCTCCCCAAGATGACACCTATTTCATAATTTACAATGTGTTTTCGTAAACTTAAAAATACAGTGAAGGTGATTGCTTTTACTCCATGTTCCCAGCTGACCACCAAGCAGGTACCCAAGCGAGTGGGTTCTAGGCATGCCACGGAGCCAGCCTCCTGACCTTCCAACCGCCCGCGAATAATTTCCCTGTCAGAAAAATGCTCTTGTGCCAGTCACTAAGCTCAATGATTAAAAATTAGCAAGTATTTCTTGATCCATATAACAGGTAGACTTTTCTGGGATATTTTCAGGTTTCTGGTCCTCATCCTCAGCTGCACAAGAGAGCTTCTTTGTGTGTTCCCAGTACAATGCACCGGCACAGGGAATGCCCAGCTAAACAAGCCACTGTGGTGGAATACAGCAGAATTACCTACTTCCTATTCAAAATTGTGAGTGCTTACTGTCCTCCTTCTTGACAATAGCCTGAAGTCAGTCGTGCTCCTTTTGTCAAGTAGCCAGGAGGACCCGGCGATTACTTTTCCCAGTGCTAATAATTTTTAACAACTCCATAAGTGAATGATCAATAGTATATCCTGGCAGCAGGAAAGGGAAGGGTGATGGAAAGATGCAGGATTCCTTGTATTCTGTTTTGCATCACACCAGTAATGGCGACCAAAGGCAGACAAAAAAAATCATGGAAAACCAAGTGTGACAGCAGGTACAGGGATGGCAGGCAGGTGTATAAAGAACACATTCTGCTACCGTGCAGGCCAGCGCTTGAGCAGCACGAGCTGCCAGGATAGGTTATTTTGTCATCCACCTTTGCAGCCTTCTGCTTTTCCTCCTGCGCATGAGGCAGCAGCTTTGCTGCAGAAGACCAACCCACCCAGCACTGCTCAGCATCCTTGCTCTTTTGTGGCCCTTACAAGTGCAGTGGGAGCAGCCAGCCTTGCTGGCCGCTTGTGCTTCAGGCTGCATGTCCCTCTCAGCAGCTGTCCTCCTCCTATGGATGTGGCACCAGCCCAAATGCACAGAAATGTCTTTCACCCCTTGGAGGTGAAAAGTCTTTTGTGATAATTGTGGATGGGGGCAGAAATACATGGTTATTAGCCCAGTTCAGATCCCTATTTCTTGTAATACTTGCTCTTCACTGTCTTTGCAGAAATTGAAAGCTGTCATTCAGAGATACTTCATCTGTGGGCGATAACATCCTGTTTTGTCTGCACTGCTGCAAAGTGTTACAACAGCCCTGAATCAAACTTCTCACAGAGAAACAAAGGTGCAAGAAGAAAATATATTTCACAGTTACCTCACAATACTATGGTTAAGGTTTTACTTAATCTTCTATAGTCACACACATTCTTAATTTAAAATTACTATAGTGCAGTAGTAGACAATTTGTTTACAGCCACTTTTATATAATTAATTTTTAGAGAGGAACAAACTTGGTCAAAAAATACCCTAGTCATCTCTGCCTAAAATTCTGATTGATTGTCTAGATAACAAGCTTTTCTACCTTTCTCCTAATTCAGATTAATTGACCAAGGGATTTGGATAAATGAATTTGAAAAAGAAGCAGCTTTTCATTTTCAAAAAAGAATGAGGGATGGAGAAAGGGGAAGAATCAACTTAAAGGTTGATTCTTTAAGGCCTACTGAAGTGCTATAAATCTTGATAATTTGTGTTCTCTGAAAACAATTTTTGGTTGTATTTCGCAAATTTATATGGTCCTTTTTGGATTTTTGGATTGTTTTCAGTATTCTTCAAAGGACCCCCTCACTGCAATGCAATGCTACCTTGTGCATGAAGTTTCAAAAAAAAAAACCCCCATCTTTTTCATAACATTGTACTTTCAGGTTTTAGATGGTAATGACTTATCACCTCCACTTTTCACTTCATACAAGGCTTCAAAATAAGCATTAGAAATGCAAACAACATGTATATGAAAAATACATTAGGCTTTTAATAGTTCTTTCAGCTTAATTCTCTGTGGCACTATTAGTGACAGGTAAAAATCAGACCAGTTAACTGCAGCTCGTGCAAAGAGGTGTAAAATTACAAGTTATCTGCCTGATTGTCTGTGCCCCTGGGAGGCATAAAACTGAGGAAGAGTGAGTGCAGTTATTGCTGCTCTGTTTTATTAGCTTTTTCTGTGCAGTGGGAACAACTCAACTTTGTACCTTTGGGTTTTCGAGGAGCATCTTTGGAGGAGACTGACTCAACATGCTTCTCACTTGCGTTCTCTTCCCGGCCAGATTTATGCCCCCATCTGCCAAACTGTGCTACTCTGATTTCCCTTCCTAGGGAGCCTGAGAGTAGGAATAAACTTATTATGGGCCATAACTATGGTCAGTCATAACTTTTTTCCACAAAACATACTTCCTTTACGTAGCATTAAATAAGTTTTCTATTGGAACATACTGATATTCACATTTTAATTGAGATTAAAAAAGCTTTAATGAGACCACATGACAGGTATATTAGACCATTTTTAACAGAGTATTTTTAATTGTTAAACCAGCCAGAGGAAAAAATAAACCTGAAGTTACAGCAATATAATTATTTTCTTACTATATTTTATGCTACATTTCTGTACATAAAAAGAGACTTTACCAGTGGAAAGAGAAAGTGGTGATGATTGCCCAACCTCCTGCACTAGGAAACCATCTTAGGGGTAGGCCATAAGAGAAGTGACTGAACATGCCATATTTTAAGTACTGATGGTCTCTACTGGTCAGAATAGTTCAGTTTTACCTCAGAGGCAGGACTAGAGATTCCCTCCTTCCAGCCCCTGAACCATAGGAAGGATGGTCTCAAGGATTTTGTCTGTTGATTCTCAGACATAGACAAACAGTTCTATAGTATGTCAGAGATTACTTACTGGGATTGAGGAAGGTGTGATAAACTTTGCTGAACACATTAGAAAACTTAGGAAATGCATAGTAATGATATTATTAGCTATTTACCTGTGGAGGCACCTGCAGGTCCTTCAGAAGGCTGGTTCTTCACTTTATGAGGCACTTCATTCCACTCCAAGTTCTATTCAATCCAAGCTGATGGTAATGGATGACAGATGAACGTAGTCAACAGGGAGAACTAACAGTAGACTAATTATCATACCAGGCACAGGTTGTAACATACAAGCTAGTTAATTACTGACAAGGATTTTGTAGACAGCGAGGTACTTAATATTAAGAATTTGAAGGAGGAAAAAAAGTATTTTGGGGAACTCCTGCACAAGATGAAAGAAGCAAAAAGTTATAAGAAAAAAAAATTGATTGGACTGATACATGGTAAAGCCTTGCTGAAGGGTCCATCCTGATCAGATATTTTCAGCCAAATAATATATCTTTGCCTGGGAGAGGTGTTTGCCTTTCAAGATTTACATACCACGGCCATAGTAACTGCTCAGAGGACAGCAATATTCGAATGACGCACAGCTCTTTCTGGATTGCCCCTGACACTGAGATGGCCAGGGTGTTGGAGGAGAGTAGTGCTAGCTCTGGATTCCTCAGGGATGCTGCAGATTCAGAAGTACCATACTCTGCCCTGTTGATTGCCAATGCCACTGTTGACCTGTTCAACAGGAGCACAGTAAACCCATTCCTGACACCTCTACTGGTTTCTTTAAATTCTTTCCACTGGTTATTTTAATTCTATGTGTGAAGTGTGGAAGGGGGTAAACTAAAGCTCTGTGATAAAGACATAGCTCTGATCCCCTAGTACTCGATAAAATAAATCTCTGTGGATCTATCTCTGCTCAGAACTAAGGACAGCCAGAAAACTTTGTTCCTTCCTAACAGCAATATCCATTTCCCTACCATGGTCTTTTATAAACTAGCCATAGAGCAATGCATGTGTACCTGTGACTTTTTAAATCCAAACCAAAGCACTCCAATGTTACCTCCCCTCTTGGAGTAGTACAAGCAAGTAAGTACAAGGGATAAGAAGTCACCCGTATATACATAGCAGTTGCAAGTCTCATCACATCTGAACGTGATGAATAGAATACAACTAGAAAATGAGAAGCCTGAGAAACTTTTTAGAGTGGCATTGCTGGCAAAGAGGAAGTCTGCAGCTGGCTAGGGTTAAGGTATGATACAAAGGGTCTTAAAAGTAAAGAAAAATCGTATGCATTGAAGTTAATCATGTTCTTTGCACCACTGCTTAAAACAAAGGAGGGTAGAAAGTCACTTTCTGACAATGCCAGAAAAGACTCATAGGGCAGATCCCGCCTGGTTGTACTGAGTTTTAAAATGGCAGCATGATTTGCATAGATACAGTGTAGGTTTTGAAATGGTACTGGAACATGCCAGTGTCCCGGGACTAACGTTCAATTAGCACAGTCTGTTAGAAGTATTAGGGGAGCTCGGTAAGGCCGCTGTCTCGGATGTGTCACTCCCTGCTTTGGTTACAGCTGTATTTTGGGAATTAAACTTTTCACGTAGAGTTGTCGTTCTTCTGTAAATTTTTGTCTGCTCCCCCCAGATGCTTCAAACTGTTTTTTTCTGTCAAGAGATGGTTCGGGAGGGCAGAGGTGGCGAAGCGTGTGCAAGAGCAGCCCCTCCGTGGGCACTCTCCTCCCCTCCCTGTAGCCGCCGCTGCCCGCCGACCCCGCGCGGCTGGCCCGGACGGCCGCCTCTGTAATTAAACCCCACTTCGCTGCAAGGCACCCGGCTCATGGTACACCCCTTCTTCTGCCTTAGGATCAAGCTGGGGCCCGGGGTTTTTCGCCGCTTTCCCTCCAGGAGGCGCGGCCGAGCGCCACACCACGAAGCGGCGGTTCTCCGGGACTCTGCAGGAGCACGGAGGCGCTGCCGCCAGCAAAGTCTGTGCGGGCGGGCGGGCGGGCGGCAGCGCTCTCCACCGGCCGGGCCGCAGGGTTCTCCGCCGGTCGGGCCGGGACGCTGCGGNCTGGCAGGCGGCAGCCGAGGCCTCCGCGGTGGGGCCGGTTCCCGCGGGCGGGCGCGGTGCCGGTGGGGCTGGAGGGGGTCGGTCTCAGGGGAACTTTCCTCCCGGGCTTTCCTCGGCCCGCT
>VZTU01029189.1:13080-167986 GCA_013400835.1 Zapornia atra
TGGTGTCGGCACGGCGGCGAGAGCCCTTTTCTCTTGCCGCCGCTCGTCCTCCCGCCCGCCCCGGCCCCTTTCCCTCGCTGTCGCCCTGGCAGGATCCGCCGCCGCTCTTCCGGCCCGGCCGGAGCGCTGCCTGCTGCGGCTGTCTGACCGCGTTCTCTCCGCACGAAATCCCCGCGGAGGTGCGGAGCGTTGCCCGCTGCCCAGCCCGCATGGCCGGGAGACGCTGCCTGCACACAGGCGGGTTCCACTGCCTCCTGCGCCCGCCCGAGGGGGCTGCGCTTGGCCGCTGCTGTATCATCGTGCTCCGCTCGGCGGTCCCCTGTTAATCCGGTCTGCCTCGTCTCGTGAGGTACCGGCTTAGTACCCAGCGCTGGCGTGTGCCTACTCCTTTATTTGTTGCTTTAGATGGGAAGTACCCCACAGCCCCCGGTGTCTGCCTGGCAGGTACCGCACCAGAAGTAATCGCTCAGCATTTCTTCCTGCCGAGAATCGAGCCCTTTATTTGCGGTACTGAATTCAGCCTCTGCTAAAACATGGTCTCTGTTGGAATTGCAGCAGAGTTGCTCTTTATGCAGATTCTGGTTTTCATGGAGACACCTGTTTGCTAGGAAAAGGGTATGAGATAGTTGAGCTGCTGTCAATAAATAACAGCCGCCTCTCCGCAGTGATCTGCATGAGTGAGACAGTGTGTGACCCACTCACATCAGCTTGCTCCTTCAAGTGATTATCCTGAGGAATTTTTCCCAGATGACATCCACCATTTCACACAGGACTGTACTTTGTTGTGTGCGAGTCATTCTGCTCTGAGAATAGCAGAATGCATCTGAAAACTCTGGAGCATTTGTGACCAACATTAAGTTCTTCTAACAGTTTGTATCATTGAATAATTAGGTTTTACAGTTTTGTTTTAGAAACTTGAGATTTGTTTTGTTACATCCTTTGGCAGGTCTCAGGATTTCATCGTTCAGAGTGGTGGGGTTTTTGCCATGTAAAGACATTCACAAGCCGTCAAGAAGCCTTTACTACATTAGTGCTTTATAACCCAGGCTCCCTGAATTTGGGAACAAAGAAGAATGTGGAAATCCTGGTGAATTGCTTTTCTTAGGTTTGATTAATATTTTTAAAGAAGGATTTTATGCACTTTGGTTTCATTCGACAACAAACTGAAATTGGTGCTTTCTGCTTGAAGGTACATTGATTTCTAATTGTTCTACTTGCTTCTGCGTGTGTTTTGTCACTTCTCCAGGCATACACTTTTTTATCAGTCTCTCATTTCCCTTTTGTCCATTTTTTTCTAGTGTCTATTTTCAGTTCTTCATTTGAGCAAAACATTTTGGGTGTTTCTAAACAGTTTTTTGTGCCTCTTTACCCCAAGTTTGTGACCTCTACAAGGAAAAGTCCTGGTGATGGAGTCAGCAGCAGCTAACAGCTAACTGGTAACAGTTAGTTAACAACCCAGCATGTAGTGGTTATCAAGTTAGTAATGAGTCTTCCTTTAAAACATACCCTTTACAGTTAAATAGAATATACTATCTAGTGACTAGAGAAACAATACGGGATGATGTGTGTAGCTCTGAGATACTGCTCTGTGCCTAGGTTATTTTCTTGGTAACAGTTGAATCCTCTTAATTTAGAAACTTCCCAATTGTGGGCAAAACTGTCTTGACTCAGGGAATTTAAGTTATAGCCAGTTATCATAAACCTTTAATTATCAATTAAGCTAGTGAGACACAGCCAGTTAAACACTGGGAGGGAAGACTCCTTCCTTCCCCCTGCCCTTCTGTCCTGACACCTCCCCTCCCCTGTTTGTCCCCATGGGTTACACTCTGTCCCTTGGGTGATGCAGTGCTGGTGCAGGAGGGTGGGGTTGCTGCTCCTTCAATGAGTTGGAGTTTTGTTGGACAGTGGGCTTGGTCCATTATGGAGCAGCTGGAACTGGCCGTGATGAGCACAGGTCAGTTGATGGCCTCTTCCCATGCAGTCCTCTGCTACCAAATCTTGCGGTGTATCCCCAACGCACTGGTGTGCCCTTTGGGTGGTGCTGGGAGAAAGGAACTCTGGTCTCCTTTCATAGAGACAAACATCTCTGCTGTAGCTTGCTAAATTGCAATATTGTGTTATGTCACTCGGCTGTAAGACTTTTACAACTCTTATTTGTTAACTTGTCTGCTGAGCAGTTTCTGCTCTTGTAGAATTACTGATACCTGGGTTCAGAGGCACTGGCTTTCCATAATGATCACGTTGATACATGTTTTCATAGTGGGGCTTTTTTCCCCAAAACGCTCTCAAAGAGGTAGTTTTCTTCCTCTTTTCAGGTCTGAAGGTACAAATTCTTCTGATGCAAAGGTGATAGCTCAGGTTGACAGAAGAGTCAGAGATCTGCTCCACCAGTGTGAGTATTTATGTTCTTCTCGGAGATCATTTAATTTCCTTCTTGGTTTGTTTCTCCCACTCATTGAACAATTTTGTTATCTCATCCCTTTTATCTTGAGATCTGAATTGCTGCCACCTTGACTTCCATCTGGGATTGTGTATGTTAGAGGAGATGAGATTTCAGGTTTGGGGGAATTGAGCTGTCCTCTCAATCCTTGCAAGGTGGAATATGAGGAGAATGAGGAGTAATTGGGAGCAGTCATATTTAACAGAAGGTTTGGGGGGGGGGGAAGTTTTGCTTAGGTGCTAAATTGCTATGGACAGCAGAGCCTGTGTGCACAGAGCTGGATCCAGCTGTCATATAAGCTGGCAAGTGTGGCACAGTGGTGGTAAACGGTCAGTGGAGTATATTGCTGTTGTGTAGTCTAACTTGCATGCTGCCTTGGGTGTGTAGTAAGACTCCCTTCCCGAGTCCATGTTGGTTTTAGCTGTACAAAATCTTTACTTGATGTTTATCGTAGAAATGCTGAAAGTTATGTGGTTTTCCTGAACTTGTTGCAGGAGACAGAGTCCTTGGAGTGAAGAGATTGTGTATTGATACTGCTCTTGAGCAGACAGGAAAGAAGCCATTCTTCTTGCTCCTCAGGGCTTTCTGTCCTACACCGTGCCTTAAACATGGAAACTGTAGAAAAGAACAGTGTATCCTTGAAACGTCCTCACTCTGAGGATGATGTGGCTAATGCAGATGAAATTAAAAGACAGAAGATCTCAGAGAAGTCTAAGGCAGGGAACGACTCTGGGCAGAGTGTTGAGACTGTGACAGAAGAAGCTGACAAATCTCTGCTTGAGGACACAAAAAATGAAATAATCCCCAATGAGGAAAATGAGGAGCAGGAAGATGAGGAACTAGAGGACAGTGATGACGATGGAGATCCAGAGAGCTTTGCGGACATGATGAAGCATGGACTGACAGAAAGTGATGTTGGCATAACTAAATTTGTTAGCTCTCATAAAGGGTTTTCTGGAATCTTGAAAGAGAGGTAACCGTCTTGTTATGTACGTTAATTCCTTGTGTTAAGCAGCTGCTGCTGTTCTCCATTTTCCTTTCTGACTTTTAGGATGCAACTGGATTATGTGCAGGCACTTGGGAGGTTCATTGCCCTCTCTTCCTAGTGTTGAGACTGAAAGAAAGGTTTAATTTGGGACTCTTCTAGGTCACGATTACATTGACCTTTGCCATTTGTGTTGCTCTCTGGTAGCAGCATACAGCATAAAACCTTGGGAGTACCCCCACCTTTTGCACCACTCTTCAGTGCTGATACAAGATGCACTGGAGAACAGCATTGAGACCACCACACTCTGGTGGTTCTTTCCTTTTCCCTGACTGTTTTGTGCTGGTATCTGTAGACATGTGTATTGTCAGGTGGCCTGTTGGGCTTTAAAATGTGTCTGATCAGTTGTAGTGTCATTTACATAAAAGGGAATGGTAGAACTCAGGGTGTGGAATTTTGCATTGTATGTTTAATAAGATTTTAGTAGCTTTTTAATGAAACAACTAGGTTTTTCAAATTAAATAACAGCTTTGAATCAAAGAGAATGCAAATATAAAATCTCACTGAAGTGAGAATCATTGTTGCCCTGACTTAGCAAAGCAGTTAAGGATGCTTTGTTTACACACCAAGAATTTCCTCTTTTTAAATACTGGCAAATGGTACTTAAATCACTTAGCAATTGGAACATAGAGTGTCTGTGCTTTGTTACAGTCAAGATTTTTATTATGGACATAGTGGCTTGATGGAAAATGTCACAACCAAATACTTTGTTGCTGTCATAGAGTATGCAAAGTAACTAATTGAAAAAAGTTCTGTCTTCCTGAATGTGTGCAGCAGAGCTGGATTTGTCCTGCTTTCCTTAAAGAGAGGGTAACGTGCACTTTATTCTGCTGGTTACTTGAAGTGACTGAGCTAATGCGTTTGTGTTTGCAGTGTAGTGATGCAGTAGAGTCTTAATTCCCAGTAATTACTGGGACTGAGGGTATGCATTACTGATCTCTGCAAGCTAGTGAGAAAATGACTCCAAATAATGTCAGCAGGTGCTTGGCTATCTGCAAAGAAATCAGCTGTGTTTAGATGTGCCAAGCTTTCTCCTGTGTTCTCCTGGTGCCCTTCTGAAGGGTGAGAATAGGTACAGCTTTCTCATGGTTGAAGTTTCTTTTATGTGAACTGAACTATGTGAATTCAGAATTCTTGAGTGATTTCTGCTAACAAACAGCTTCTTGGGAAAGGACTTTTACGTGATGTGAGACTTTTAACTTTCTTACTACAAATTTAATGTGTGTTTCTTCCCATCAGATACTCGGACTTTGTTGTCCATGAAATAGGCAAAGACGGACGAGTGAGCCATTTAGATGACTTTTCTGTTCCAGTGGATGATGAGGTAAATTTTGAGGTAAAGATTTGGTAACAGCTGTGCTCCATAAGCAGAAACATTCCAAAGCTGCAAGTTGTTCCATGTGAGTTACTGGATGTTTATTTTTTCCCTGACAAATACATACTAGGACCCACCAGAAGAAACATTTACAGTTTTGTCAGAGGAAGACAAGAAGCGTTTAGAGGAGCTCCAGCTTGTTAAGAATAAGGAAACTAGTGTTGCCATAGAGGTAAAATTAATAAATAATGTAAAGTTTTGGGAGGGGGCGGGGGAGGGAGACACAACAATGAGGGAGTGAGTGGAAGGTATGTGCTTTCTGGTGTATGTAAGGTATAAGAGTGGTCTGAAAATGATGCAGCAGGTGATACAGAAATGTTTGCAGTTTAATTCTGTAAAGCCTTATACTCAAATCATGCTCGTGAGTTTTCACTTTGATTTCAATGGGACTGTACACATGAATTTCTTAATTTTCATGGTGTTATAATTTTCTTGTAGTATTTTTGTTTTCTGTCTAGGAGTATTTTATAGAATAATTATGTAAAAAGATTAAATATCAGAGAGAGTGGTAAGGTGCTGGCACGAGTTGCCCAGAGAGGTGGTGTATGCCCCATCCCTGGAGGTGTTCAAGGCCAGGTTGGATGGGACACTGGGCAACTTTGTCTAGATCATGCCTGGAGGTTGGTGACCCTGCCTGTGGCAGGGGGGTTGGAACTCTGTGATCATTGGGGTCCCTTCCAACCCAGACCATTCTATGATTCTATGATCCATCCTGATGAAAGGCTCTTTTCTATTAAATGACTGAACACTGACCTTGAAAAAATCATCAATGTGCTCTTCTGTAACAAGAAAAATAGGATGCAAAGTGAAATGAAAACTTGATATTTTTAAGCATGTAGATACTCCATATACTTGAGGGATAACTGTTGAGCTAAATTTGGGACACAGAGATGAGTAGGAATAAATCTGGCAATTTCAAATAAGCATTCACGCGTTAAATATACGTATCTAGCCTCTTATTTTTTCCATTAATGCATATAGAAAAACAACTTTTGGCACAGTTTTCATTAGAAGAGGGAAATTTATTAAGCACAGAAGCAGGGAATAAATCTTGACAATTTTTTGTTGAGGCTGGGGTTTGTAGCAGTTATTTATTATTTTTCAAATTAATTTTAATACATAGGCCAGACTTTTAAAAGTATACCCGTTCAGTACTTTAGTGGGATCCGATAGGTTTTCTTTAAGCATACAGAGTTTAAATGAGAGAAACCCTCCCCTGTTTGGTTTCTGCATGTGTGCATATTAACACAGGTAATTGAAGACACCAAAGAAAAAAGGACAGTTATCCATCAGGCTGTGAAGTCCTTGTTTCCTGGACTGGAGACCAAAACAGAAGATCGAGATGGGAAAAAATACATAATTGCTTATCATGCTGCTGGGAAGAAAGCACTGGCAAGTGAGTTTCAGTGTGACAGCATTTGGGTAAAGTAAATGCTAAAATTATCCCCAAAATAGAAATTGTTACTGAATGCTTGATGTGGAACGTACCTCCTAATGTAGTCTGGCTTTGCTTTTTCCTCTTTGCAGCCAATGCTGTGCATCTAAGATGGCTAGGAACTAAATAGTCTGAAATTTAACTTAAAATGTTTCACATTTTTTTGTTTCAAAGTCATTCATGAAATACAACTGTGCTAGAAGCAAGAAATCTTTTGGTTTTTTGTGAGGAACAGGCAAAATAGGTGCCTTATGTTCAGTATAGTTTGAACTCTGCTTTCATGAAGTTACCTGGATGTGCAGGTGTACGTTGTACGCTGTAGTTGAAATGCGTACATTACGCTGACAGTGTAATCTTGACTGTCTTGAAAATCCATGCAAAATTCTCAGTGACTTGAGTAGACAGAAGTGCCTGCTTGCTTTCTCAGAGATACAGTTTTATGTAAACATATATACCATGACTATTTACCATGACCTTTAATGCTACTTTTGTTTCCATATTTGGAAGCTAAATACTACTTCTGTGTCGTCATCTGTATTTGCAGCAAATTGTCTTAATTCATTTTGGAGCACAGTTAACTATTTTGAAATAATAAAAATAATGGAGGAGTCTCAATGAATTGTTACCCACTTTAATCTTGCCAAACACCATTTTGGTTACTGGGGATAAATTAATGTGTTCTACATCTTTTAATGTTATTACAAATTTGTTGCTCCTGTAAGTTGAGAGAATTCTCTAAATGGAGAATTTTTTAACAAAAGGTATTAAGGTTTGGTGTAAACTAATTATTCGTGTGTGCCATTTCAACCTTTTACAAATGACTGTACATAAACCTAGCCCATTCATTTTAAAGATGAAGATGGAGAAAAGGGTAAGGAGATAAGATAGTTTAAAATTGGAAATAACACCATCTCCATGTTCAATTTAGTTACAATTTTTTTAAGGCTTATTCTAAGCAAGTATGGGAATCTTGTATTTTTATTGGTACAATTATAATGTGTTTATGTATCTTGTTTAACCATGTTTAGAAAACTTGTATGTTTGCATGCTTTATGCATGGAGTATGTATACTTACCAGCACAAAATTCTCCTCAACCAGTTTTGTTCTCTGTTTGTAATGGTTTTACCTCCACCTTTTCTTTCTGCTGCTTCTGTTCTTGAATCATTGTTACAGTCAAGTAGTTTTTAAGCTGCTCGGTCTGATTTAAGAAGTACTGCATAAAAAAGAGTTTAAGTACTTGAAATACGCTGAAAAGAATTTAGTGTGTCTCTAGGATTAAAACGTTATCTGGAGCACCATCTTGTGATGCAGAGAAGCATCATCCATTTAAATTGAATTCCTAACTTGTGATGCTAGAAAGACCTGTGCATGGAGACTGTGCAGTTGGAGTGAGTGTGTGTAAATGCTTATGAATGTGCGATTTAAGAGTGCAAGTACTTTTTTTAGTCAGGATTATATTTATCTTTCATGTTTATTGTAGCCACTAAAATGTTTTAATCTTGAGTGGGTTCCCCAGGCAAGTAACACTTCAGAGATGTAGAATATTTGATTAGGTGAGAGATCCAATTGCTTTTGTTGATAAAGTAAAAGCTTATCAAACATACTTTCCTAAAATTTAAAATTAGAAGCTGCTTTGTGTCTGTAATAAGTTTACACCCCAAATAGTTAAAATACTGCCTCACTAAAATGTCAGTAAACTGCTGTTTCATCATTGTCCACAAATTAAGTCTGTTGCATCTCCGATTGAAGCTTTCCATATGTTCACTGTATGCCTCTGCACGATTCCATTGCATAACTGTCTAAATTGCTGTCATCCACCACCTAACTGTTGGATGCCCCCAAAAGCATAAACAATCCCATAACCATAAACCTGCATGTTCACCTCTAAAAACCCTTTGACAGTCTAAAAATTAAATGGTACTCTTTTGTGCTCTTTATGCTATGCACTGGGACAGAGGTCAGAACTGCAACAGGTAAGAGATGTTGACATTTCATGCTAACAAAATGAAATGACAACCATTGCGACCTCCTAAATAATGACAAGACTGGCCAAACCAGTAACAATTAATTCTTAAAAACACCCTACCCATAAGTAATGCTTAAAATTCCCTGGAAGAGCCTTGTGCAGCCCCTTTTTCCTAGTGCAGTATGGGCAGTAGTCATTCAGTGCAGAGAAAATCTGCCAGTAATAAGTGATGTGAATTATCAATTTTGACAATACTGTTTAACATGGATGGTAAAATTTCCATTGATTTCACCAAGCCTTTGCCCTTCAGCCTTGTATTTCAGACACCGCTGTCTGTGTGTATACAGCTTTAAAAGTGTATGTCATACACCCCCATATTTAAAAAGAGCTTCCAGCCCTTGAATTGGAGCAAAACGTTTGGGAAAAGGGCTTGGAAATACACTTTTACTGTCAGAAATGTAACATCTCTCTGAAACATAGCCATGAGGACTGCAAGCTGTCCATCTGGTCCACCTACCCAGTTGAATACTTTGAAGTATTGGGTGAGGAACGGTTCAATACCAGGAACTGCAGCCTTCCAGTACCTGGCATGGCCGCAGTGATGCACAAAGTGTAGGAGCCCCTTGGTGTATATACAGCATATATATATATATATATACACATACACTATATATAATATCTATGGAGTCTTTTTAGTGTGGCCCGATTGGGGCTCACTTTTTGAAGATGTTTAAATGACTGTGTGCAAGATGGATTAGTTAAAATGAAAGAATGATTCCAGCTGGAGACTTCCCTTGTGAGGCAAGCTCTGTCTTCCTCTCTTCCCTCTGCTTACTGAGTTCTTCGCAAAGGACCAACCTGTTCAAGCTGAACACAGTGTTTCATGGACTGGATTGAAGAGTGGTGGCGGCTCAGAAGGGAGACCAGCAGTAGCATGAGGTCTCTTAACAGGTTTTGTGGTCCTGTTTAGGTCCTCCACAAAGAGGTCTTTGCTTAGAAACTGAGGGCGCAAAGCACATGTTGCAGTAGTTCTGAACTGGTCAAAAACTACACATAAAGTATTGTTACTGTAGCATCCAAAATTGTTTTTGCAGAAGTGTGTGTATGGGTGGTATAAAAAAAGGCCAGAAGACTTCTCTTTTACCAGCAAGCTTACTGCAAATTAACCGTACTCACTGTCTGTGTGGGATATCTGGGCTTTATTAAACTCATGTGAACCAAAAGAACAAAATCTCTCAAGTCCTTCCTTCCTTCCTGCATTGGTGTTCATCTACTGGAATAGGACTGGCTTTTTTAGTCAGCTTTTGCTGCTTTAAGCCCTTATTGTACAAAACCAGGAATACCTGCTTTGAGAAATAAGGGGCTTCTTATTTAAAACAAAACAAACCTTTAGATTTGTTCATATAAACCAAAGAATTTATAAACAAAGCACCTCCAAATTGGGTGCTAAATCTGTGTAGAATCAGCCCCCCTTCCCAGGAATGGCATCAACAGTGGAGGATTGTAAAAGGAAGGTTTTACCTCTGGAGGCTTTTATGTGCAACAAAATATTGACAAATACATCGATAGTTTTCATTCCCCCCCAGAGAAGGCCAAATAATTGTACAGAATTGTTGTTAGTCTGTAGGAGCTGAAGTTATCTCGCCCTCTGGGTTCTCTAAACACGGCACAGTATCTGGCGTAAAATACTTGTCTACTGTGCCAGATTTCTCTCTCCCATAGGACTTTAAAACAAAAATTCAACTTAAAGTAATTTTTTGTAGGCATATATTTTTTTAAGGCTTTTGCAGAGGTACAACTCATGCTTTTGCATGACAGACAGCAATATCCTACAGAAATAAAGAATATGTTAGTTCTATAAATAATAATTGTAGTCTTCCCACAAACAGGGCTCCAGTGATCCTCATCCATTAATTGTAGAAGGTGCTAGATTAAATGTGGAGTGGCTTTTATAGCTGAAAGTCAGTGCAATGTTAAGGTTTTTGAGACATTTAATCAGGCAATATGGCAGTTAAATGACTTGGGTGTATTTTTAGATAATTTCATGACAAAGGAACATCCACTGTTTGATTCAGGATTTTCTAGGAGGTAGATTTGATTATGGAAGTTTACAGCTCAGGGGAAAGGGAGGTCTCTTTCAATGTAATTTGCAGGTTTTGCTTTCAGTAACTCCCTTTTGAATTGTCTTTTTCCTTTTTTCTTAAACAGATGGAAATTAGCAAAATTGACTCTTGTGTATTTGTTTTAAATGTAGCTGCAATGGCAAAGATACTAATTTTTTTAAAATTACACATCACAAATTTTAACCTTTTGTTTTTAAAGATCCAAGAAAACACTCTTGGCCAAAATCTAGGGGAAGCTACTGCCACTTTGTACTGTACAAGGAGAACAAGGATACTATGGATGCCATTAATGTCCTATCCAAATTTTTGAGGTAAGCCTGGCTGGCATGCAGTCCTCCCCCGTCTGTTTCACATCACTATAAATGTTATGCTTCAGAATTATGTAAGAGCAACACAAGTGATGACTATTTCCTGATTTGTAGCCAGTGGGTTTTTTTTTTTAAAAGAACCCAAGTTATTTTAGACTATTAAATTTAAAAATTGCAAGTTATGAAAGGATGTGAGAGTGGAACAAAATGATCCCAAGAAATTTGACTGAATTCTACTACTTCAGTGGGAAAAGGTCTGTGATTGAAGTTGGCTGATTGAGAAAGGTTTGGCAGCTGAAAGCCTCAGTGTGCATAACCTGAATTAAAAGCCATTTTTTCCCCAGCGTGTGAATATATGCAAGCATGTTTTGAACCTGTCAGATACTGTTGTGGCAATATGCTGATCAGTTCCTAAGCAGTTGCAGTTGATAAACTGTTGTCCCATGAACTAACTTCTCCATGGCAACAGTCTTAGTTCCTTTCACCCTATCAAGTGTGGCAACAAAAAGATTTGCCAAAGACATGATGTGAGCACAGTGACTTGCAGAGGAAGAACTATTTTAAAATTGAGTCAACTCAATGATCTGCTCGTAGGGAAACTTCCCCACTTCTCCCCTCCTTTTCCCTTCACCCTTCCTGTCAAAAAATAAATGCTTGTAGTCTGTACACTGCTAGTATTTGAGAACAGATTGGTAGGAGCATAGTTTGGTGGAAAAACGTGTGTAATGGCATTCCTGGTTCCCCCTGGTGCCCATAGCTGGAATAACTGGAAACACAGGCTGTAAAGTGAAAGGGAAATTTTCCTCCCAAGGAAAGAAATGGATCAAATTTAAATTAACTTCCTGTATTCTCACATGATGTGCATTCATGGTATTCAAACAGACATGTTACTTGAAGTTTAAGGAACAAATGGACATGAATTTATTTCTTTTTTAGTGAAATTAGTGGTGGCTGTGCATTTGAGTGGATCTGTGTGAGGAAGTTATTCAAAGCTCATATTCTGAAAGCACAGTTGTGGTAAAAGTGAATCTACATCTAACTAAAACAGAAGTTTCTCTGTGTTTTATGTACTTATAGATGATATTAGAAAATGTCACATGCCAAATTGTAGCCTAGTTCTGCAGAAAGGATGTATGTTTGTTATTTTTAATACAGAAGATTAATAAGTCTAGGTAATTATCCTTGAAAACTATGTTCACTCTGTGGCTATTTCAATATGCATAATATCTGTTACTGTTGCTTTTTAAGAGTGAAGCCAAACATATTTTCCTACATGGGAACTAAAGATAAAAGGGCTATAACAGTTCAAGAGATTGCTGTTCTTCGGTAAGTGAAAGTACACTGGTGTGTTTGCACTCCTACCGTGATAGCTCGAATATCTCATGTGAGACCCTGAAGACTCATTATGCATGTGACAGAAATGCTGGATTCAGGTTCTCATCGTGTAAAGCACATGCATTAATGAAGATGCTTTAATGCTTTTTTTTTTTAATCCCATAAGTAACCTACTAAGAGAAAATAAAATTTGGTGTATTCCAAGATAATTATGTGGTTTCTGGGCACTTGAAACTAGTGTTACATCCATAACTGAGAATGATGCATGCATCAGTCTCCATCTCTGGAGATATTCAAGACTCGTCTGGACGCCTATCTGTGCAATATGAGCTAGGGAGCTGCTTTGGCAGGGGGGTTGGACCCAATGATCTCCATTACAATATCTGTTCATCTGTCTGGAATGCTCTGACTGGACAACTATTTCAACTCTTTGAAAACCAAACTCAAGTGAGGAATTCCAAAGTTTGAGAGCCAGAAATTTGATTAAATCCTTGTTAAAAGGAGGGCACACACTGCTAAATTACTGATGTTTTTCCTCCCAGTGGTTGGCATGTGCATCTGTTCGCACATATAAAAGGAATTACTAATTTGTGGGTCGTGCAGAGCCCCAGACCCTTGTTGCTGCAAGACATGTTTGCGAAGTGATGACCATTAAACAAAGTTGTGGTGTGGCCATGTCAGGTGGTGTTCTGTGTATGTTTAACATGATCACGTTTTAATTTTGTGTCCAGGAGCTTCAGCATGTTGTAATCATCAACTGAGGGGAGCACACTGATTTGTAGTATCTGTGCAGTAGTGCCACAGTACCCAACTGTCCTGCACAGCCTTGGAGAAAGGTGGTGTAGGAGAGGCAACGTTACCGCTTGTTAGCCTGCTCTGAGATGAGTACGCTGGCCAGGCTCCTTGATGAACTTGTCTATCCTGCTGCAAATTTTGGAGGAAATAGCAAAAGAGCAGTTCAGTGATGCAAAGAAGAGGGTATGCGTCCAGAATGTACTTGCAAAAGTGACAGATACCAGTGCCAGATTGAATTTTGTACTCCTTCATCTGTGTTAAGCTTATGCAGGGGCTAATTACTTACCTATTGTTTATGACTGTATTAACTGGAGTGTATTCATGGTGTATTTACTCAAAGCAGAGTTCAGTCTGTGGGGTACAGTATACATCAGTACTTTTTGTGAGTGCATATAGTAACAGACATAAAAAGTACAACAGTCTTTGTCACATTATACATGCTATATCTGTTCTTCTAGATATTTAATTAAAATACTTTGAAAAGGAAGCAATAGAAAATCAAGGATACTCCGGGGTTTTTTGAGGAGTTTTTTTGGATGTGGGTTTTTTTTTGTAAGTGCCAACATGTCTATATTGATTTAACTATCTAGTTTTCTAAGCGTAGGTTGGTCACTGTGTCTGTCTTTTTTTAGAATCACTGCACAAAGACTTGCTCATTTGAATAAATGTTTGATGAACTTCAAATTAGGAAACTTCAGTTACAAGAACCATCCACTGAAACTGGGAGAACTGCAGGGGAACCATTTCACTGTTGTTCTCAGGTAATGTTTTAGTATGGATTTAGACAGTTCTGTTAGCATTTCTTTAAATAGTTAAAGGATATCAGTGCATCTCTTGTTACAAAAAAGAAAAGTTCTGTTGGCAGAAGTCTGAATTTAAATGCTGTATAATCTTGAGCTTATTATGGGTCTCATAAAATGATGTAAGCTCTCAATAATCTGTCTATAACTTCTTTTTTAATGCTAGAAACATAACAGGAACTGATGACCAGATAGAGCAAGCAATGCACTCTCTCAGGGAAATAGGATTCATTAATTATTATGGAATGCAAAGATTTGGAACCACAGCAGTTCCGACATATCAAATTGGCAGGTATGTGTTGTTTCCATCTTTCCATCTAGATTCTGGAAAGAACTTGTTTCTGAACTTGCTTTTCATTAGGTGTCTTGCATAATACCACTTCTTCTAATATACATAAATCTAAACACTGATACTTCTTTTTTTGATAATTTGGCTAAATCTTCTTTAAATATATTTTGCTGTCTTTTAAGAAACTTTTCTGTTTGAATCATAGAGCTATTCTACAGAACAACTGGAGTGAAGTAATGGATTTGATACTAAAACCACGACCAGGAGGTAAGGACTGAAAAATGATACTTTAACTGTTTCTTCCTCTCCTCCTCCAAGAATTGTATGTTCAGGAGAAACACTTTCAGGTTCTTTCATTTTGAAAGTATGTTTGTGAGGACAGCTTTGTATGTGCTAAAACCTCATCCAGGCGAGCAATTTCAGACTCTGCCTTTCTCCTGTTTCCTTGCTGTGCAGTTTCTTGCAATGGGAGTGAAAAGGGACCTGAATACTTAAACACAGAGTCTGCTTAGCCTTCCAACCTCAGTAATTCTCTTAATTACCATGACTGAAACTTTGGTTTTTCAACTGTTTTAACAAAAGGTGAGATGGATGGCCTGTAGTTAAAATATTTTTATTTTACATCCTTACTCCAGCTGAAAAGGGATACTTGGTAAAATGCAGAGAAGAATGGGCAAAGACTAAAGATCCAGCAGCAGCCCTGAAGAAGCTACCCGTAAAAAGGTGCGTGGAAGGACAGCTTCTACGCGGGCTCTTAAAGTATGGAATGAAGAACATAATCTCTGCATTTGGCATAGTGAGTGTAAAAGTGCTGTGGGGTATTTACTTGAATCAACATGCTTTCATGGTATCATGATGAATTTGGAATAGACTCATAGATCCTTGATGAGTAGAAGGTTAAGTGTAAAATCTTTACCTTTATGCTGCCTTTATGCTTGAAGTACTGCTGCGTGGTAACTGATGACATCTGTAATTAATGTATGCATAATGAGCTTTCCAATTTGTACAGTCTGTCTGGTACATTGGAAGCAATGCAGTTACACTTAGTAACCATGGATAATACAGCTCTGAGAATCCTGCAGAAGTTTGGTATCAGAGTTTTTCTGTTGCAATAGAAGTATAAATCAAATTGATAGTGTGCTGATGAATCAGCTTGGCAAAGAGGTGGTGGGTTCAGTGTCATTTTCAAGTACTGTAATCAAGAGCAAGTGTTTGTAGAAAATACCTCATCATCAGCAATCTACTGGGCCTATTGTAGGAGCTGAGGAATAATCTCTTGTTTATGAAGAAGATAATTAGAACTGTGCCTTCGCATCTGCAAAGTTCACTTAAGATTTTGGGTGGTTAAGTACGAACTCAGTGGTTTATAATAGCTTAATGTGTTTGAGCTGTTGAATAAAAAAACCCTTTTTCATTTAAGCACAGGGCTTTTGTGCAGATTTCAAGTGTATAAAAATGTTATTTCTTCACAAACCCCTTCCCCAAATAATGAACAAACCCAAAATCTATATACCAAGAAATTGGGTTAATCTTGTTACCCCAAGAAGGTACATTTCAAATATATGCTTTTTTGGTTATGATTGACAGAAAAAAACCTAAAAATACATCTTCCTAATGTTTCACTTCTCTTTTTCTCTTTACCTCTAGATACCAAGAAATAATCGTTTAATGTATATTCATAGCTACCAGAGCTATGTGTGGAATAATATGGTGAGCAAGAGAATAGAAGAATATGGCCTTAGAGCTGTACCAGGAGATCTCACACTTAAAGGAGGTAAAATCAGACAAACAAAGAGCCAGTGATTCTCCAGTTCAAATTCCTAGGAAACCAAGGCACATACCTGTTTATGTGCATACAAGTTTTCTTTTCCTGTTCACCCATTATGGTCCAGTCATTTCTGTATCTGTTAGTCACTTTTAGTCAAATTTTGCAAGACATTGGAAGTTAGGTATTACTCTTCCATGAGCTATTAGTGTACTTGTTTTTCCAGTAGTTGGATAGGAAGGAGAGATTCTATGATGGACTGACAGTTCTTAAGAATGAACTCAAACCTGGTTGAACAGAACTACAGAAGGATCAGTGTTTTAATCACAGACATTTTTATTTGTATTAGTATCTTGTAAAGCAGAGGTTCCACTCAGTTAAAACTTTCTTCACTTGGGTTTGCTGTGGCATTTCCCTGGGGTGAATATATCCACAGTATTTCTCCTTCTTGTATGCCTGATGCCTTGTTAGAGGACTGTTCATCTAGGAGTCCTTACTTCAGCTTCAAAAGTCACTGGAAACCAGGCTGTGGTTCTGACAGTAACCGTGACAACCTTGAATATTGTTATTTCTTCTCTTGGAAATGTTGTCTGTTAAGTGGAGATAAAACATTGGTAATTGTCCCTCAAAGTAGGCTTGTTTCAATTTTAAATTTAGCTAATGTTAACTTTCACAGGTACCCATACTGGTAACTCTTCATTTTTTCTGTCATGATTGTAGCAACAGCTGTTCATATTGAAGAAGGAGATGTCAATAACTACACTATCCATGATGTAGTGATGCCATTGCCTGGATTTGATGTTATTTATCCAAAGCATAAAAGTAAGTTTGACTGTTACATTTTCAGAGTGAGTATATAAGTTAAGTCTGCTTTAAAATTGTTCTTGAAAGGAAGAGTAGAACTATGCAACCTTGGTTACCATTTAAAAGATACACTGTTTCAGAGCTCTGATACGTTTCCATCAGCCTTTATTATTGTGATAAGAATCTGAATTGTAATTTGTTTCATTTAATGTTATCTGTTTCACATTTCTTCTCAGCAAGTAGCTTTTCCAAAGAAAGAAATTTTTTACTGAGGTAAAATTATTTATCTTGGCACAATGGGAAAAAAAGGTGACATGTTAATTGAAAAGTGTATGCATTTGATTTTTAAATTTGAAAAGAACACAAACTTGTAGAATTTGTAGCATAAGCAAATGCTTGAAGTTAGGAAAACAAGCCAGATATGTTTAAATATTAACCAGTATGATTTTTTTTTTTAAAAAAAAGTATACCTTTCATATCTTGTACATAAACTGTATTAGATCTAGAGTGATCTGTAATTATCTGCATGTAGCATGACGTTGTTATTAAGGGACAGATCTGTAGAATCATTTTGGTTGGAAGGGACCTTAGGGGGCCATCTGGCCCAATCTTTCAGTGAAAGTAAGGTCCATGCCATATTCAGGCCAGCTTGCTCAGGGCTTTGTCCTGTCAGGTGTGAAACTTTCAAGAACAAATATTCTCTAAGTCTTCTCTAAGCTGAAAAAGCTGTTATCTCAAACTCTCCTCACAGGCCATATTCTACAACCCTTGGCCATTGGGGTGGTCCTCCATTGGACTTACTCAGGTTTATCATCTGGATGCACTACTCCAACTGTGGTCTCACGAGTGCCCAGTAAAGGGCAGTAGTCGTTTTCCTGGTGTTTCTAATAGCTACTGTTGCTATTAGCTTTTTTTGCTGCCAGGGCACTCCTTTCCACTGGGAGTCCCAGGCAACTGTCAGCAGAGGTGCTCTGTAGCCTGTACTGTTGAGAAGAGTTAATTGCTGTCAGGTATGGGGCTTTGTCCTTGCTGAATGGCCCATTCCTTGAGCCTGCCTGAATAGCAGTCCTGTCCTTTGGTGTATCAACTGCCACCCTAGCTTGATTGTGCCCACAAACTTGGGGTGAATTCCAGCTCCTCTTCCATGTATTTAAATACCTTTAGGTATTTGAGCGACACATCCTAGCTCCCTGAGGAACTCTGCTTGTAAGGGGCTTCTAGGTAGAGCTCAAACTGATAGCAACTATGAAACAGACAGTTCTTTACCCATCTAGTAATCCACCCACTTAATTTTATACCTTTGGATACAAGGATGTTGTGAGAACATGTCCACAGCTTTGCTAAAGGCAAGGTCAGCAACAGTCACTACTCTCACCTCATCCACAGGTGTAATAATTTCATCATAGAAGGCAATGAGGCAGGTGGGGTTTTGTTTTTTCTTTTCTTGCCCCTTTGGAAGAGCCATGCTCTTTTATTCTCAGTATGTGCCCAGAAACACGTCCCAAGATTAGCTTCGTTTTTTTTTCCCAGGGACCAAAGTGAGTCTGACTGCTCTGTAATTCCCTAGATCATCCTTCTTTCTGAAGATGGGCAGAACACTTGGTTTTCTGTAGTTGCCTGGGACCTCCCCAGATCTCCACAATCTTTCAGAGATGATAGAGAAAACCTTTACCAGGATATGAGCCAGCTGTCTCAGCCTGTATCTTCCTCCAGTACTGGTGGACCCTCTCTTTCCTGAACCTGACCTCTAGGACCAGAGGCCTGGGAGACCTTGCTTGTCAAGGCTGAGGCAGAGGAGGTGCTGAGACCATCAGCCCCATATCTGTCACTAGACCACCTGCCCTGTTTAGCAGCAGGCCAATGTTTTCCTTCTTGTATGTCGTTCCTGTTGTTGCCACTTAACCCCTGTTGATGTCTGTTGCTGATTTGAACTCCAGCTGAGCTTTGGCTTTCCTAATGCTATCCCTACATGCCTGGACTATTTATCACCCATATCTGACACACTTGGAAGGTAAAGATCTGTTTGCAATGAGGTGTGGCTGTGAACCACACTGAGTTAAAGGTTTGGAAAAAAAGCTGAAGTTTCTAACATTGAGTATATTTATACTGGGATTTATTCCTGTTTAAAATTCTGAACTGCATGAAGTAATGCTGGCAATTGCACTGCACATCAAAGGCATGAGGCATTATTTAGCTGCAGTGTGTATTTCCATTCCCTTCCTGTCTTCCCAGTGTGTGTACATGCATACCCTAACTTTAGGATACAAGACTGTAATAGAATTGCTCCTCCTTTTTGCAGGGTACTTAAAGGTCCCTACAGGCTAATTTCTTCAGAGAGTTATCTTAACTCATTTCACACAGCTGCTTTTTCAAAGATCCACCAATGGGTAGCCTGGCTTGTTTGGGGGTTTTTTCCTCCATATACCTGAGCTTTGTGTGTGAAATTTGGAAAGCATGTGTCAGATGTCAATAAAATATGTTGTAAAATTTGTTTTCAGCTGAAATTTTTATTTGCTAAGATTGTTTCCTGGTTATTGCTTCTACTGTTCAGGTTGTAGAAGTAAATGTTGTTAGGTAGCAAGATTTGGAGTAAGTCATTTTAAACTGTTATAGGACACTTATCCCATATATGCTGAAAACTACTAAATTTAAGGGAAGGAATGATCCATGAATATGCTGTACTATGCTCTCCTCTATTTAATATTTCCCTCTCTTGCAGTTGGAGAGGCCTACAAGGAAATGCTGGTAGCTGACAATCTTGATATCAATAACATGAGGCATAAGATCAGAGATTATTCACTTTCTGGAGCATACAGAAAGATTATAATTCGACCTCAGAATGTCAGTTGGTAAGTAGGAGGATAAAGGAAATTACACTTGAATTGGCACCATAGAGTGTACGTGGGATGACTAAGTGCAAGAACCATTATATTGACCCATGAGACATAAGTGCAGGCTGCAGCATAAGCAGGGAGAAACCGCTCTGCATTTCCCTCAGGTTTTGTATGCAGGTAAAGTTCTTCCTTGGTTCTCTGGTTCTGTGATGCCTGAGTGTCAAGACATGCACCTAGCTGTTACGCTCCTTACGAGGGCTTGCCCAAACACTTTATAGAAATTTATGTTGTAACCCTGATAGATAATATTCAAACCATTTTTTTTGTCATCTTGCTATGAGAAAGTTGGTCTGTAATTACCTGTCACTCAGAAAGATCTGTATCACTTAAACCTACTAAATCACTGTTGTTTGAGAGACAGCCTAGTTGTAACATGGCAACTGAATAAATACCTTTTAAACATGTGACTGTATAAATGTGCAGAAAGACTTCATCACAGATGCATAGAAAAAATATAGAGGGCTTAGGAAGGAGACAAAAAATACAAATGTTTACACTGGATTTTAGTTAGTACTGATGTTTGAAGCTTACCTACTTCCCAGGTAGTTTTTCAGCCTTGACATCATATATTGAATGATCTCTGTGAAATGAACAGCAGAAAGAGCAGAATATATATTTAAGCCCTTCCAAATATGTTTAGGTGGCTTTCTTCAAAATGAAGGTGGTTTGGTTTTAGTTTGTTGGGTTTTTTTTTCCCTCAAGAATTCTTAAAGCTAACACCATACTTCCCATAACTTCCTAAGCTATATTTCTTGTGTAGCTGGAAATCCTGACAGCCCGTGAAGGAAACCAGATGAGTTGATAATCTTCATCGAACAGAGTCAAGTCTTTACATAAAGCTTTACCAGTTACTGCACCATAAAAGCACCTTACGTTATTTGTTTAGAAAATCAATTCTATTTCAGCTGCAACTTCTGAATTGGAATAATAATATTATAAGAAAAACAAAAGCTTATTATTTCTATAAAGTAATTATACATTTTATTCAAATTATTTTAAACTTGTAATTTAAAAATATTTTGCCTATTATAAAGGGAGGTTGTTGCATATGATGATCCCAGAATCCCATTATTTACTACGGATTTGGATAAGCTGGAGGGAAAACCATTACCAGTTCTTCCTACAGGTAAGTTGATGCTGATGGTTAAAAAACAGAAGTTTGATCTGGCTGTTGCTTTGAACTGCTACATATTGAAGGCTCTTTTAAAGAAGAGCTTTCATTTAACTGGACTGTTCAGCAATGATGTTAAAGGTTGCTGAAGTTAGGTGTCTAAATGAGAACTGTCACTTCTCAAGAGTGCAAGTGATTCTTCTAGCAGTCTCTATTGACTGTTACATTTCTTATAGGAGTATGTAAAGTCAAGTAAACATCTAGCTATAAATGTCTGTGAAATGCATGAAGGTGGAATTAAACCACAAATTGTCTGTGAGCATGTATTGTGCTGAACATAAGAGACTACTAAATTTTTATTTTTTTAAAAATGTAACTGTAGCACAAGGTCCTTTGACACTACTTTCCAGAAAAAGCGAAGAGGCTAGGAATTCAGTTTTCAAAGAACAGAAGTTTATTTTGCTTTTAAAACAAACACCCCCAAACGCCACTCCCTAATGAGAGGAAGTATTAAAAATAAGTTGTTTTATGAAGTTTCACTATGGATGGTAAATTGGAGGGTGGTGGGTTTGTTTTATAGGTTAAGGGGGGTGTTGGTTGTGGAAAATGTTATAGTTTAGATGACATCCAGAGTAACCATTACTTACATCCTTAACTTTTTTTTGCTTTGTGTTTCCTCTTACCTCTTATGATAGATGGTAAATTCAGGGCACTGAAGATGGAGTTCTCCCTTCCCCCATCCACTTATGCCACCATGGCAATCCGAGAAGTTTTAAAAATGGACACAAGCATAAAAAACCAGACACAACTGAATACTACCTGGCTACGCTGAATGAACTGCAAAAATTACTTTGATTTTAACATATATAAAGTGTTTTCCCTTTTACATGTTCTGTACAAATCTTTACAGATTGTTAGTAAGAGATTTGTATTTTTTTAAGTTTTTATTAGAGCTAGCATTTAACTTCAGTAGTGATTTGCAAGATGGTGGCTGTAATATATTATAGACCTTAGTGACTGGTGCTTTTTTTAATAAGTTGCTTGAGCTGTAACATAGGTGCATCTTTAAGAAGGGAGCTTACAGTATGTTTCAAAGGTGGAAGAGTGTTTAGCTTGCCTTTTTTTCTTCTTTGGCAAGCGCCGAACTCATGGAAACACCTTTAACTCTCTTCCAATGTATTAAATTATGGCTTAGGAAAATAAGTGACAAAAAATGAGATAACGATGACTCTTTATCTCACAGGAGCTCCTGCTGGTAGCGTTGGTGCTGGTGCAGTAGAGGATTCTGTTACAAGGCTTTTTTATGCACTGGGGAGAGGTGACAGCTGGCTTAATTTGTTGGTCTCTTCAATGAGAAAATTCTTGTGCCTATTTTCCTGTTTCTCTAGTACCTGTACCAAGAGCAGGTACTGAAAATAAAGTAACCTAACATCCGTATCTGTAACTCCTTCCTTTACATATTTGATCTGTCCGGCGCCGGCAAAAATACTACATCACCCTTCTAAAACGCCACTGCGTTTTTCACCTCTACTGAACCAAAACAAAACACGCTTTGGCGCTGCGAACGCCGGCGCAGCTAGGCGCCCGGCGGCACCGGTGTGTCTTGTGGTGGCTGGGAGCCCCTTGGCGCCCCTCAGGAGAGGACGGGTCTGAGGCAACACGAGGCGGTGGAGGCTCCCGAAGGCGCGGGACTCCGCTTCCCACAGAGAAACTGAGCCCGCTGCTCCCGCCGCGGAGCTTTGTGAGCGCCTGCAACTCGTCCGGGCCGCACCCTGGCACATGCGCGCTGCTGACCGAATGCCTCACCTGCGCCGCGCCGGGCTGTTATGAAAAAGGTCGGGCAATGCGCATGCGCCCTGTGCTCCGCCAGCCGCGCCTGCAGGCGGTGTTGTGACCACGTGACCGGCCGCTCGCGGGGCACTGGGCTGCTGACGCGGCAGGGGCGGGCCCGCGGCCGGAGAGGGAGCTGCGGTTCTGTCAGCGGCGTTGCGGGGTGCTGGGTCCGTCCTCCGCTGCCGGGAGGGCGCTGAGGGACCGCTGTGGCTTCGAGGGTCGCTGCGGGGACCCGGTCCAGTAGCTGTCCCTCCGGCGGGCTGAAGTCTAGCGGGTAGCGGCCAGCCGGGGACAGCCCTGGCCTGCCTCGGCGGGCCTGCGCGACCTCTGCTGCCCGTCGCCCTGAGCTCTCCCGCTCGTTCGCAAAACCGGCGCCGCGGGGGCAGAACCCCGGGGCGGGGGAAGAAGGGCTCGCCGAGGCGTTAACAGCTGGCGGTGCAAGGGGCTGCTTTGTCGCCTGGCCTGGGCCGCGGGCGGCAGGGGGCTCGCCCGGAGCCAGCCCGGGACCCGCGAAGGCTTTAACGCTCCTTGAAAAGGCCTGGCGCTCTGGCGAAGGTGGGTGCAGAGCTGCGTGCTGGAGCAGGGAGATTGAGGATGCTCTCCAGGGCCCTATTCGTCTCCCCGTGCCCTGATCCTTTAGTAAGGAAAGAGTACCATTTGGCTAGCAGTCTTCTGCAGTCCTGTTTGTTTTCCTTTCTGCAAACAGCGTGTTGCTTTTTACTACTCTAATTTATTTGCTTCTTTCTCAGCAACACACTTGATCTCCCTCTGCTTTGATCTCTGCTTTCTGGTACTCTGTATTGCTTCTACAGCTTTGGCTGATCAGTTGCACCGTTTTCTGACTCCTGTTGTCTGCTTAATAAGGGAATTCACTTAATTAAAGCTTGTAGCAGATGGAAGTGTGTAAATTACATTTTTAAATACTTTAGTATGACTTTCAAAAAAGTTGAGAATTGAACTAACCAAACACTTGTCACTGCTGCCTTTCTGTGTTTCATTGTACACGACCATCCTCTCAATTTCAAGTCTGATTTTCTCTGGCTGCTGCCAGGCATGTGGATCAGCAATTGCCTCTTCTGTTACACTACCTGAGTTTTCTCATAAATGTATCAGTGGCAGTTTTACTTACAAATCATTGCAAGACCTGAGCGGACACTTTGTTAGTAATGTGTCACTCATCAATTGATCCTAAACTGTGTGAACAGGCAAAGCAGAACATTGTTACCTAACTTTGTATTTTACAAAAATGCTTTTCAAGTACATTTCATTAAGTTGACTATATTACCTATACAGATGATATATATATTTACATATATAGAAACTATGTATCTATATTAAGCTATTTTAAACAAAATTCACAGTTTGGAGGAAGAAAGAAATTAACAGGCATGTTTTTCTTCAGTAATTTAATACATGATAAATCATCAGTTGAATGTGTAAGCAAGGTTTTAGAATATCTCAGGTAAGATTTATGGCAGAAAATTATCTCATTTAAAGCAGTATATTTACTGAATGTCTTATTTAAGTTTCAGTTTAAATTGAACTCCCCAGCTTTTCATGGAGCTTTCTGTCTTACATAGATCAATAGTTGTTTGTGCTGTCTTAGTGGTAACTAATTAGAAACTGTATAATCAGTATTGCAGAGAAAGAAAACATGACAACTGTTGCTGTTAGGAAGAAAGAAGTCCCTAGAGATCTGGATCATTGTGACATCCCATACTATGTTTCTGAATTTGTGGAAAGAGAAGTTGGAAATGACTATGATTCTCTGAGGAAGCTAGACAACCTTATTGATAAGCTATCTGAAAACAAAAAGCTGTTAGAAGAACAGGTAAGTGTATTTTTCCCCTTTTCTGAATATGCTTTATGATTAAGCGTATTTAACTAAAATAAAAGAATTTATTAATATCTCAAATAGTACTACTTTACGTAGTGCAGTGTTTTATGTCAGACTTAATACTCCCCTGTGCATGTAGGTACTTACAGTTTCATCAGAAGTCCCTAAAAGAATTCAGCATGCCTTAAAGAATGCAGAAGACTCTAAAAAGTCTCTGACTCGGCTTCTAGAGGAAGAAACTCTTCTATCTGACTCAATCAATAGCCACTTACTGAAAGCTCAACCATGGATGGAGGATCTTGATGTACTGATTAGCCAGGTAGAAGAGATAGAACGACACCTGTCCTATCTTAAATGGATTTCACGAATAGAAGAGTTAAGGTAAAGTTTGAGTACTGCATATATATTCTGAGACTGGTAACGTAGTTTGTCTCATCACTAAAATATTTTACATTTGAGAGATATTTAATTTTAATTTCTGAATATACAAATGATTCTTTTCTGTTATATTTAATGAATTTTTGACCTTGACTTTTCTTGTCTTTTAGTGATAGCATTCAGCAATACCTCATGACCAACAATGTTCCAGAGGCAGCCAGTACTCTAGCATTCATGGCAGAATTAGATATTAAACTTCAGGAGTCGTCTTGTTCTCATCTTCTTGCTTTTGTGAGATCCACTGTTAAATTCTGGCATAAAATTCTTAAGGACAAATTGTCGAGGTAAGAGACATCCTGTCACTCCTTCTTTGTGTTGCAAGGTAAGCTTGTGTTAAAGCGCTTAGTTTGTGTTGCAGTGACTTTGAAGAAGTGCTAACCCAGCTCCGATGGCCGTTTGTGGGGCCACCACAGTCTCAGGCCATTGGCCTTGCTGCTCCAGCCGTTGCTTCTGATGTATACAACAATTTGGAGATGCTCTTTTGTCAGCTTCTGAAATTGCAAACCTCGTATCCTTTGCAATAGGTGTAGTACATCTTAGAATAGTAAATGTCAGAGATGCTCATTCGCAAGAAGACATTTAAAAATCTTGTTCTCCCTAAAGACAGAGTAATTTGAACTTATGTTACATTGTATTAACATCAGAATGTTGTTGGGGGTTTTTTGTTGTGGTTGTTTCAAAAATGCCAGGTGCTAAAGTTATCCTTTTGGCAGTAGCAACATTTTAACTCCAAGTCATCAGATCTAGTGAACTTGTGGTAGCTGACAGTTCAGATTTCATTATGAGGATCAGGCCTTAAATGCTTCAGCAAGATTATCCGTGTTAATAAAAAATTGGTGATGTGTATTTTATTATATCCACTATGCTTTTCCTTTTATAGCCTTATTTGAAATCACTTTAATATGTCTCACCCCTGAATGACAGGAGGGAAAGTTAAAGATACATGTCTCAAAAGGAGACTTTGCAAAATGGGGAGACTACAGAAGGGTTTTCATTGTGCAGCGATAGTAGTCTGTCTTTGAGATTAATCAGAAAGCACTGTTGCTCCTCCTGTCACTTTTTCTGTGTGTGAATTAAATCACAGCAAAAGCTCAACTAGGCAATTCTTCCTCAAATGATTGGTTTTTATAACTTTTTTTTTTAATAAAAAAACCCTCCGTGTAGCAGGAAGATACAAGCCTGTTTTGCACAACCCTGTGTTGGTAACAGTTTTGGTCTGGCATACTTGGTCACTTAAATTAGTTGCATGAAAATGAGAAATCATGTGTTGCATTTATTAATCTCATGAGTCTTTCATCCTCCTTTAACAAATATGAATAACCTTGGACAGACCCTGCCTTTGGTACTGATAATCGTGGTTTTCTGTGGGGTTTTTGTTCGTTTGTTTTTCAAATTAATGGGTTTTCTTAAGAGAAACACTGAAATGACTTGTATTGCCATTGAATAAATAATCCCTACCAGCTCAGGTTCTACTAAATATTATCTAAATGGAAACATTTTGAGTATTGCATAATACCATCTTCATCCATTGAGGTTTAGAACTAAGAAATGTTAATTTTAATAAATTTATTCTGTTGAGATTATGATGATGTGAGAATCAAACACTTAAACTCATCCTTGACTGTCTAACTTAGAGATGAACTGTTAACCAAACCTAAACAATTGCCAGAAAAATATTCTTTACCCCCATCGCCACCCATTATCCTTCCGATGCAAATCATGCTGAGTCCTCTGCAGAAAAGATTCAGATATCATTTCACTGGGAATAAACAAACCAACGTTTTAAACAAGGTATGGGGGAAAACAGTTGTGGTTTGGTTTTGGGGTTGGTTTTTTTTTTAAGCAACAGATAGATTGTTGTATTTAAATTCTATAGGTTTAACACCTTCCTTTCTGAAATTATGATTCTTCAAAACCATGCCGTTCTTGTGCCTGCCTAAGTGTGGATAGACAAGAGAGCACTTGGAGACCTTTTGGAGGCACAAGCATTTTCCCTGGGCCAGGTGATATTTGTCCCTTGCCCAGACCCATCAGAAAGCATTAATACAACCTTAGACTGACTCCCATAATTTCAGAAGCTTTGATTAATTTCCTCTGTCTCCTTGCAAACTGTGTTGCACTGTCCTGTATTGCTTGAGCTCAAAGGCTGTACAAAGCCCTGACTTTGATTGTTTTTTGTTACCACCATTTAACCAACAATGTTGGATTCTGCTGTTGGTGTATAAAATGTGTCTGGTTTAAAGGCACTGTTAGGTATATTAGTTTTCAGGGTTAATTTTTTTTTATTGGTGTACAAGAAAGCATGTCCAGTTTACCAGTTGGAAACTGACTCAGTTTTTGAATGAATTATTTACAAAGACTGAGGATTTTTATTTGAGACGTGTCACCGGAACACTTTGCAATGTGTTGATGCTGCCATAACGCGTCTGAGGCAGAGTCTGAGAGCTGTTTTGTAACAGTTGAGTTGCACAGGTCTCTGTGCTGATGTTGGCAATCTTGGGTAGACATAAATATATTTGCAGTCTTGATGATTGCCACTGCAGTGCTTTTAAAAATAATGTTGCATGTATTAGTGGGGAAGAGGTGTTTCAGACATGAACGAAATCATTTCATGAGCAAACAGGAAAACAAGGTGAAATTTGTGCACAACTAGTTTTCTAAACTAGTCATGAAGAAAAGTTTACAGGTAATCTAATGTCAGATCAGAAAGATATTCCAACAAGGCCGTGTACAAATTTGGGTTGGGGTTTTTGTTTTGTTTGTTTGTGGGTTTTTTTAACAACAACTTGGATAATAGAATAAAGAAAATACCCATGTAAAATGTTTGAAAGACATCAACCTGGAAGGGGTTACAAGTATTTCAGAGGACAGGCTTAGAGTTCACAATGATCTAGGCAAGTTGGGTGGGGGGGGCGTAAAATAAATAAATAAATCAATAGATAAGTGAAAATAAATACAGAAGTGAGAAACAGCCAAGTGAAATGTGCAGAATGCGAGTGCACTTCAACAGGAGGTTCTTTGGCTATTGGAAATGATGGGGGCAGGAACTGCTTCCTCTTCCATTAACATTGAAAGAAGTGTTCATCAAAAAATACAGCCCACATTTTGAGGTGTGGAAATTAAAAAGGCTTAAAGGCATTATGGTGTGAAATGAGAAGGTGATAGATTCCCCACTTTTGGTGTGGGTTGAGGTTGGGTACAGTGACAGCAGGAGCAGAGCTCCTGGGAAGAGTTTTCTCAAGAGTTCATCCTCTTTGCTGTACCAAGAAATAAAGAGCAGACAGGAGGACGTAGGTGAAGCAGAAAGGATGACCTCATGATCAAGAAGTCAGTAGAGAAGGGGGAGACAAAAATGGAGCTTTTGCTTGAGAAGAAACAGAATAATTGATGTATTTAAGACAAATGAAATCCAGCAATGCTTTTCTGAAAATCAAAGCTCAGTAAAACATAGCAAAAGACTTGTGTGATCTTGGATCAAGGGAAGGCAGGGGAAGAGAATTGTATTTTTCGAGTTTGTCTTAAAGTATTAGTAGCTCTTGAATCAGTGGTTTTTTGATGCATTTAATATTTTCTTTTTTAAATAAGCCTGAGTGGTATTTAACACAAGTACTTATGTGGATTGGAAATCATGCAAAGTTCCTTGATGACAAAATCCAGCCGATACTGGACAAGGCAGGATCTTCAGTGAATGCTGGGGTAAGCACTTCCATGGTTTTATGCATTTGTGTACGTAAGTCAACTTCTGATAGGCATTTGTGTAAGCCCACTGCCACAGTTTTCACGTAGGTAGTGAGACTTAGCTCAGTCTAGTAGCAGTTTGTAACGTACATGCTTGCAAATGTTAATACTTCCAATTTCTGACATTTTACTCACTTTTTTTCTTTCAAAAGCTTGAATTCTCTCGAGCTCTAGTAATGCTGATTTTGGAGAAGCTGGCTGTTGATATTCCGTGCCTTTTGTATGATGATACACTCTTTTGCCACCTTGTGGATGAGGTACTTCTGTTTGAGAGGGAGTTATACAGCGTTCATGGTTACCTCAGCAGCTTTCCCAGTTGCATGCATATTCTGTCAGAAGAATCCTGCTTCCAAAGGTGGCTAACGGTGGAAAAGAAATGTAAGACTCCCAGTGGATTTGTTGGCCTTTGTACTGCACAATCAGAAAGTATGTGTAGACTTAGACAAATAGCCTCCTCAAAGAGGATGTCGCTTGTACATATTTTTATTCTCTGTGATTGTTTTGACTAAAAATTGGTCAGAATCTAATAGGCTTTTTAAAAAATATATTAAAACCATAAATAATTTACAAGTTTTCTGCATCTCAGTTGCTCTTCAGAAAATGGACTCTATGCTTTCATCAGAGGCTGCGTGGATATCACAATACAAAGATATCACTGATGTAGATGAAATGAAAGTCCCAGACTGCGCTGAAACTTTTATGACTCTGTTGTTAGTTATAACAGGTAATTATTAATCTATGGGCCTTGCTGTTATTTGTAACTAATAGTAAAAAAACTTCAGTTGACAGATTTAATTACTAAATCTCCATTGTAAGCAGTAGTCACCAAATAATGTTGCAGAGTTATGGTATTTTCAACTTAATAAAATCTTTCCTGTTCTTTTTGCATTTTGGACACTGAAACATGAATCATCTTGATGAAGTGACATGTTTACACAATAATGATTAAAACCAACATTTGATATTTAGCATATTAAAACTCATACTTGAGAGAGTATAATTTTTTACAGTGCAGTAAAAAAATCCTACTAATCCATTTGAATCTGTGAAAATTTAGAGGACTTTAAGTAACATCTGCTTTCTTGGAACAGAACACAAGAGCAAGTAAGTTTTCAGGAGACAATTGCATATCAAGTGGCTTTATTGTACTCTGTGCAAGTATGCTTTGGAAGCTGCACTGGGTGGTGTATAATCACCCCCTGCTTCAAGTATTGGAATACAAAATGCTGGGGGAATCAGGAGGGGAGGAATGTCATGTCTTTATATGCTTAGCTTTGGCATTGAGTAGCTTCCCTGAAATTGTAGAAATGTCAGCTGTTCTAAATACTGTATGGTGTTCTCATAGGTGTCTGGTTGTGTAGAAAGATGACCATAATGTTTATTTTTGAAAAGTTTTTATTCAGTGCTGGAAAACCTAAAAGCATTCTATTAATATCTTTCCAGACAGGTATAAGAATCTTCCAACAGCTTCCAGGAAACTGCAGTTCCTGGGCTTACAGAAGGAGTTAGTTGATGATTTCAGGATACGATTAACTCAAGTAATGAAGGAAGAGTCTAGAGCTTCCTTAGGATTCCGATACTGTGCAATCCTTAATGCTGTTAACTATATAGCAACAGTGTTGGCAGACTGGGCTGACAATGTGGTAAGTAATTATTTTACTTTAAAATAAAATTTTTAAAATGGGCTTTAGATGTTTGTTTCATAGCATTTTATTTCCAGCACTCTAAGCATATTCAGAGGAATTAATTACTGAAAATATGCAATGTTATATAAATTCAGATTTAATAAAAGGTGCATAAATAAGGGCAGATTGTAGTTTGAGATCTAAGCTGTATTAATTATGCAGTTTCTAGGGAAGTGCAGTGAGAACCTGGGGAACGGAATAATCTGAACAAAGAAGTAATCTCCTTTACATGCTTCATGTTGTAACAAAATCAGTGAGTTAATTTTGGAGATCTCTGAGCCAGTGTTAACAGCACTGAGGTTGAAGTCCATGCAACAGTCCATGAACTACCCCCAAGGCAGGTGACCTAAAATGGATTGAGAATGGGTATCTGTGATCCAACACTGTTTAAGCATTGCTCAGAAAACCCACTTGCCATAACTGGGAATTGGGCGTGCATTATTTTGCTGTTAGCGCCTGGCGGCAGCATGGCTATTCAACTCTTCTACGGTTATTGGTACAAAAGGACAAAATAATCTGTTTACATGTGAAGTGTGTAGAAGTAGGCATTGTGTGTGAGATGGACAGCCTCCAAGTTCTTCTTGTTTTCACAGGTACTGTGACTCTATAGCAGAGGATAACCTTGACTCAGCACAGTAGCCTTTATGTTGAATTGCTGCGTTTACTTAGGCATCTTGGTCTGTTTAAAAGCAAAACCCATAAGTTGATACCAGTATGTCACATTAGACTCAATCCCTTTTCTTGCTGTTGTCAGCACAGCGAATTTAGACTTTAGTGAATGATTATTTCTAAAACAAATCAGTTAAAGATTCTAGTTCACTTTTGCAAAGGTCAAAATCAGATTTGAGGTTTTTTAAGCATTCTGCTCTCAGTTTTAAAGTTTTAGTATTTCTCTAGATCGTCCATTACCTGTCTGCTGTTGCATCTGAAACCTGTATCAGTTCCATCTCTAGGACTTAAACCACTGGGGGTTCTGGTTTTTTGTGGCCTCCTTCCCAAGTCGGGACCACAGGGAATAATAAGAATGTGGTTTTAAAAATCTTAAAATTTTAAGTTAATGTGTCAGGAGATTGTTTCCTCAAACTTTCTAGAAAAGTTAGAACAGTAACTTTTTATGAGGAAAAGCTGAAAGAACTGGGGCTGTTCAGCCTTGAGAAAATAAGACTACGAGGGGATCTTATTAATGTTTATAAATATCTGAAGTGTGGGACACAAAAGGAAATGGCCAGCCTCTTTTCAGTGGTCTGTGGAGAAGGGTCAACAGGAGGACAAGGGGCAATGGCCTCAAGTTGGAGCATAGGAAGTTCCACACCAACATGTGGAAGAACTTGTTCACAGTGAGGGTGACAGAGCCCTGGGACAGGCTGCCCAGGGGAGTTGTGGAGTCTCCTTCTCTGGAGATATTCAAGATCCGTCTGGACACCGACCTGTGTGACCTGTCCTAGGGAACCTGCTCTGACAGGGGGGTTGGACTCGATGATCTCTGGAGGTCCCTTCCAACCCCCACAATTCTGTGAATCTGTGAACTTTCTAGAGTTAAACCAGTAAGATTATTTTGTAGTATTCATATCTGGTTTTGTTTCTGTAGTTCTTCTTGCAGCTACAGCAGGCCGAACTGGAGGTTCGTGCAGAAAGCAGTACTGTCAGCCAACTGCAGCTAGGGCAGCTGGCTTCGATGGAGAGTTCTGTGTTTGATGAAATGATCAACCTCCTGGAACGCCTGAAACATGACATGCTGACTCGACAAGTAGATCATGTCTTCAGAGAAGTCAAAGACGCTGCAAAGCTGTACAAAAAGGAGAGGTGATTCTGTCTGTTTATTCTCTTCCTGTATTACAGTATTATTTCCAAATAAAATAATGAGGAAAATAAAGGCAGGAATAGCTAATTGGCAAAATTATTTTCCTGAATAGGAACGCCACAGGGTAGTAAGTTTCGTAAAGTAAGTCTTGACATAAGTGGTAAGAGAATTTTAATGCTTTGCTTCCTGAAGTAGTTCTGCAGTTAGTTGGCGCGCTGTCTTAAAACCCTGGAAAGCATTCTGGATCACTCTAGTTGGGACAAGAATGATTATCTTCATAGTAGTATTAAAGAGTTAATGCAAAGTGACCTGTGATGACTGTCTTCACAGACTCATAGGGCTTCTTGAACGTTTGCTCCTGAATAGAATGGCTGAAGTGTTTCATAGAAGGAGGGGTTTCTTTGAACAGCACGATTGGAGCTTTAGAACTAAAGCATGTGTTTGATATTAATGAAATTGAAACATAGCATGTGACTGATTACTTTTAGATTTGAAATGGGAAGGGAGAAGTCTCTCTAAACCATTGTAAATTGGTAAGATTTTTTTTTAAAGGACGATTTTAACTTCAGTTGTTGTAATATGAATAATTTAATTTCTTTCAGGTGGTTATCTTTGCCATCTCAAGCAGAGCAAGCAGTAATGTCTTTATCCAGCACAGCCTGCCCAATGTTGCTGACCCTACGAGACCGCTTGCTACAGCTCGAACAGCAACTCTGTCACTCACTGTTCAAAATTTTCTGGCAAATGCTTGCAGAGAAGGTGGATGTATACATATATCAGGAAGTAAGTATCAACAAGATGTGACTGGTGCTAGGTATAAGTGACTGGTCCAAACAGCAGCTGCTCTTCTTTGTGTCTGTAGATAATTATGGCAAATCATTTCAATGAAGGAGGAGCAGCACAACTCCAGTTTGACATGAGTAGAAATCTGTTCCCTTTATTTTCACACTACTGCAAGAGGCCTGAAAACTACTTCAAGCAGTAAGTTGGCAAACTTCTGATTTACCAGTATTTCAGAAATAAGGGTCCAGATGAATACACGCGTGTTACCTATCACCAGGATTTTCTCACAGGTAGTTTTGATCCACGCTTAAAATCTGTGCCTCATCTATGCTTCCTATTTACAAATAGGAGAGTTTTGATTCTGCAGCATGTACTCTAATAGCAATTCTGTGCAGTCAGGATGTCTAGATAAATTAATTTACGGAAGGAATATGAGAAGCACAGACTTCTGAAGCTGGGCCCAAAGAAACTACTCTATCTAGAGTTAAAACACAATACACTTACTTTATTGTTAAAAGAAAGACTATTTTAAGCTATGCTTCTGCTCAGAACTGCCTTGCATAGTGTAACAGTCCAGTTGCTTTCATTGATGAGAAGCTACCTGCCTTGTGGTTAGTCTTTTTTAAATAGCTCACACTATAGAGTCCAGCACTGAACTCCTCAGCTAATTTGGGCAGAAATGTTAATATTATCTTGAACGCTTGATGACAAAGACCATATATTGGCATTTTTAAATTGGAATATTCATGTAAGATCTTTGAGTTTGAGTGTTTTTTGGAGCACGTGATCTTCCTAAAGGTGGTTGATACATACATATTTTTCCAGCATAAGAGGACACAGATGCCCAAAGGAAGCATTAAAAATAGTGCATGATGGGTACATGGCCATCATATTTAGCTAAAAACCAGAATGACAAAGACAGGGTATCTATTGGCTCCCCAGTGATATGAATTATCAACTGTCCGTTAAACTGTGTTCTTAAAATATACCAAATAAGAAGTTTCTAATTATTTTAGGGGAAAATGTAGTTAAGATAGAGATTAAGTGGTAAATTCTAATCTGTATTTTTAATACTGGTGGAAGAATTTAAGAACCAAAAACCAGGCTGAGCACTGGGAGGCAAAATGCTGATACTTGAGATAGGCATATATAACAGAAAAGGCTCAGGCAGTAAGAACAAATCTTCTGTTCCCCTTGATCGAAGCAGTACTTTCAGTTCAGTACTTCTGATCCTTTCCAGAAGTCTGTGGAGGGGTTTTCTTTTTTTGGTTAGTCACTGTATGCACAAAACTAAGTGAGCTCATGGGTGCTTCCCATGTTAATCTGTGAACTTTTTCCTCTAGCATAAAAGAAGCCTGCATTATCCTGAACCTGAGCGTCGGCTCTGCCTTGCTTCTGAAGGATGTATTACAGTCAGCTTCAGAAAATGAGACATTAAAGCCGAACCAGCCATCTGCAACAGCAGCACTAAATGAACTTGGAGTTTATAAATTAACTCAAAGCGAGGTTGAGATTCTTCTCAATTTGAGAGCTAGTTGGCCAAATACAGGAAAATAAAGACTTCTTCAGAAATGGTTAATATCTTGGTCTAGATTACCTATTTCAAACAAAAGCAAAGCAAGTATGTTGTAACATACCTGGCTTCTTCTTTTTGATACTGCATGCTGAACCATTGGTTTAATCGAATCTTACACCTTGTACAGAGTTTAAAAAAACTAGGAAACGCTCCAAACTTAGTTTCAAACTGTGCAGATTTGATTTTCCATAGCCACCTTGGCATGGCAGTTAGAGGCTAAACCTATCTTCATGTCTAATGAACATGTTGTGTGCTGTAACTTCATGGTAAGGAATATAGAGTATTAACAGTGTAAACACACTTCTGTACAATATGGACAACTGTCCCCTGTCAGCTGCTCCATCTTCACTTAAACACAGATGCTTTACATCTCTAAATGCCAGGTAAGGGATGTTGGGATTAAAATGTGTATATGTAGGACAGAGAAGGAAGGAATGAAGGCATAGGTTGCTTTGGGATTTTTTATTCATACTTTTTTTTTTCTGTACCAGAGTGTCTCCTCTTTTTAAAAATGTCTCCTTAAACATTGCATAAAGCCTGGAAGTTTGGAAATAACATTTTAGTTGGAAGTGCTACCTTTGGTTAAGCGGGGACAGTTGTCATGAGTTGCTGAAGTTGGTCTTTCCTTAAAAAAATACAAGCCTCCCCCCCCAAATTTTACTCAACAGTAATGAGCCCACAAGTAACAACTCCCTTCCTGTAAACTACATCCTGAAACAGGAAACTCTGAAATGCTATTTAAACTGTCTAAAAGAGATCTTTAATTTAACTAATTGTATTAAGCGATTCTCAATACTTTTCCAGTGTCTGGTAAACATGAACAAGTTCTTGTCATTTGTCCTTTTCAGCGGATTGCTCAAACGGGGTGGGGGGAGGTGGGGAATGAGGAAGAGGACTGCATGAAAGCAGCTGTCCACAGCAGACAAAATGCAGCAGAGGTGAGCAAGATGCCTATTTTAATATATACAGCAAACCACTACTCAAACTAATACACAGCCCAGCTCTCCAGCATCTTTTTCTTCCTAGGAGAAAAAAAAAAAGGGGAATTCTAGTTAGGTAACAACAAGGATAATTGATATTTGTTACCTTTCAGTGATTGCAATAGTTACCAAAAACTTGCCCCATGAGCCCTACCTTGACCCTGAGAAATTATTACAACTGTGAGCTGTTTCACCTACAGCCATGTTAACGTCTCTGGCAAAGATGACAACGCAGCTGCGTCACTATTCCACGTTTCTGGATCAGTATTTGAATCCCTGGGCTACCTGGTGATCTGTCTGATGGGAAGGGTATATAACATGAACAGCTGCTTTGAGAGGATCCTGGCACTGAGACAGTGGTGAGATGCCTACAGCAGGCCAGGCAAGGTCAGACAGTAACTGACCTTTTTTAAATCTTGCAGCGCAGAGTAAAGGGATTAAGCTTAAGCCAGCAAGTCCTTAAAATACATAGTTTTATACATAATAAATAAATCTCAGTAAAATACCTCTTGTGCATGTCCCTGCCCCCAAAAAACTTTTCAGTTAAACTTACACTTCTTCCTTGAATACGTCCAGTGTGATATTCATGTCATCTCCAAACTGCAGATCTTCAGTGCTTAGTCCCAAAGTTTTAAGTGCTAAAGTTAAGAAAGAGGATTTCCTACACAAACCTTGGAAGGAGTAATTTGACATCACAAAGTGATCTAAATACAAGAAAAGGTAAACGCGTGTAACAAACACGGGGTTGGGGGTTTTTTTTAAATAACTTTATGGGTTGTGTATTGCCAGCAGTGAGGCTGGCTTTAAAGTATACATAAGCATAGGTTTGAAGGGATTCTAGTAACAGCTCAATATGCCCGGCTGTTCGGGGCAGACGCACCTTCTTTGTACTGCACTGGCGTAATGTGGCCTTGGCCTACAACATCCAGCAGCTCGAACATGGCGCCCAGGTTGGCCTCGTCCATCAGGTAAGGGTACTCCCCCTCCGCTCGCCTTCCAGCCTTCACCCTTTCCAGCGCCTGGATCAGGAACTCGCGTGGGTTTTCTGCAACGAGGTAAAATCGCCCCGAGCAGGCAATGACCGAAGGGCACACAGCCCCCTCCTCACACCCGCCCTATCCCCGCCCCGCTTTTCCCGGTGAAGGAGATCCCCACGGCTTCCCAGGCCGCGACGGGGGTCCCTGCCCGCGCCCGCCCCGCCCTGGGCCGCGGTGCCGTGCCGCACCGGGGCGGTGGTAGAGCAGCAGCGCGCCGAGGCGCTGGAGCAGCTCGGGGATCCGGTGGCGCTGCAGGTAGTCGTGGCCTTGCTGCTCGCGCGCCGCCATCCCGCGTTGCCTGGAGATCGCGAGCGCCGCCCCGCCGCCGCGCGCGCCGGCCGTTAACCGTTCCCGCCTCACCGAGGGGCTGCGCGCGGTGAGGGCGGCGGGGCCGCCTTTGGGAGCGCGGAGGTGAGCGGGGAGGGGGGCAGCGGGAGCAAGAAGCTAACGGCCGTGGGGGCTTGTCGGGAGCAGAAGCCGCCGCTGGCCAGAGCCGGCGGGGCGGCCCTTCACTCGGCTAGGGCGCCGGACGAGTAAATGGCGTTACCGAGGCTTGGCTGACCGCGCAGCCCCTGCTTCGGCGGGCGGAAAGCGGGAAGCAAAAGTTAATCTGCCGAGCTGTCATCACGTTAGCACTGGAACAGAAAAACCGCCGCTTCCAGCCAGGTTGTTAGTTTGCACCGCAGTTGCGTTAATTCACGGGAAAGGCGAGTTACACGCCGCTGTTTTTAACGTTTATGCAAGTCTTCTCAGTGCCAGCTCCACTTCCTTCCACATGCGGTAACCAGTGTTGCTTTTCCCAGGGCTCCCGCCGAAGGCCAATCCTCGTACCTGCGGGAGGCAGCCCAGCCCTCAGCTGCCGCCTAGCGGGACGGGCAGGCCGCGCCCGGCGCTGCCAGGACCTGCAAAATCAGTGAGTGGCAACAGGCAGCAAGAAGGGGCAACGGCTTCAAGTTGGAGCGCAGGAAGTTCCGCACCAACATGCGGAAGAACTTTTTCACAGTGAGAGTGCCAGAGCACTGGAATAGGCTGTCGGGGGGGTTGTGGAGTCTCTTCTGGAGAAACTCAAGACCCGTCTGGACGCCTATTTGTGTGACCTGCCCTAGGGACCCTGCTTTGGCAGGGGGGTTGGGCTCGATGATCTCTGGAGGGCTCTTCCAACCCCTACGATTCTGTGATTTTTTTAAGTTGTTACTGAGGTGTGCAGCATAGCCTGTGCAGACAGAGAAGCGGCACCAAAGAACCTTTCTATTGTACTTCCCAAAGCGAGTAGGAGAATGATAAAGGGTCCCACTAAAAAAAAATTCAAACCATCTGCCACCAAATAAAACCAGACAATGATAAATGAGCATATAGTAAAGAAAAAAACACGGATTCCTGTGAAAAGTCTTAACACTGTCTATATTTAACTATTTGCTGCAACCAAAATATCACATTAATAGAATGCTTTTTTTTTTCTTAGAGAAAAAGTGGGCAGAATATCCAAAACTGGAGGAATTGTACAGCTGCTCTGTGTCTGTATTATTTAGTATTTTAAACTCATTATACTACCCGCTTCCAGTCTTAATTAGAGCTAGAGGAAGTGTAGGCTTGTAACAGTTACCTCCCTTGACAGACATCACCTGGCAGTGATGGAAATCTCCTTTTCCTAAGGAATACGATTCATAGGTACTGAATGTATTCCTGCATTTTGTCTATGCCTTTGCAAAGCACTAGCAAAGGTTTGGTTTGGTTCCTCCCCACCCCGCACCCCCTCCCCCCAAGAAGGGCAATGGGAGAAAGTGTAGATTGTAGTGTCAAGTAGAAATGAGACTGAGCTGGCCATCAGAGGAGAAATAAACACACAGAAGATATTTTCTTGAAAATGAGAACCTAAGGATAGGGACATTGACTAGAAAGGAAGGAGCAAAGGAAAGACAGTGAAAAGTCTGTGATTTGGGCAGGGAAAGCAGCATTTAGCAAAGGAAGTGTCTCCTTTTTAATGGTCAAAGATAGCCCGTACAACATACATATGTTAAAGGCTGAAATTTTAAGAATGAACACAGGAATTACAGATTGCAGTGTGTTTCTCTGAGGAATGGTTCAACACTCACTAGAGCAAACCAAAATTTCATTTACAACTAGGACTAATTTTTTTTAAACTTCTGTTTTACTGTTAAGCACCATTTATTTCCATGAAAAGATGTTTTGATAATAAATCATGTGTTTATTAATAAATTATTCTCAGTTCATATGATGATAGTATCAGGTATATATATATATGAGTCCTGAAAGTATGATAGTTTAGGACATTAAATTTGACATTAAGTTTAGGACATTAAGTATGCTAGTTTAGGACATTAGTTTGTGAGAAGCTGACATGGACTCTTGTAAGAAAAATTGAACTTCTGTTCACTGGAAAAAATAGGATTTGACAAGCATCTGAAAGTTTTCTGGTTCTGTTACAGACATGCTGCTTATTGAGTTTTAATCAAGAATTCAGGATCAAATCTATTTTCATGTCTTTAAAATGCCCTGGTTATTTAAAATTGACTCACATTCAATTTGTCCACCAGCCCCTTTTTCTGAAAAGTTGCTTTCTTGCTGGCCATCACCCACCTTGTTCAATGATGTAGGGTTACACCCCCCCTCAAATGCAGGGCTCTGCATTTGTTTTTCATTTGCTGAACCTAATGAGGATCCCATCAGCCTAACTTTCTAGCCTGTTGTGGTCCCTCTGAAGGACAACCCTGGCTCTACTGTATCAGTCACCTCCCTACCCCCAATTTGTTGTTAGCCATGAATTTGCCACCCATCCCAGCAGCCAGGATGGTAATGAAACCCTTCAGCATTATTGCACCCAGTGTTAACCCATGAGGCACACTACTAGTCCCACTGGACTGCTGAGCCCTGCTGTTGAGACAATTTTCCACCCACCTTTTAGTTCCCACCTTGAATCGGTACCTCTCCAATTTATTGTAAGAATATACAGACCTTGTTAAAAGCCTTCCTATGCTCAAAGTAAACAACATTCACTGCGCTCTGCAGGCGTTTCATCGGGGAAGGCAAGCAGGTTGGTCAGGTATGGCTTCCCCTTGGTAAATGCATGTTGTCTGGGCATGGGATCAAGGTCGGGCTGAGCAGCCTGTAGTTCCCCGGGTCTTTCCTGAAAGCAGGCATTGCATTTGCCTTTTTCCAGTCCTTAGAAACCCTGTCCCCTTTTCATCATGATCTTTCTCACTCCCCAGACTCTGCCCAAATATCTGAGCACAGACCTCTTCAGTTAAAACCTGAAGCAAAGGCAACACTGAGTCCTTCCCGTGTCCTTTGTCACTAGGTTACTCACCCCACATAGTGGAGCCCACATTTTCCTTAGTCTTCCTTTCCTCGTTAATATACAGAAAGGGCCTTCCAACTCTGGATGAGCTGGCTGTCCTAGTGCTGCTTCAGCATGCCTGGGCGGCAGCATTTCTGTATTCCTCTGGGGTAGCCTACCCCTGCCTCCACAGTCTGCATACTTGCCTTTTGGATTTGATTTCAACCAGGAGTTCCCCAGTCAGCCATGCTGGCCTTTTCCCATGTCTGCTCAACTTCCTGCATGTCAGAATGGACTGTTCTGGCCTTCAGCTAGCTCCCCTGGGCCCTTCAGGGCAGTCTTCTGTGTGGCTCTGCCAACAAAATGTCGGCTGGAGACAAAGTCTGTTCTCCTGAATTCCAGGGCTGCAGCTCGACTATTTATCTTCCTCACTTCCCTCAGAATCCAAAGCTTTGCTATCTCGTAGTCACTACTGCCAAGGCTGCCACCAATGTCAGTGTTCCCAGCCAGCCCGCCCTTATGTGTGAGCAGCACGTCTAGCATAGCCAGACTCAGCTTGCTGAGCACTTCTGTCAAGAAATTGTCCTTGATGTAGTACAGAAGTACCCTGGATCAGAGTGTCTCCACCATGTTACCATCCAGTCCCCTCTACAAGAGTGAGAGCTGGCAGTTTTAAGGCTCAGTTGTGACTGTGGAGTGGTTTTTTTTCAGCCACCGTGAAGTAAAGACTAAACCTGACATCAGAAATCCTATACTGAGAAAACAAAGTCTCGGGAATTGGACCAATACTCCCAGGTACTGTTTGTAAGTCAAAGAGAAGTAAAAACAGGTCACAAAAAAAGCTAGTATCAGGAAACCTGATTTACAGAACTGGCTACTTCCCAGTTGACTGAAAACCCAATAAATTGATTTCTTAGAACTACAGTAGGACATTTGCTGAAGTCAAAGGAGAAAAAAGAAGATGCTTAACAGGAGCCTTCATTCTTTGAGATATACCAGTATATTTGTCTGTTAAAGTGTGGCTCTGAGCCCATAGTTCTTAAGACCACAGCTGCTTTTATTGTAGTAGTATCTGTAGAGCAAATTCACACTACACAGTATGGTGATCATAGATCCATCTCCATTGCCTTAGTTTCTCATACACGCTAGGATTTTTTCTGGATGCATCAATGTTAATGGTTTCCCACAAGTGCCATGATGACATGATCATCATATAAGCTGCAACAGTGGATGTGCTGTAATAGAGAATGCACTGAGTACTGAGGTAGTAGATTTAGAATATAATGCCATCTGGTCTGTTACAGTGCCATCCTTAGTTAGAGACATTCATGATTCTCAAAAGATTAATGTTCTTGGAGAACATCTGAAGTGCTCAGTTCTGTGAATGTAATAAGACAAAACTTGTTAGATTGGACAGTAATTTCTCTGCTTCATACTATACTGTCATAGAAACAAAGCAGGTAAAGTGATTCAAAGGAAACTGGTATATCTCAGGGACATTTGGAAAATAATCCAGTGCAATATCACATAATAAGAGTTAGAAAGGTCAATTATAAGGTCTTGGGTGTCACCAGCTCTGAGTGGGAAACACAGCTACCAAAAAAAGCTGGTTAATGAGTAACCAAGACCAAGTAATGAAGACATTTGGTGTTAGGAAAATACCCTAAGGAGGCTCAAGGGAGTGTCTCGAAGAAAATGACCCTATGAAGTGAGCTGTTGAGAGAAGAGTTAGAGCAGCACTATTGCTTTCTTCTCATCTGGATCACAGGACAAGAAGGTCTGTAGTCCACCTTCCATCCCAAAGCAGGAAGAACTCTTGAGGTCTGATGAGGTTGCTCAGAGCTTTACCCAGTTTGGGTTTGAAGGTCTCAAAAGCTGGAGATTTCACCTACCTCTCTAAGCAGTTTTTTCTAATGCTTGACTATCTCCATGGAAAGAAGGTAGGTTTTTTTCCTTTGTATCCAGTCTAAACTTTCCTTGTGTCCACTTAGGCTCATTGTGTCTCATTCTCCCACTGTGTAGCACTGAAGAGTCTGGCTCTCATCTTCTACCAAGTGACCCCCTCACAGGTTTTGGCAGGCTGCTGACATGTCCCCCTAAGTCAGGGCACGTGGAGAGATTACAGTTCATTACAGTGCTCGCTCATTCGCTTTGTGTTTCAATTTCTTTCCCTTTTTTGGGATTTTGAAGGCCAGTCTGAGCCCAAAGGCTCTGGACAGAAGCTCAAACTGGAGAAGCTAGTATCTTTCAGGTTTTATCGGCATTTAAATGCAGATGAAAGGAGGTCAGCATTAGAAGATCATTAGTCAAGGTCACGGGAGTGGTCCAGTAATATGATAGGGGCAAAGTAGAAGAGGCATTAGAGAACTGTCTGTAGGAATGAAAGGCCCAACACCAAGTTTGTTATGTATTCCAGGAGCAAACAGGCAACTTGGTTTGTTCTAGGTTAAGGAGCACAAATGGAGCATTTTCCTTTTGACTGTTTTGTTTCTTGGGAAGCATCCATGCTCAGGGTGTGGAGCAGTAGGCCTTGGAAGCACTCTGCAAAGTAACACATGTGAAAAACAGCTTTCTGCACGTTCTTGGTGTCTCCTTGATAATGAAGCAGCAAGCCTGATGTGTTGGCATTACTGTTCAGGATACGTGATCCAACCACAAATCCTAAAGGGAATTAATGAGGAAGGAGTAACACAAAGCAAGATTAAAAACCATCCCCACAAAAACCCAAACACAAAACACACCACAAAACCACCCAATGGATTATGGGTCAAAAGAAGAGAGGACTAAGGAAAAAGGAAGTGAAATAGTTGCAATTTAAGAGTGGAATTGACCAGAAGAGAGTTTCTTCTACAGGCTGTTGAGAGAGTGTCTTCAGAACTAAGGTGATAGGCCTATATATTCTGCTTCTGCAGTGGAAAGGTGAAAGAGTTAAGCCCTAGTAATCCATTTGCAGTGACCTGTCTGCTGATTCAGTGAGAAGTGATCATGCTGAGTGGATTGGTATAGGTGTAGCTTAAGAGACAATTAATACAACTTTAATATAAGAATTTTCATAGTTTTAAGAAAAGGCTAGTTTAAGAGAAAGCTGTAACTGTGTAAGCTGCTTGTGAGAGCAGAGCAAAACTTAACCATAACAATGCAACAGTAACAGCCTTGAAGATAAAGAAGTAAGAATTGGTGTGCTTTTAGGAATAGGTTAGTTTTGAATTTTAGCAGAATTTGGCTGTAGTCACATAAGCTGTTTCATGAAAGCGGCTACAAAACTTAGCCATAATAGTGCAGCAGCCTTGAAACCAGAGGAAGTAGGAGATAGAGGAGTCGTAAATAATGAGACTAACGACCAATTAAAAGACAGAGTCTATCTTGTTTTCAGTGAAAGACTAACTACTCGGTGCAGGTGTTGGGAGCCCAGAGAAGCATGGAGAAACCTGTAAAGAGCATGCGCTGAGAGAGAGGAAGACGTCCAGCCTTCATCCCTGGAGACCACCAGAAGACCCCCTGAGTGTCACTGAGCATGCTCTATCTAGGAGGAGTTAATGTAAATGACTTCCTGGAAATAATTTGCATAACCCTGCCTTTTCTTAGAAATTATAATGAATATGTATCATTAATCTGTATAAATATGAGAAATTTGGCTGTAATGGGCGCACACATTTGGAGGAGCGATCCCCTGTGTGCCCAGCGCTGCAATAAAGGATACCTGCTTCACAGTCACCAAAAGGCTATTGAGTTTTGATTCCGGCTTTCCGAGGCATCACTGCTCACCCGTGACACAGCTCTCCACATTGACACTGAGCAAATTTGCCACTGGGAAGGGATGATGATTTCTCTTCTACAGCCATGTCACCAAGTCACCCCTCTTCCAGGCTGGAAGTTGCTGACAGAGACACAGGACTCAGGGGGTTGCACTCATGAGTTCATCAAGCCATTTGTTGTATTTACACCAATGGGCCTTTACCCCTGTAGCATTCTGTAAACCTACTTTGTTCATGCTGGACAGCTCTGAAAAACTGGTCTCTTGTGGTGTTGCATCAACCAGGCTAGTAACTGCTCCAAGCTAATCAAACTGGGTTCAATTTCAGAGCTAAATCGTTCAGGTTTGGACAACTGGCAAAGAGGCAGCAGAATGTTGCGCACCCTCTTGAAATCTCTGCTGGTATCCTTACCCTCTAACACAATTCTCCTGGATCCTGATTATTATTTCCCCTAAACAGGGGAAGCTTCCCTAAAGCTTCACTTCTCCCTTCTGTAGGGAGAGCAGGTCACAGACTAGATCCAAATACTTCATCAGGTCAACAAAAGCCACACACACAAGAATCCTGCCAATGCCACTTGTGATGCGTTGCAAAATGAGGACAAGAATACACACACATCTGCCACTGATTCACCAGTCGAGGGGCAAACAGGGACCTGTGGCTGAGCTACCAGTTGTATCTTTTGCAAATTCAGGAAAGTAGGTTTTAAAGGAGGTCTATACTTGCTTCAAGCAGTAGCTTTCAAGAGGCATTCAAGGAGCAAAGTAGCATAAAAATTTGCATGAAATAAACATTTTTTTGTGTTCTGAATTCTGAATCTGTTGTATGAATCTGCTCCAAATATTTCTGGAATCGGTATTTGGCATTGTGAATCCTGACAGATTTGGAAGAGTAAAACAGATACTGGTTGCAGACAGCAACAACCTTCTTCTAAAATAAATATTTCTGTGGTAAAAACAGAAGCATAAAAACTAGAGTGCAGTGAAGAAAAAGTTACACTGAAACCGGTGGGCTTGAGAGCACATTAGATAGGATAATACAAGCAAAAGCGTACAGCTACAAGCAAAATACTAGTTGCATAACCGAAAAAAAAAGGGCGGGGAAAACAAGCTCCAAAGAGAGAACAGCCTGTAAATCACTCTAACGAACCTGTGAGTGCTTAAAGGTGACTCAGTCACATTTGGAAAAGAAATGTAGCGGTCTTCAGCCTTCTCTGGCCATGGGCAATGATGGCAAGCAACTCGGAACTCATGGCTGCAATGCTCCATTTTCTTGGCTGTAGCTTCAATTTTTAATGGCTGCTAGAAATAGCAGTGTCTCACAAAGGCAGTGTCACTCTTCGGCCGTATGCGGGGACAGCTCTCTGTCAGGTGAAACTTCACTAGCTACTGTTTCTTTCTGATGGTCAGTTTTTCTATACTAGAAAACATAAACTCAAGACTAAAAAAAAGATAAAATAGTTTTCAAAACATCAGCAGCTCAGACCAAGGCAGGAAGTGGACAGTAAGGAGGAAGTGCAGGATTAGCTTTTGCTACATGCATCAGAACATGCAAGCCATGACGCAAAAAGCTGTTTACCTAGAAGGTAAAATTCTCCTTTTCTGATAACTGCATCCTGTAATGCAGGCCAGCTCTATTTCCTCTCCCACTTTGGAGTGTACGCATACAAAAATGCAGTTTGCAGTCCAAATTTCTTGCTTTAAAAAAAAAAAAATCATACCATAATTGTAAACATCTCTACAGTATCTCCAAGAATGAGTTTCCAGATACTTCAGTAAAAGGAGCACAAGAATGTACATCTTCCCCAGCTTTGCAGAAGAGGTTTGCTGCAAAAGGAAAAAAACCGCAATCCTCTCTGCAGAGCTGTCAAGCCAGTGAACAATTTAAGTCTCATTTGATCTGTAATTGGAACAGGCTTTACACAGAACAAGAATCTTAATGCCTAGATAAAAGTTGCGTTTTTAGTATTAACAATGATAAAAAGACTGGTTATAAATTTGTGCTGCCCATTGAAGCGAGAATTCCTAAATCTAGCAGCTTAAGCAAAGTTAATTCTTACGCTGATAAGGAATGAGAAAACGCATTCAGCTAAGCAAAGGAGTTTAAAAATGATTTCTCAGTCCAAAAACCTCAGCAGCTGATTGTCACACGTGTCCTGACATGTAAATACAGAAATATTTTAGAGGGGAATGCCAAAACAAATCCCAGAGCAATGCAGCCCCGCACTGAGAGTGGGGCAGATGTGCGGAACTACCAGCGCAATCCTCAGCGCTGGCTGTCGGCACAGAGTACTTCAGCCTCTGGGAAGGAAAAGGGCAGCCTTGCAACAGAGAGCATTTTTGCTTTGGAAAGATAAATAATGACACAACCCATCTGTTTCTTACAAACATATAAATTATTTTATTTACAAAGCCATGTTACAAAAAAAAAAAATAATAATAAAGCAAAAAAAACCAAAAAATACAATCGCTCACTAGAGAATATCTCCAGGCCCGGTGTTGAACCATGGCAGTATCAATCAGATACATGTTTGTTCTGTTTTTCCTTTTTTAAACTGTAAGCCATAGAATTTACTATTTACACCTACTTTAGACATTTATTCTGCTTACAATTATCACAAGCATGGAATGAATTCTATTTGATACTGCTAATACATAAAGGTGCAGGACAAAGAATGAAAATACTTAGTGTTACAAAATATGGATTGTAGAAAAGAAATTGGCTGTACAAGTATGGCATTTTTTTTTCTTAGAATGATTGGACATGCTTTCTTCAAAAGTCTTCTGGAAAAGGTTCTAAAATCTGTAGTAGGAAAGCACAATATAGCAGGTGCAAATTCATTTCTGTGCAACAACAGTTATTTAATATATCCCATGACTGACCAGCTATGCAAAACCCACAGAGTTTTGTTAAAGTGCCATGGGTCAACAGCATAACAAAATATAAGGTGTAAATAGAAAAATTTCTTTTTTTCTTCTTTTTTTTAAAACAATAGTTCACTGAGAATCAGCAATAATAGAATATGCTGTATAAACTATTCTCTACAAAGGTCGATCAGCACTATTTACAATTGTTACATCGATACAAAAGAAGGCATACAAGTTATCCAAGTTGCTTTTTATGGCTGACGGGCCTATGCATTGCGTATGTGTAACAACCAAAGCTTCTGAGCCTCTATTGCTGGAAACAAATCACAAGATTTTCAGGCAAATGGGGAAGAAAAAGAACTACCGGGTGAATGCTACACTAAGAATGCATTATAGGCTGGTCCAGTTTGGATTCGTCTGTTTCAAATGTTTGCTTCCATTTCACTGTTCAGGCTGAAATTTTCAATACGAATAATTAAATAATGATTCTTTGATGATGAAAGAACACTGTGGGATTTTACTGAGTGCTTAACTCTCCTGAAATGCTGTCAGGTGTAAGCCAGTCGAAAAAAAAAAATTAAGCAGCATTCAAAGGACAGGCTCCATATTCCAGCTTTCCAATTAAAAGATGCATGGAAAGAGCTAAAGCTTCCTAAAACTACAAAATTGCTCCTTCAGTCATTGATTAGCATTATTTCTCAGAAGCAACCACTGAATCTCACGACCACTGTTTTCCCCTCAACAACCAGAAATAGCAGTTCATTGATTACAGAGGATGACTTTGTTACTGAGATTTTTAAACTCCTGCAGTTTTATAACTCAAAATAAATTAAAAGAAAAATCAACATAGTACTGCTTCTAAAACTGAACAAGACAAAAATTGTGCAAAAATAACAAAGATATGTACACATTTTTCAGTCTGAAGAAATGTACAATAAAAACATAATTCAAAGAACATTTTAAAAATATAAACATTGCTTAAACTTTCCTAAGTTTCATACTGTTTCTGAAACTATACCGGTCAGTTAGCTCTGAAGTATAGCAAAACATAAATTATTACAAAATTAACACTATAAAAATTTATTTTAAGAATATTTCTAAACTTTTTTCAAAGGGTCTAGCCTTGTTTATAATTGCTTAAACACTTTTAGTCTTAAAATTTGCCTTAAGCCTTCTTTTTTTAAAAAAGAAAGTAGTAATAATCTCCCTATTTGCAGTCTCTCGCCTTTCCCCAAGATGTAAATAAACCAGCATATAAGTGCACTTTTAACACTGTAGAAATAAAAATTAACTCCTCTGTACTATTGTTCCAGTACCTAGTATTGGCTTCCTGATTATAAAATCTATATTTTATTAAAAAAATTATTCAGTAATCCTATAAGAAACACTGTCAGTGCAATTCTATTAATGCAAGCCAATCTGCTCAACTCCTGTCCTTGCGAACCCAAACCATTTGCTGAGGTTACCATGTGCTGTGATCTTAAGTGTCCAGAAATCCACCAGGCTACGGGGATTTCACGTGTCGAGCCCCTGGTAACGTGAACTAGAGTTTGGTGCAAAATCTCTCTGCATTCGTTGAAGTTTGGGTTCCTTACGAGCCTGGTCCTGGAAGAGGCTGAACGATCAGAGTTCCCACTGAAATTGTTAAATGCTGTAGGTACAGAGCACCAGTCAGGATTAGTCCCTAAAGTTGCAGTGCCCCAGCTGTTTGCAAATTGCTAAGAAATGCACTCAATTTTTATCCATAGGACAAGCTTAAATACAGAATTACTGTAATTTTTATTTAATGAAAAAATTTGGAGCTCCGTTAAATAAATTCAAATCATGATCTGGATTTTTTTTGTTTTCCTTTTTGGAATGTCCGCTGTGTTCTGGTAAGGAAACAAAGGGAGCATTGCAATGCTAACAGCTTTAAAAGGCATGAAACATAACCAAGCAGAACGCACAGATCAGTGGCAATACAAGTGAAAAACGAAACAAATCACTATTACAGTTTTCTGTAAATTTAATTCTCTTTAAAACCACAAATTCATAAAAGGTTAAATCCATCTGCAGGACATAGAAAAGAAAAACCCTGTGGAGTAGGGCTGCTGAGAGCTAGAGATTATAGGCTGGTTCCTTTTTCTTGTTATGGAAGAGTCCTTATTCTACCAGTCCGGTTTGATGTCTTCTAAAAGAGAAACCAGAGCCAGGTTCAAAATCACAAAATGTCTTTCAGTACATAACACTTTCCTAACAGCTGTGTCTGACAGAACTCAGAGCAGGAATTTATTTCCAGTCCCTGAACTAAATTCCCTCCCTGGTTACTGATGACATTAGACCTTCAAGAAAAGGAACTGCTTTGAATAAACAGCGTATTTCCTTTCGGGACTGCCTGATTTTAGCAAGCTTTGGTGGATCTCGCGTTCATGAACTCGGCGTATCATTACAAATAAAGAGCAGCAATTAGACGACAACTCTGAAGACTCTTTTCCTCTACACAGCATGTTTCCATGCCCAAGGAATCCCCACACAGCGCACATGTTGTCACCTTCCCTTAAGAAAATGATCTAGTTACTTAGTATTTAAAAACCACCGTGTACTGAGGTCTTGAAGTGTTAACACATTCAGGCACCTAAAAGCACTATGAAGACAAAAACACTTGATTAGTTATAAACCTAGAACAAGGATAAAGTCTGGAGAAAACAAGCTTTTAACACATAATTTGTATTAACAGGCACAAGTAATTTGACTGTAAAACCACTGTTCCATTAACGTTTGTTAAGAAACAAGCAGGTTTTGTAAGGAAAAGTAGTATTTTTCTTTTTATTAAAGCAACAGTAGTTGGAAAAACAGGCACGCTTTTATGCATACAAGCTCAGATCTCAAACAGACTCAGCAACAAGCAAATTAAATGGGAATTGAGAACAACTGAGGTTGACCTGACAGAGGCTGTGTGACAGGTGAGAGCAGGCAGGCCCAACAGGTATCCTCACAGCCACCAGTGTGCCACAGGAGCACCTAAGCACAGTGTGCTTCAACAGATGTAGCAGTGACCAAAAGAAACTCCTTGGGTGACACTGAAAGAACCATAGGACACCTTCTGTACCTGGCCTTCAGCAGGACTGCATGCAGGCCATTGCAGGTTCAAACGTTGCGGTCAACTGAACCGTCCTTTCCCAGGTGCCTCATTCTTACCCAGTTACTCAACCCAGTGTCTCCCTTCTTGTGAGAAATGAGTCTTCTCTGTCAACACCCCCTGCCCCGTGCTGGCAGACAACCCTGACCAGGTTACATGGTGGAGGCAGCCCAGAGTAAATGCTCTGGACACACATTTAGCTTGATGGCTGCCATTCTACTTCAGACTGCATCATTAAAAGTCTGTTCTTCTGACTCGTATTCAGAAAACTTGCCTGTTTTTCCAGCTACAATCCCCAGTGTACGGCAGAGGTTGTCTCTGCCTATAGACCTTGCTTCACTTGCATTCCCTGATTATCATGGTTATACCACCAGTAACATTAAAACTAAGAGGGCTCAGGTTCCCCCAGTAGTATCTTTACTGACACAGCAGATACTTGCAGATCCACTTATTGTGACCTAATAAATAAATAACACCTTTATAAAGAAACAGTATGGCAGAGTTTAAGACTAAAATTTTATTTAGAGACTATTCAGTTGCTAGATTGGTGATGAAAGCTAGATTGGTGATGAAAGCTGTCAACAAAGCAGCTCAGATTTATTTTGACAGTGACAGGCATTCATTAGATAGGTAATCATTATTCACAGTTCCAAACACAAATCCTGTGGTAGAGTTTAAAATAAAAAAAACTTTAACAAAACTTAATACATTCTTGTCATCTTCTGTATTTGTATTCTGAGCTCCGTAGTCACTTACCAAACTGACAGAAACATATTTTCAGCAATAAAGAGTTTGTGGGGCTTAAAACAAGCAAGCACTGCTGATTAAGTTACGGAAACAGGCAGCTGAAACGCTGAGCCACAGCCTCTGTTTACATAAGGCTGCCACAAAATTAATGTTTTGTACTGTTCGGTTTTCCCCACGGGATCCAGGCAACAGATCCCAACAAGCTCTGCTCCTCGGGTTGTGCGTGGTTTGTATTAACACAGGAGCAGGAGGTTAAAGCAAAACCAGTTTTGCACTTCAGAAGAGCTGTATCCCATGTTTGTTACTGGCAGCTGGGCCACGGTGTCTCACACAGCAAAATGCCAGTCCCTATGTATGAAAAAACTTTCCACGTTTCTCCCTTCAGAGCAGCTCTTCCTTAGGTTTACTGCTTTGCATTCAGCACCAAGCGGGTGAAACCCCCTAAATTTACTGATTGGCAGTTCACCTACAGATGTGAGTGATTCAGAACATTTTTAATGGGGATATAGTTGTGGGTTTTCATTACTACAAGGATACTATTATTTTGCTGTGACTACACAACAGAAACTAAGTGGCACAGCCATCTGGAATAAGTACTCCTGTGTAATTCAGACAGATATGTAACAGTTCTAAAATACCAACTGCTTGTGCAGAAAAGTAATCTGGATTTTTTGTTTACTTGTGACTACACCTTGCTGAGGTGGGAAACCTTTTCATACCAAAGATCTTAACAATGAATTCCTAATGAGCTACTCAACTTGGAGAGTCAAACAGTAGGGGCCATATTAAAACCATGACCAGTCCTCCAGCCAGGTGAGGGCGGGATCACAGGCCAAGCACACCACAAAGCTGAGTTATAGAATTTATTCTCTGACTGGCACAGGGGGAGCTCTCAGGATTTCTCACAGTCTAAGAACGCAAATGACGCTTCACCTTAGTTATGCTTTCAGATGAGTTTATCTGAATAGTCAGGTGCCCTGTTTCTCTGTCCTGTTTCTGTCCTCCCTTTGCTGCTTTCTCTTCTGGACTAATTTTAAATGCCATCTCTCCTGTGGCAGTCAGGGGACCCTGCTGTGCCACCTCGCTCAGCAGGGGAGCCTGGAGAGAAAAACCCCATCAGCTTAGCTGGATCCTGCGCAGACTTTCCTTGCCGCTGCTGAGCTGCTACCACCAAAGCAACAGCGGGTGAGCAGCACATCAGCCAACTTGGGGCTGAAAACAACCAATAGGTGGTGAAAAACAGGCAGAAAACTTGTTACTCTCAAATCTCAGAGGGAAAACAGCTGGAAAAAAATTAAGTGAGAGGAGAAACCTAGTATTAGTTCACCAAAAGTTGGCTTCTATAGAGAACTGTATTCGTAAAGAAATTGTATTTTAAGGTTTTACAGCACAAATCATTTCAAACCCGCTTACGGACTACTTAGGTACACTGTTATCCAAAGCAACTTACTTGTCTGTTGTGTACGGGGTTTGATGTACTCGAAGGACTGGATTGTGACAAAGCTACACTGCTATTTTTTCCAATCTGAAAGACATTAATTGAGCAGCATTGAGAGGTGTATTTGTCAGTTCAATGCAGATGCTGGTAATGGCCTTCCCTTTCCTGTGCGAAGTGCCACTAATTGCTTTGCATTTGGAACACAGGTATTTTGCTATTGCAAAAGATACACCTTTTCAGATAGAATTAAAATTATCTCTCACAGCCTGTATACTTTAAATGAACTCTTAAAAAGCAGATAAATACCATCACAGGTCAGAAAACAGCATACTAAACAGGGACTACAGATTGTCACACCCCACCTCCCCAGACAGAAATGCTAGTTTCTCTAGTTACTGGACTCAGTGTAACTACTCAGTGACTGAGAGAGCACAGAGCACTCAAGGTCACAGACTCCTCTCCAGGGAGCCTTCCCCACTCCCGGGGAGTTTAAAGCAGGTGGCCAAGCACCACAGCGTGCCCAACGTTATTCCGTTTTCTTCCATGTAGAGTCTTCATTTATTCTTGCTCAGTCAAGCAAATATTAATCAGAAGAATCAAACTCCAGAGGTTTAAATTTGCAATTGTATCAATTTACTGCATCAGGGAATTTCTTTGGGAACGAGTGAAAATTGACAGTACACATCCACACATTTAAAAAGTACTTAATTAAAATACTGCAATATTCAGTCTGCAGACTTCAACGCCTGAGAGATTACAGTACTCTGCAAGGGCAGCCTGTCTTCAACAGCCCATAAACATGTTGTAGATATTTCTGTTGCCATACCAAAGGGGGGAGCACTGCTGAGTCACAGAAGCAGTTCTTAGGAGGCTGATAAAAACGGACCACAGACACCTGCCTGCAAATGGCAGAGGGACTTTGAATAGTTGTTCACAAGGTCACTGGACTTCAAGTAACGTCAACTTTAATCCTTTGAGGGAGAGGTTGCACAGACCTGTCTTCTAAACAGTGAGAAATAGAGTTGCAAGTTTCTTCCTGAATAGATGAGACCACGACTTTGGCTGGCAGGGCTTGCCCCGACTTCACAGTTGTCTCCTCCCCTCTGCAACACCATCCGTTACTCTGCCCTTTCAGGTATACAGCGTGAGGCAGCCTTCGTTGGCCTCTCCGCACCTGCCCCTTCTCACACAGTGACTGTTTAAAACTGCTCTCTCTCCACATACTGTCTAGAAGAAAAGTTTCTGGTCTTTATTTGCAGCCAGCTCTGAAGGCAGGTCCTGTGGTGTGCAAAGATTAAAAGGGAAGGCCTCTGCCTACCCTCTTCCCCTCAGCTCACTGTTTTGCATGCCACAGCTCTTCTCTAGGTACTAATGTGCTTTTCTTCAACATACAAATCTTAGCTAAAGATACACAACCTCAGAAAACCTTTCCCAGACATTCAGGACATCATGACACACCTGCGACTCTTTCTTCTCTACCTCCTCCATTATAATATCCATAAATGCCTCCATAATAAAATGCACGTCCACCTCTTAAATGAGAAAATACCACTAGGAAATTGCCTTGCTGCATCCTAGAATCACAAGAGGGAGTATTACTCTTTAGGCTTCCATTCATTCCTTCATTCACTGCTCCTCTGACTAACAGACCTGACTCTCCACAGAAGACAAAGCACAGAGCAATGCAGCTTGCAGCACTGTGTTCAGCTTGGAGCTGCTCTGCCATCCCACCTTCGTTCAGGGCTGGGAGGGCAGCACCCCGCGACAGAAGGGAAATTCAGACACACAGAACAGTTACAGCACTCAGTGGAAGGAAGGAAGAAAGAAAGATTCCCAGATGTGGTGGGTCTTTACTGATGGGAAAACCATCACAAAAGGATCAGGGTGAGGCCAGGACTAAAATTCCTCTTTTTCTTTTAAAAATAAAGTATACTTCAAGACACAGGGATTAACACTTCCAGTTACTATCTGTCTGGGCCAGATCGGAATGAAATTAAAAACCAAACCCAACAACCTGAGCCTGCTCACCAGTCACTCCAGGGTTTTTTCTAGGCTCTTCCTCTCTTAATTTGCCCTATTACATCAGGAAACCAGAGCAAGATTTTAGGTAATACTGATTTTCTTTTTTTTAATGTGTACTGTGATTGCATTTCTAGAACACAGCAAGTCAAAACAGCAGATCTTAGAAGTGATCCCAAGTATGGTATTCTCCAGGTTGAATACTCACACAGAGTATGTAATGTTATTTGACCCATATGCTGAAGTGGGTACAAATCCCATTACCTACAGCACACCTAACAGGTAGGAAATGGCCATTTTGTTATGGTGGACTATTCAGCATTCTTGTCACAAAGACAATTTGCTGCCAGCCAGACACCTGAAATACAATCAACTCCACCTCCTATTTTTGATTACTAGTGTAGCTAGAGGAAACAGTGGCCAACTTTCACATATATATACACACACACACATATATATGCACATATACCTATGTGTATGAACCTGTACATGTATATACAATTTTAAGTTTAAAAGCCTGTACATTGTTACTCTAATCACATCTATCTAACCCTCTTAAGAAAAAAATACTACTGGGTATGACCTATTTGGAAATACTCAGACAAGAGCTCTGATTCTTTATGGGGCCTTTACTTCCATGACTGTGCAACATGCTGAAATACATGGCAATCGGCAACAGAAATGTCCCTCAGGAACAGGTTTAATCACTCAGAGGTGTCCAAATTTGAACTCAGAACCTCCTGGCATTAACTACAGGTACAGGGTATGTAGGATACAACCCATTTCCTACTACTCGTGTTTGTAGCATAGTAACAATTTGTACTTATTTTTTATTCCCATTGGAGATGAACTCTCTCAGGGCAGTTCGAATTTTTTGGGCACACACACTGAAAAAACCCAGCTGTGTGACAGAATGAAGAATTTACAGCATCCTCTGCTGACTTAAACATCAGTTCTGACTGCAGGACACACAGAATGGGCTTACAATAGAAAGACAATGTCGACACCCATTTTTGAAAGCCAAACCACCTCAGTTGCACCTCTGCTGGGAGTAGGAACCTGCTAAGCTGTTCTTTGCGACCTCCAGTCTGGCTGCTACACCAGTGTTAGAACCGGTTTATTCCCTCCTCCTCCTCCCTTCTGTCTGCTATTACGGACAGATTGCCTTGCCCAAGATCTTACCCTCTTCATTTCCAAATTCCCTCTTATATGCAGTGTCCTTATGAAACGAGAGTTTCACAAAGAATGGTCCTAAGCTACCCTCTCCTCATTTTCAGAGGTATTGTATCTCCTGTGGTATTGTCTTCCAGGTGCCAGTGCCAAGCTTTGTTGTCTGTACACCGCACAACATTGGACAAGGTAGCAGAATGAAAGAGTAGCTTGTTATGAAGATTGTATTGGCAGGTTTTCCCCCAAATTTTACTTCACATGTACTTTTGACCTTATATAGCATCACTGAAAGAAAACCCAAAGCTCTATGGCTAGTGGCAACAAAGTAAGAGCTGTTGCACTGACTTCAATATTCTGAAAACACAGACACACACACACACACGAAAAGATAACCCATTGTCCACTACAGGCCATCGGGTTACGAGCTTGATTTCTTAATTTTTCCAGTGTCAAAGAGGAAACAGCACCTGAGGTCAGGCATCTCAGACTCTCCCCAGGGGAAAGGCAGCTGCAACCATTTTACGCAAGAGAAACAAGGAGACTGGCATAACACTAAAAAATGAATCAGCAACAAGTTTTGGAAAAGAAACAAACAGAAATGCTGACTCTTATCTTCCTGTTTTCATGACACAATTTATTTCAGAGATGAGAATTAAGATAAAAAAATTAATATCTAAAAAGTCTTTATCCATTCTGGACATTAAATTTTACTTTCAGAGATACAAATGGCTATTTTATTAACTGAATAAAAAAAAACCTCATAAAAATATTTTAAGAAAGTCGATATATCTTTTTTAACCCCCAAAGCATCTTTCTGTAATCGGTACAAAAAAAATACAAATCTGTTTCTGTACGAACCTAGAAAGTAAGTTGTGTGATGAAAGCCAATCTGAAGCAGGCACAGTATTTTCTTTCCCAAATGCATGACATATTTCAAGTCAGTCAGACATGACCTGCAGAAAAGTAACTGGAAGAGTCCCTTACCTGCCGAGAGATGGAACTGCTTGTAGGATCTGGCACCGCAGAAATAAGGTTGGCAGTGCTCTTTCTATGAACACTATTCATACCAGGCATTTTAGTGATTTTACAGGCTTTGCTACTAGAACTAGAGTTTTTACGTTTTTTTCCTTCTGATTTGTCGAACGAAAGGGGTAGAGAAGACACTGCGTTATGTGCTCCCAGGGAGTGGTCCCCCGAGTGGTGCACAAGAGAAGGTACAGACAGATTAGAGGAGTCAATACTGCTTACTACCATGCTCATGTGTTTCACTGAGTCTGTTGAACTACTTGACAATGAAGTCCGTCCTGAGGGCTCCGATTTGGCACTGAGTGGGCTTGTTCCGTTATTTGTATTGTGCACAGACATACTGTTATAGGAAGATGCAGCCTGATAGGAGTTCAAAGTTGAACTGGGGTTCAGGACACAGTTCTTTTTGTGGGACCCTGAAAATGAAGATGAGGAAGATGTCTGCAAAGATAACGAGGACGACGATGATGACGACTGCAGCTTTTTCTTTTTGTTACTTGAAGACTCCTCACTCCGAGATGACAGGTCTTTCACTTTTGAGGATTTGCTGGTTTTTGTTTTGGATGGCTTGTGGGATGGGGAAGGGATGATGGCTGGCACTGGTGACACAGCTGATGGCGCCTTGAAGGTTGAGTCCATGATACTTAGGCTCGCAGCCACATGAGGGAAAGCTGTAGTGTGTGACATAATGGAATTCGTATCTGACGCTGTCACAAAGGCTGCATTGGATAACATGGCTGACGTCATTATGTAAGAAGAACCGATTCTTGAACTGATGGGTGTTGAGGGAATATACACTGTACTGGGGTTGCTGAAGGGCTGCAAGACTGATGCTGGGAAAGGAGTGGAGACGTGTGCTGCTGGAGAAGGCATGGGACTATCTGCTGCAGGAGGAATTTTCCTAAACGGAGAAGAAAAAACAAACAAACAACAAACCCACACAACTTTTAGATACACAAAAAGTGGCACATGAACAATGCAGATTGGGAAGGATCTCTGGGAATTACCAACTTACTAAAAAAAGCAAACCTAGTTAATTCGAATTTTGATTCCTTTTCTACCAATCACGAGTATTTTAATATTCACAGTTCAAAATCAGATCTGCATCCTACAACAGCTTGAAAATGCTTCCACTTCTGATTTGTTTTCCCTCTTTTTAAACTTGCAATTCCATTATGAGCTTCTTTGGGATTTAAACAAACAACAAACCCAAAACCGCGCGTGTTTTAATATCGTAAGGATTCAGGAAAGCTGGATCGCGAAGTTTATGTTCTTAAAAAATTAATTTTAAAGGAGGCACGTTAAATCTGTGGAAGCAGCAGAGACCTAACAGAAGATGATAAGGTGAACAACTGTGTGGTGTATTTTTCCCTGTAAGATTTTGTCACGGCACCTAAGCCCTGAACTTTCTAATAGTTAAACCAGAACTGAGCTCCACCTCAGCGGAGTGCCTCACACAGCAATCATGTGTGCAGCGTTACAATTTAATCACTATATTACAAGCTTGATTTCCTTTCTCCTCTCCTATTTTACCAAACAATTAAAAATGCAAATCAAAAGCCTGATGGTGGTACCTGTAAACATTCTAGTCACTATGTCCCACTGGTTGTATAAGTTTTGCTTGAAAGTTCAAGCTGTGAAACGGTTTCAATATCAAGGTAAACTCACAGGTTAGATGTGATGNGGAAAGCTCATCCCTTTCCCAAGGCAGTACTATTCCCAACAGCTCATTTAAGAGCTCGTTAAATGGGATTAACTAAGTAAATTAGTGATTAATTTCACTGATATCGAACAACTGACAAAACGTTAAACAATGCTTGATAAGCTTTGTAAGTAGTTGAATACAATCCTCAATAAAATTTAATAATATTACCCATGAAATTAGTAGAATACATTCAAATTCCTTTCCATTCACCCACCATCTTCTATTTTACCTAGTCCAGTGTTCATAATAAAGCCCCAGACTTCCATAATGTCTCTTGGAAAATTATCATGTGAGCTTTTCTCATTATTTAGACTAAAATCGAATTCATGGTTTAATCCTATTTCTTTGTTAAGAACCTACACAGCACCATAACTCTGCCCTTGTTATCCTCACTACTGACACCTTTTCAGTTTTTAAAGGCTTACTCTTGCCCTCAAAGTATGATACAAGAGCAGCACTGAGTGTGCTGGTTTACTATAAATCAAATCCTAATTACAAGTGTTCTCTCCTGGTATTCTTCCTATGGTGACTGTGTGTTTATGGGATTTATGCGTGACTGTGTGTTTATGTGATTTCATACAGTCCATGCAGCCAGAAACAAGGAAGTCCTACTGCCCTGACTCGCTAGGCGAACGAAGCTGCTTATCAGATCTGTTCCTCCGTTTATTTTTAAAGAGAAGCTGACAATTCTTACCCACCTTTGCAAAGTACGTTGAGAACAAGGGATAAAAAGTACTTTGTGAATGTTACTCTGATTCTCAAAACATGGCCTTGCGTCCTGGTACCTTTAGGCCCAGCTGCAGAGCTGCGCTGGCACCAGTTATAAAAGAACAAGGGCTTTATGCAAACCCCTCCTTGGGAAGGCAGGAAAAGATCAGGCCGGGGGAGGGTTGAGGACAATAGAAGAATACAATAGGGGTTAAGCACTGTGAGCTTCCTGTGTTATACAGAGTAAGTACAGATGGAATTCATTAAAATATTAGAGATTACATCAACAGAATGTGGGAAAACATTTACAAAGGGATTTAGTGGGAGCAGGATGAGGCCTGTTTATTCCTTGTACCACACAACTACTAGAGAGGTTATTTTTGCTTTTCGTGATAGTAGTGGTACCAGTGACACGTTTTCTCAGAGCATCTTTTCTCCCAACAAACAAAACCAATAGATAACCAGGTTTAATCTTCCTATTTAAGGAAACCAAAATAGTTTAATTCGTGGAAGGCAACAGACACTAGTTCACTGCCAAATTTACAAAGGAGAAGAGAGGAACCCCTTGCAGGTCACACATGATCTGTCTCTAAACATTAGACAGGAAACTGGCCCTTCTACAGCAACCCCAACCATTTCCAAACTATGTCTCCCAGCACAGTAACACTGTTATCATCAGGTTACCAGGTTAGTCAGACAAGCCAAGCTTTAGTGTTTCAAAAATACATTTAAAGGAAAAAAATCAAACCTTGTTTATCTAATGGCTGGCATCCAATGAATATAACACAGTCCTGATAATAAACAGTGACATGAAACACTGCACTTTAGTGTCATTACATTGGAAGAAGAATGCATATTCTGTAGCAGAATATCCCCCAAAAAATTAATCCTATCTGCAGATGCCATGAGTTTTTCAAATATTTATTTCTTGAAAAAAATAATTAGTATCTTTTTTCCAAAGTGCAGTCTGTTTTAATGTGTGTGTGCAGCCACGGCCTACACAGCTTGGAATGAGTATACATGATACAGTGGTGCTTCAATAGTGAGTAATCTTCAGAATAAGGCCCCAAAGCCTTAAAGTGCGCTACGGACGAAAAAACTAACATGTTCCTTCTTAGTTCTTGTCTTGCAACACGAGTCTTACAGAGCAAAGTCTGAATGGGAGATATGGCTGCATGATGCAGGTATTAAAATCTAGACAAAATCTAACCTGTGTGTTGTGAAATGATATCAAAACATAGCTCCAAGCCCAGAAAACGCTGAGCTTTAATGCTTTTACGTAATGGTAACAAAGCTACTGAAGTGTTCCTCCCCAGATTCAGAGGGACTTAAAAGAAGTCCTAAATCTGGCAGAAATCTACATCAGAATATGAGATGGTTCTGTTGTGCCACATATTCCTTAACAGCGGGATTTGTACTCATATTACTGCTATGACTTATTACAGAGGTAATTTTACAAACACTTCCAGTGGAATGTTTAATTCAGACATTTTACAGAATTAAAAACTTTAAACTATTCAGCAAGTGTAAAAATCCCACTTACTTCCACATCTGTGAGTTCAAGTGTTTTTCTACCATGGAGTTTAGTGCGAATCGAAAATGGTCCCATCTTCTGTCAAAGACATAGTACCCTCTTCCCATTAAGCGACTGCCATATGAACAGAACTGAAAGAAAAGATATCGCAACATTGTTTATAAAAAAGAAGTAAGTATCAATTATAAAATAATTATAATTTCTAGATCAAGGAACACCTTTGTAATCTGCATCACCCAGACAAAACACCTTTTAAAAGGTGTTTGTCACTGTCTGCAGCATAAATACTTTTTGCATGATATATGACATATGTGCACAATATTCCGGCTTGGTGTAAAGTACACTTCATCCTTCACATGGAAGTCAGTTTACTCTCAGGTACCTACATCTGACATGGGAAGAACACACGTGCTGAGGTAAGTTAAGGAAGCAGTTCTGGCTAGGATGGCTCTTACCGCCTGGAAAAGAGAGTTACATCATTCTGCACACATTAAAGCTTGTAACCATGTAACAAGATTAAAAACACAACTGAGGGGAAAAAGGTGCCATGGCAGTACCCTGAGTATCCATTTAATAAACAAACCAACCAGTGACTTTCCAGTAAAAAATAGATCATCGCCCATGGCACCTGCACTACAGCAGAGCACCGGACAGTCTCCACAGTGCATGAAAATCATGTAGAGGAGCAGTACATATTTTGAGAATTCTGCAGAGCTTGGGACTATTTGCATCACTGCCTCTAGAGAGCTTCCTGCAAAGTCCTACTACACTGAAATGGCGGGATCAGGAGTCTACCCTTTCTTTAGCTCATTCTTACTGATCTCATGTTATGCAGAGAACCGCCGCAACACCTATTTGTGGGAGAGAAACCTGTTACAAATCATCTTCAGAAAACAAGACAAGTCTCCATCATGCAGGGACCAAGTGACACAAATCCTGGCTGAGTGCAGAAGCTACTGAGGCAGTAGAAAAACATCCTATCAAAGTACTTTTCAGCGTAATGGACAGTGAGTGGTGACTGGGACTGTTTAAGTCTGTTTCACGGCAAGGTTAAGCCATCACTGAGGTTGGTAAACTAGCCTCACCTCCCAGTGCCACAGATCAGTTACCACTACACGGCAGTTTAAGAAGCTCCTGCCGTGTCCCTGTCTGTTACTACCACCTAGCTGGGAGAGGGACGACATCAGGAAAACAGTCCACTTTGGTATGAAACTTAGCAAATTAGCATGAACCGTACTGAAGGCCATTTACACCATCATTTCTGGCTAAAACCAGTTGCACTGTCACTACCTGCTTCGGTTGAGATGCTCAGATGTTAGGGAACAGATGAGCGAGTCGGATTTGCCTTGAAACAGACCTAGGATCCTAAAACCAAATGGCTGCTGACAGCAACGCCTCACCAACGATGCCTGCGCAAGAACTGCCTGTGCTTTGATTAGTTTTTAAATGGGGCACACACACAGAGTGAGCCTTTACTTTTTAATTCATAAAGCAGCCACCAGCACAAATGACAAGAGTACGGAGGAAGCAGGAGGTTACCACGTATCATATTGTACGGACTGCAACTCTTATTCTCTGTGTAAGAAGCAAAGGCAGAATTCCATCCGACAGTCATTTTATGTTCAGCTCATACTTTTGCCTGGTGTCTGTCAGTACGAAGTTCTCCTTTGCTCCAGGGAATACAGACTGCTACAATTACCACAGTGTTCATTTTATTCTGTGTATCGTATGGAAAACACATAAGTCAAGACTTCATTAATTTTATTCCTTGGCTCAATTTTGATGAGAACCAATTACTTCGAAGTTCAAGAGTTCTCCCACTCCTTCTTGGTGTGTGCAGTATAAACAAATTCACACTGCAGAGATAATGCCACAGGGCAGCTCTTACTACTTACAAAGAAATTTCTCACTAATATGGGAGAAAGACAAAAACAGCTGCCAGAGAAGCACGTATCGAAGCCACCACCCGATGGGCTATGCTGTGCTCTAGACTTTCCATTTTTAGATGAATGATGAAATAGCTTTTAAGTCTACATATACTAACATAAATGATATTTAAATACTGCTTCGAACTATGACAAGAAAGAGATCATCTATTCATGTCATGTTTAAAACAATGCAGTTTTCCTCAGTTTAGCAGAGCTATGCTCAAGTTGCAGACTATTGAGGGGGAAACCTAAAACTGGAACTTCTGATTTTCTGCTGCTCATCCTGTCCTACAAACAACACAAAGCTTGTCACATGCATTGACCAATCTCCTCCCTCTACCTTATCACATCCATACCATTTTCTGTCAAATGTATTTGTTCTCCTCAGAATGCAGTTTTCAGAATGTAAGGTCCCCCATCCTTATGTTTTTTTACCAAATTACTCCTTTTTTCTCCGCTCTCTAATTACATAAGAATAATGGCAAGGCATGCAAGAGACAGACACATACCCCAAGAGGTCTGGGATGGTGTCCAGAAAAATGACAGTCTAATTTCTCAGATTCTTCAGCTCCATCCGCTTCGCCTTCATCACTGGACAATCTGCTCGTTAAATCTCCTCCCATGGAAGGCAGTGACAGTTCTGGTACGTACCCACTGTGGTTTGAAGAACTGTTGCTGTTTATGCTATTTGCAGATGATGGTCTAGAAAGAAAATAGGCATTTAAATCATTAGTGTTCAAAGGGTCTGTAAACCTACCTGCCAGAGTCAAGCGTTAAAGTAAATTATACCAGAAAGGATCATACAAAGAAGGACAGTAAGACACAGAACAGCTGACATTGGTCTTTGTCAGAAACAGGTGACAGGTTATCATCAAGTTAATGTTAGCAGAAGCACCTCTGTATTGCCTGAGATTTTAAATTTGCCACAAGGTTGAGCTGAAGATCTCCAGAGGCAAAGCATATAAAAAATGCAAACAAAAATCAGACGCGTCTGATCTCCTTGCACAGCACCACTGTGCTGCTAGACTTGATTGATCCCAAGGGCCCAGTTATGAAATTTTATTTCATACCAAAATACCACTGAAATTAGTGTACTAAATATGTGAGTGTTTAGCTGACACCCTCTACGGCTAGATTAGCAAGTGAAGTAACTGGGAGGACCTCTTACAGCATGTATGTTTTCTTTACCTTTGTCCAAAAATGCAGTAAAACAGTGGGAATGGCTTTGCACCACAGGGTACGATGGTGCCTTGCTTTTCAAAAGCAGCTTGGAAACAAATCAGATTAGAAGCGGGGGTGAAAAAGATTCTCAATTACAGTCTGTACAACCAAGTACATGTGTGGACTCCTGAGGCTGGAGGAGACGTCCACATTGAGCAAAATCTGAAAAAGATCTTCAATCTCATGAGTTTACGCTCTCAGGACACAGCAGTCACTAAGACTGTGGACAGGTGCCCTCTTCTGAACTGAGCAGGGATTGCTCAACAATGCCCGTCAGCTAGAAATAACTTCTGCGGTTGCTGTTGCGAGGGATGGATTGTGGAGTGCTCCTCAGCCTTCAGGAGTCAGCCAGGTCAAGCCGCGTCACCTGCAGTGAAGCCAGCAAGCTTTGCCTCCGCAGAGCAGGGAGCACTCCCAGAACCTCTCCCAGCAGAGAGGTAGCAAGCCTTTCCGCTGGCATGGCTGCTTGCAAAAACAGACAGGACGACAGAACAGAGGCACTGCGGCAGAAACAGAAGTGTAAATTGTAAAAACACAACGCCTGCCTGCTAAAATCCACCTCCTCATGAACCACTACCCTGGCAATTTCATCAGCTGATTCTCACTGAATCGTGTGCCAGTTTTGTTTCTTTGACCGTAACACCTCCTGAAACCAATGTCTGCCCGTCCCTCTGTGCTCCTCTCCATGCAAGGACTTAGTAAGGTCACTCCTTTTACAATAGTCACAAGCACAGAGGGGGTCTGCCTGTCCCTCTGTGCTCCTCTCGATGTAAGGACTGTGTAAGGTCAGTCCTTTTGTAAGAATTACGTAGACTTCTCACCACTTTATTTACGGGTATTCTTTCATGGCCCTTTTACTCCAACCCTGTAAGACTCCCTGTAAGACTCTGCCACTGTTTGAATAACATTTCATTATGGCTTGACAAACACAGAGAACACTGGAAATGGCTGTCTCTGTAAGGCCTAAAATAGCAAATACAACAAGTATTGCTTTGAAATAGGGACTATCTTAATACAAAAGCCCTACAAAGGGCATCCAATCCTGACCAAGGCTTCTGCAAAGAAAAGAAAAAGGAAACAAAATAAATATGAACGAACACAAGTAGTTTAACTCTGTCTATTTCAGCCAAGTTTAGTACCAAAAAACCCCACTGGCCAACAAAATAAAACATATGGGAAGGTTACCAGAGGATAAATACAATTCAGTATCCAACACCATCATTCTAGTTTTTCTAAAGGGATGTCTTTAGAAGTTTGCATTGGCTTTCTGAAGACTGTTTTTGTCCTTTACAAGAAAAACTTTCAAAATGAGGAATGACGTGCTATGGACAGTTTCAAATCAATAGTTTTAAGAACTAGCCACTTACATTGTCATTTACACTAAATTACACCTTTTTTTAGGAGGTACCCCATTAATGTAATTGGTGAAGTATCTGCAGAGAGAAGTGCTACAAAAACGTCCAGAATGTCACCACCAGTACCTACCCTGATTCATGCAGATAGACTTTTATTCCCAAAAGTGTCAGAATGAGTCAAATGTAATTTTTCCTAATTATTACTGACTATTTTAGCAAAAAAACCCGCAGTTAGTCTGACAGTCCAATCAGAGGGTGGACACGACTCCTCACCCCATTCCCAGTCAGATCACAGGCAACCAAGACAGTTTTAGGTTAACATAAACATAGTCAGTCTTCTACTCCTAAGAAGAACTCTTACATTAATATGTTCTCCCATGCAATAGCCTAAAGACATACCAAGTGCTTATAAAATAAGCTGTATGAAAGACTATGACACTTCTTACAGCACCTTCCAAATGCAACATCCCACGCTGGAGAACTGCTTACCTTGGAAGTACAGAATTTGGTGGTCTAGATTTTGCAGGAGATGTTACTTTAGATTCTTGCCCAGAGTTCACTGAAGATCCTGACAGAGAGTCTTGTGCTGGTGTGGGCTGGCTCTGATAGCTTTCCCTTGCAGATGGTGGATGCTCTTTGTCTTTTGCAACTTCTTTTTCCCTGGATCGAGCTTTGTGTTCAGCTAGAAGGATGTCAAACTGTTTTTTACGGCCTGGAACTGCTCGTCGATGATTAAGTGAATGAGTCTAAAAATAGGGTGGTTAAAAAGCATTTGTGTGTGCATGACATTGTTTATGAGTCCTCTATACTTCCGATACACCACAACTCTAAAAGATAAAATCTACTTCAAACAACTTTAGCCACAGTTATGGAAATACAGCTGTTATTCCATATTATCTTTGATAATTAATTCTTAAGAAATGGCAACATCAAGGCTAAGATTACTTTCTGCAACAACTGTCACATAATAGTCTATTGACTTACCTTTTTCAAAACAGGAAATGTAATTCTAATAACTCTAAAATACTAAGTAGTAACATCATTGTAGCTCTTAACTTACAATGAAAAATTTATTTCATAGGACTGAAAAAGGTGAATACAGTTTAAAGCAAATTTAACTGATCATCTGTACTGACAAGGGGCACGTACATATACAAATGTCATTATAAATGTCTTACATTGCTGCTGCTTTTTGGCATGAAGCTTATTCTTATCATAAATGCAGCTTCCAAGTAATTTATTATACAAAAATCATGTTAATTTTTTACTAAAAATGGACTGTACTTCAACATTGTTGCACACATGAACCAAAAAAAGGAGCGTTTAAAATAACACTTGTGCTTCTACATGAAACGCTGATGCTTTTTGCATAACAAAATGACAAGAAAAAAAAATCTTTTTAGTAATATCAGTGGAATAATGTAGATGCTCTGATTCAAAGAAACAGAATTACTCAAAAGAATTACCTGAAGACAGCGTCTGAATACCATACCCATTGTCTGTAAGACAGGAGCAGGTATGACCTCTCAAACTACTGTGGTAGGATTTAAACTATAACAAAGCATCTGATATTTTTATCTTCTAAGAAAAATACCTTGCAGGTGAGCGATCTTGTGCAAGGTTTCTTTGTTTCAGGATCCAGTACTCCACAGTGTTTATTTGGGTCAAATTCTCTTTCTGTTTGATGGGGGATGGTGGGAAGGAAAAAGGAGAAAAAAAGAGATTATTACAGCAATTTTAACCAGAGTAGCTGTAATTTTTGCCTGATAATCCTTAATTCAACCACGTTCAGCCTACACTGCTTTCCCAATGCCAGCACCCCATCTGTAACAGTGTGATGTGCATCACACAGTTGTGCACTTTTTTGCCCTTACACGTTTCAAACGGTTTAGAGCTGGTTTTCAATCACAGACTTGATAGAAATAAGTCTGTTTACAGAACTGTGCTCAGCAGAGCGGCCCAAACATAGGACCAAGCCAAATACCCGTGAGTTCAATTCCCTCTCTAGCTCTGGCTGCCTCTGTGGCCATGAAATCCAGCATTAGCACACTTAGCTTTCGAGTCTGGCTAAGGCACAGGCTAAATATCCGAAGTGCTTTGAACAACATTTCTCTGACAACCTCAGAAGCTCTGAAGAACAACCTGTGGTGTCTCAAAAGTAAATGCAAGATTACTACTGGCTTTTTATAAACAAAATTTATCTAAACCTGTCACCTAAATCTGTGTAAAAATAACATGTATGTTAGTTCTCATTCCCCTAAGTGAAGGGAAGCATGGAGTTTAAAGTCTGCAGAGATTATGCAAAAAAAAAAGCATTTACATGAGTTCTACTCACTATTAATGTTAAAAGGGAATTAATATTTAATATGTTGCATTTGCATATTTACTTTCATTAATATTTTAGTATTTATACAGCACAGATAGCATCACCTCCTCTAGGTTACATTAATGTAATTTTAGGGTTTGTACTACAGAGCTGTAACAAAACTACGGGCATACACTTTTTAGTTTGCACCACCAGAAAAAAACACTGTTATCTTTACACCCCTTGACATCTCATGTTTTAATTGTCAGACTGGTTTGCTTTTGTTTGGTAGTGGGATATAAACCATTTACCAAAGCCAATTTTAACTATACAGCGATGATATCTTCAGATATAATAAACACCCTGCACTCAAATACAGCGCTTAATCTGAGGATCCAAAAATTCTTTATAAACAAACAAATCCGGGCTGAGATGAAGACAGCAATTCACAGCTACGTTACAATGTTATGACAGCATCACAGCAAGTAGAACAGCTGGAAGAAGAAACATGAGGCCAAGGAGCCTATGTTAGATGACAACTGTCATCCAGATATCACAACTGCTAGCAGCTTTATGTATTCTGCTATATGGACTTAAAAATGCTAAGCAAACATGGCAACCTATTAGCAGACATGTACCAAAAAGTGAGCTCGGAAAAAAAAGAGGTGGCACTGGGTTTTTGGTAATATATATAACGGGACTGACATCTCTCAGGGACAGTTGTAGCTTCTGTGGCCTTTACAGCACAACAGGTGCAGACAAGTAGCTGTGTATGACTGAATATAATAAACAGTCCTTTCTACTTAATGCATGAAAACATGTTTGTGAACTGAAGGAGTTAATTACTCCTGGTTTTTGACTGTCTGATGTTCCTATCACAGTTTCCCCAATCACCTGCCTGAAAACCTTCAATGCAAATTAAAAACCAAACTAAATAGACTATATGGACTTATAAATATGCCTTCAAATGAAAAATCCTGAGGGTAATCACAAGGCTGTGGTATGCGTCCTGAAAGTCACCAAGTGAAAACTGTTTTGGACTGACAGGGAAACATACTTCCAAAATCAGAAGTGCTCCTTTTAGGAGCACCCAGATTGCTACTTCTCCGTAGGAGTGCTCCACCCAAGCAGGACTTGCAGGACTGGCTACAGCAAAGCCAGTTTTTAGGATATCACACAGAGGTAAAATCAACAGAACTGATTATTACCAGAAAAACTGGACGCCTCCACCATATGCCAAACAACAAAATCCCACGCTTCCCTGAGAAACAGAAAATCCTGAACACACAGGAGACCACTTCTGCTGGCTGAGGCGTGTGTGGCTCTTCCAGAAGTCACAAACATCTAATTGCCAGCTACAGGCTTGCCTGGTTTGGGCAACACACGAAATGAAGTTTATCAGCTCATCAATACCAAAATGCAGCTTCATTAGAAAATGTGTAGTCTAGATAGACTCCTGTGCACAGGCACAGCCCGAGAAAGCTGTCTATTCAGAGTGGATCCCACCTCTTCACGTTTGGTGGACAGAGTAAAGAGCATTCATGATGACCTCAACTGAAAGAAGAGGAAGGGTCAAACCTGAAACATCCCAAACTCCTGTTTGCAACACAAGAGATATTCTTGGTGTAAACTGGCTATCTGCATTCTTTAACTTCATCCCCAAAGAGAAAGAACTTTGGAAGATATAGAAAAAACATTTTTTTTTTCAGTTTGCTGCTAGAGAACACTGATTCACTTATGCTGGGCAGCTACAGACTGGCTTTTGTGGTTCCACGAGCTGTTTCCTCTCTCTCACCAATGACAGCACTCCTGAAAAGAGGGCAGGTTCATTCATCACCCAAACAACCACCAGCTCTCAGCAAAGAAAAAAACCAACAAACTTCAGCCACAGTCAAGGAAATGGTAAGAGAAAGTGTGGATGTTGCTAAAAAGGAAACAGATGCAAACTGGCCAGACCTATTAAGGAGCTTCAAAAATTAGCAGCTGTACAGTTCCACAGCAGCATACTGAAGGAAACCTAAATCCGCCAGCCACTCTCTCATTTTTTCAATCTTAAATGAATGACATCCACGGGATATCTAAAATAATTCTCTCATAGACTTTCCAAGGTCTTTTTCTCAGCCTCTGCACAGTTTTGTACAATACCGGAGAGGAATCCATCACAGCGCCATACAAACTACTGGCAATTCATCTACAGTGCTCTCAAGATTTCTCCTATTTGCATCATCACTAAATTCCTGTGTTGCTTCATCAATATAGGAGGTACCAGCAGCAAGACTGAACAGATTCTGTATCAGATAAGGAAAAAGGAGCTTTAAAAAAGTATAAATTCTTTGGATTTGTAACCATGTAAAAGTAAAAAAACCTCGTATCAGTACCACCTACAGCCCCCAGGAAATCAGGTACCTCAAAAAGTATCAGCTTCAATCCAGCCCAAGCTGGAATCTAGAATTAGCTACCTAAATCAAGCAGCTAAAGCATTAAAGGAAATAATGGATTAAAAGAAACCAATATTTTAAATTAACTGCAAAATCTATATATTTTAGAGTAACAAAGTGGATCTCAGCCAGCAAAATATAAGGTTTAAAAGCCTCACCAGCTGCTTTATCTTCCTATTTTTTTCATTCTGTGGAACACTATCATGAACAACAGTTCTGTTTTCTTAGATGCCACCTTTAACTAGTTAAGAAAGCAATCAGTGTACTGAATCCTTTAAGGCAGTGGCATTGTTCCATACCCCACACAGCCCTTGCAAACACCTCACACTGGTCTGGAGTCAAGCCAAGGTAGCAGTACCATAGGCTAACTGCCAAACTGAGAAAATGACAGAAATAAACCTGATATTCAGTCAAAAAGTAGGGCACACTGATCAACTGGGAATGAAATTATTTATCCTGTACAACTTAGGCTTGGTTCAGAACTAGCGCACATTTAGAAATCACGTGAACTATCTTTCTGCCAAGCCGACGATCTAACGTGGATGATGCTGCCATTAGAAAACTTGGCCTTTCAGTACACACAAGAAGTTCCTGCCCAAATCACAAAGTACTGCCAGCTGATGAATAGACCCTGCACAGCTTCTGAAGCCCTAAACTTGAGTCAGTTACTTTTGTTAAAAAAAAACCCAAACCCACAAAAAAACCCCTCCTGTTTTCAAGCTTTAAGGGGCGAATTCTCTCATTGCTGCCCAACAGCTGGCAGGAGTCACCTCCAGGGACCTCCATGGAAAAGCAGTGAATGGCAACCCTTCTGACACCCTTCCAGGGTGAGCCATTGTGTGCTCTGGTGGCAGTCTGCACTGGGACCTACACCCTCTGTACTGCCATTTCCACGTCTAATGTCACTCTCTCAGCCCCATCATCCTGTCTTCCTGAGAAAGACAGAGATCCCCAAGCCTCAAATCCCTTGTGTGAATCACAGGGAGACAGGGGTGGAGGGGAATTATGACTTTTAAGACTTGATCTGCATTTCCCAGATCTTCTTAGAATTTCCTTGCATTTAGCAGCAAGAAAGAAGATTCTTTAAAAAATCGTGCCTGGGTGGATAAAGCAGTATCTTAAACCTCAACTGTTCCACTTGACCATGACTACAGTATAGTCACCCAACCAAGGCACATTTTCTTTTGTTGTAAACAGACCCAAGTCACATAATGGCTCAAGGAAGCCTGCCTTTCTGTTTAAATGAATTTACTTCCTTAAAGAATTGTATCAGGCCTGCTGACCAGTTGAGAAATGCATTAAACACGCCAATTTCAAGCTAAACAGAACGTGTACTGGAAAGCACATGTGCTAAGAGTGTGAAAGCTTTCCTTTTCGTGTATGCAAACTGGCATCTTACAGGGAGGAAAAATAACCAAAACCAGGCTTCTGCATTTTGTTAGTATATTACTTCTGAGGTACAGAAATATTAATGAAGAAAGATGGATCACCTCAAAAGGTGAACATTACAACATCACTCACCTGAAAGTCTTTTATAAGGCTTGTTACTGCTTTTAGTGCCATTTTGGTGTTTCTTGTCTATTGATGGAGCTATAATTCCTTTGCCATTCAGAATCTTTTCTGGTGATGGTGGCACCGACTTGGATGTCAAACCAGATTTAACCAAAGTTGGAGCAGGTATGGTGGATGAAGAAGCTGAGGAGGAGCTGATCGTAGTAGTGGTTGCAGAATTCATTTTAACATTGGCACCATCTGCCTTCACTAGGTTAGGAATTTTCTCTAGACTGACTACTGGAACAGGAACACTGCAGAACAAAAGAAAAATCTTCAAGTTATATTTTCTACATCAAAGATTTCAAGTTACCTAATTCCCTTCCACAGACTGAAAAAATTTGATGCAAATGAGACAGTATCTTCAGACCAGACTAAAATGAGATACTTAATACCATTATTGACTATTTTTCCTCAATCAAATGGCTACAACCCAGGCACTCAGAAAGCCTGGCAACTTAGAGCATCATGAAAATAAACCTTCAATGTTTTAAGATCCTCCCCTACTATTTGTAAACAAAAGAATTCTTTGGTTAAAAGCAAAATAAACCCCCTTACACATATGGTCTCATGCCTTTAACACAAGCATGCATCAGATACGTGTACACTGTACTAAACTCACCAGGACAACAAAGTAGTTTGGTAATGGTGTTTTAAAGAAACAGAAAAAAAATTCATTTGCTCAAAAGTGTCTGAATGACACATAACTTTGGGAAACAACGAGAAAAGAGATTTTAGCACAGAAATCTTAACAGCAGTCCTTCTAAAAGTATTCTTGAACAATCTGAGCATTACTAAATTTTTTTTTTAAAATAAAATCTTGTGAACTTAAAAATAAAAATTCCCAATATAATCATCTTAGTCCTTTTCAGAATAAAGTTTTCAGCAACTAACTTCTCCTAACTTACCTACCACCACAGTGTACTTGTGACACTAACAAATGTTACCTTCTCAATTTGGCAGCAAGAAAGATTAAGAAAGGTCATTTTCAATTCCAACATTAGTTTAACATTTCTGTCTCCTACATGCATGAGGAAACATTCAACAACTGTACCAGCTTTTTACCTACCCAACAACTCCAAAATTTGACGTCTTGTGATCACCAATTAATATATAGTATATAAATTACATTCCCCTCCTTACTAAAACAAACACAGAAATAAAATATTAATTAAAAAGCTAATTCAGAGCTTTAAGTCCACATTTCATTGGAGGCACAAATGAAAGCATCCTACTTATGCATTTCTTCTCATACACTGCCTTAACAGTTGCTTTTGCCAACTAGTTGACTATGTGCCCTGTAAGCAAATTCACACATGGATCGTGCAAAAGTGACATTTTTCAGTCTATCATTCCACACTGGGCTAAAAAAGAAAGTTTTCTTAAATACAAATGCAGGGATGATGTTTACCTGGTAAAATAAATTCCTTATCTAGACATATGAGGGTCTCCTTAACAGTATTCCTTAACAGTAATCCTATCTTTTCCTTTCTGAACTGCACAAAACTAAGCTAACCTTTGTGGTTTGGATCCACAGCATAAAGGTGACAGCTGAAGAGGCTCTCCCATAGGGAAAAAAATTCTCAAGAACTCTGGGATTCTTTCATCTACTATCTTAAAGGTTTAACTTGATGTACATGCTTAACAGCAAAGGGAAACACATTTATAAAGAGTGCAGAATGATTCCTTAGCAAACTACATCTGCTGCTTGCACATCACTGCACCAATTTTGCATGGCACTGCAGAGTCTTTACACATGTGTTACTCAGGTGACGTTTGCTAAACACACAACTGCTGGCAAACCAGCACATATTCTGAAGTACGCTGCAGTTTGGGTAAGCAGAGTTCCTTACTACAGACCACACTGGTGTCAGTGTCCCAGGACAGGCAGCCTTTGCCCGCCTCACACTGCTGTACGGTTTGGGGCTTCCCCCCATTCACAAGTCTCACATAATTTCAATCTTTCATGCCTGAAAAAACGTTGCCTTCCCCACACTGTTCCTACGGAAGGAACAGTTAGCAGACGGGGAGTTTCTACAACCACAAAAAGAGAGTACATTCTCCATGGGACACCATTCTGAAGCAGGATACAAAGTAAGTCAAGTCTCGGCCTTCCAGGGTTACTACAAAACCTCTGTTTCTCCGGGGCTACTGAAGATAAGCAGAACGTGAAGCATATGTGGCTGGAGCCGGTGCTCCTGTACTGGAAAGTTGGTAATTTTTGTTCTAAGGGCATTTTAACATAGAAAAATTTATTATTTATATATTGATATAAACAATATGTATATAAAGCAAAAAGTATTTAGGCACCAAGACATATTCTAGAGCTGGAATGAAACTTCCATATCCTATGGTACTATAAATATAGCAGTCAGCTCGTCAGAATACAGCCTCAATGGCAGTAAAATGCAGAGAGCTGGCCAGTAACTAAATTAAAAAAAAAAAAAAAAAGGACTCACAAAACCAGAAATGTGTTAAGTATTTCAATCACATTGCAAACATGGAGCTAGGAAAGAGAGGATTTGATCCTCTGTCTACTTTTTTTAAACTGCTCTGAATTCATTAAGTTAAATGACAGACACAAATTACAATATCTCAGTGTAAGAATTATATTTTTTTGCTTTTAAACAGATGGCAATTACATTTTCTGAAAATATGAGGATTTTTCTACTTTAGATCAAGTATTTTTACTATATAAAAACTATGTAAAAACATATGAACAAATCTTCATGCCCAGCTTCTAAGATTTAGCATAACTCAAAGTAGTGAAACACACTGAAGGAAGGGGTCAAGGGTATTATCTGGTTTTGTAGTAAAATACAGTTAATATATATTAAAAAAAAAAATCTGTTTTGCAATGCTCAGAACCTCAAATCCTCAGGCACATACAGCTGGATTGCTGTGATAAACAAAAAAAAGCCCATTTTGGCTTAATTTTTGTAACAGATCAACAAGTCAACCTTCATTATGCGATTCACTGCAACGCAGAAGAGAAAAATACTACTGTACTTCTTGAAGACACACATTCTGTAGGACTGCTGGCAGGCTACAGTCAATTATTTGAGATTTTAGGAGCTGTAAAAGATAATTTTTTCCTTTTTTCCTTTTCTTAAATATGGGTAGTACTGCATGCAACATTAAGGAACTCTAGTTTCATCTTAACATAACATGTAAGGATGAATCGATAACCAAACAGCAAGCTGGAAGCCGCACAGGACTAGAGATCCTGGTCAACTACTAAGGTAACTAAATCACAAATGCTTATGTTTATATTTGATAGTTAAAGAGAATTCTTTTCCCAAACTGAGATTTTTTTGAGTGAAAATTGAGGATTTCTTTTAAAAAAAAAAGTTAGAAAAAAAAATTTAGAAGTCCTTAGTCGTACTTACTGTGTTTTAAAAAGAGTTTTTGAATGAAGAGCCTGTTTAGATTTATTAGAGACAACTGCTGAAAGGGACAATTAGAAAAGCAACATGCAAAAACCATAAAAATTGAGGAAGGGCACACAACAGTCTGTAAAAATGAGAAGAATGGGAGTACAGATGATTGGCAAAGATAGGCAAGTAAAATATGCATTCAGTAAAGGCAAGTTTACTTTATGGTTTACAAAATAAATTATAATAATAATAATGTCTACCTAAAGGGCAGTAAAATAGTTATTAGTGATGCAAAAATGACAGAAATGTTCAGTATTTCTTTTATACTAAGAAGTAAGCATGCTGATGCTCTCCCATCAGATAAAAATGTTGCTGGCTTCCCTTAGCAAGTGTGAAGTGCCAGCTGAAAGATCATGATGGTTTTTTTTTAAACATAAGCGAATCTGGATAACGTGGCCATGAGTTCCATAAAGTTGGAGAGATACTGGGTCTCAGCATATTAATTTCTAATTGAATCTTGGAATATTTGGCAACTTAGAGAAGCTAGATGAGTACTGCTATTGCAGCCACACTGAAAATTCAAACCAGAGTGTCTTGGAAGAAATAATGGAAAAACTATAAAAATAAACTGATAAACAATTGGTTCACATGGTTTTGCTACAATTCAGACCTTGGCAAAGAAATCTGGTTTACTTTTTGATGAGGTTACCAGTTAAGCTGACAAATAAAACTGTGAAAATGTTCTGACTTTTGAAAGGCATTATAAAACACAAATAAAACCAATTTACAAGCCAATGTTAAGAAGCAACATGAAATTAAAAACTAGGTTTTCAGAGATTTATGGTTCAATAAGGGTGCTTGCTAGGGGGACTTTTTAGCCATCGAGACGAAGTCTGACGTGACTGAAACCTTCCTTAGAAATAAATTAAACTAATAACATTTGCTGATGGAATCAGGATCAAGGGAAACTAAATACTGAAGAGACAGAGGCAGTTACAAAAAGCAGCATCGAGTGTTTAGTAAAGTTCATTAATTCAAAAAGATATTTTAATACAAGTGAATGCAAAGTTACACATGAAACAACAAGCTGTTCAGCCTGCAGTGATCCACAGGGAAACAACATCCTGGCAAACAGTGACAAAAATATTTAGTGGCCACAATGGATAAGCAATATGAGCTTTTATTTTATTGTTGTGCTTACATTAAAAAAGCAAATTTAGTTTTCACATGTCCATGATTATACTGATACTGGAATAGGGCTTCCAGTGTTGCTAACCAGGGGTTCAATACTAGTATTGATGAATTAGAAGGGAACCAGAAAAAGGTTACAAAAATATCCGAGGGCTATGCAAATTGCTTGATCATGACAGCACTTTACAAAGTGCTTGATCATGGCTTCAAAAGCTCGTTATCTTTTTCAGATAAGATATCTGATTTCTTTCTGTTTTCTCATGTTCTTGGTCAGGCAGTTGGACTAGATTGTCACTGTAGGTCCCCCTCCCAACTGAAATTCTTCTGTTCTATCCTATCCTATCCAAATAATTCCTTCAGCAGAACCTGTGACAAACTCCTGACACACGAGTGAATTTCCCTCCCAAGTAGCAATTTTGTTTTTAGTTCCAAGCCACTGCTTGTCACAGTCATTCCCAAGCAAGACCCCCCCCCCGGTAATAATGTCACAACACTCCTCATATCTGTAGTTTTATTATCTATTTTCCTTTCTTCAGGCTTTTAATAATTTTTCCTTGCTGTTATGTAATTTTGCTGGGTTTTTTTGGTCACTCATAACTATTCATTCTCAAATCTCAGCCACTCATTCAACTCTTCCAATTTGTGAGAAAAGAAATATACAAACATCTTACAACATAAAGCACTGTTCTGTTCTACATCTCTGGGATTGCCTCCACAATGTAACAAAGTATTTGTGATTTAGTGGTCAGAATATGTGGTCCAAGTTAACCCTGCTAACATTTGTTTCCAATTCCATGCTGCATTAGGAATATCCTTAAATTCTGACTAGCATCACTTCCTCAACCTCATTACCACTAACTTCCTAACCCAAAGAAATAATGAGATGATCAAAAAAATATTTTCAGAAGTGCCATTATAAATTTTTAAAAATCACCCAGAGGTATAACTTCATGATCCTATTTCTCCTTCAGTTTTCTACATGCTGATGAAAACCACTAAATTCCGTATTTTCTTAATTTCCAGAACTTCTAGCAGGTAACTGTTAATCCTTATGGGGGGAGGCCAAGGAGACTTGCTTCAGCTAGTGTCACAGGGCTAGCTTACTTTAACACTTCAGCCCTGTTTTACACTGCCTCAGGATCACGGATGGGTGGAAATGCTACCCTGCAGCATTACAGCACCAAAACCCTTCAGGGCAGCACTCAGAAGCTGTGCTGGGGCATGGCAAGGGAAGCTGCATTCTTTGGGCAGGTCAGCACTGAGGGAGAGAGTTCCTGGCTGCAGGAATGCCTTTCATAAAGGGTAAGTACCTGTGTTATTATTACAACATATGATCACTTGCTCATTATTGTTATTGCTACCAATCATCTTGCACTTTGCCTTTTTCTCTCTGTTTTCTACCCTTTTGCTACACTTCTTCCGACCCCAAGTGCAAGCTTCAGACAACAATGGATTACATTTATTTTGCACACAGTGCTGTGGTGCTCCAGCACTGCTCCAGTCTCTAAGCACTGCTGTATTAATAGCAACGATGTTAGAGAGATACAGGGAAAAAAAAATCAGAGCTGACAGATATTTCTGGATGATGTATTCACAATAATCTTTCATATGCCAACTACAAGACGAGAAGTATTAAAACAACAGCTACAAAAATGAAACAGTTCCAGATCTCCTTCATCTGATCATGCTTTTTAAAGCATTAGCCGAGGAGCAACCTGAACCTCTGCAGCGTCTCTCAGAACAACACAGGATGTGGAGAAGACAAAGAACAACTCTGTCAGTGTTTAAGGTGATGGCTCAAATGAAACTGTAACCAATTAAACAATGGGAGAGTTGGGTTTATATGCAGGCAGGCATGACAACAGACAGCTCTACTGGGCAATGCTGTTGGAGAGGTCATTGATGAAATAATACTACCTACTGTAATAGCTAAAATGTAAAAGAGGTGCTATGTGCTGTATGAAAGAATCAGGTGAGCACAACACAGGTTATTCCAGGTCTGGAAAGGAATCACTAAAAGTGATACAATTCCTGAATTAATTTAGTTTGATAACCGTCTGGAAGAACCTATATCAAGTAAATATTTATGGTACAAGACTGTAACGTAACAGACAAAAGCACTGACTAAATGAAACCTTCTGAGGATGATAACCACAGCAGATGAATCTTATTTGCATTTTTCAGACAAATGTATTTATGTCAATTAAGTGTTTCTTTCTAAAAGATAAGTGGGTTAAATTCTATGGCTTGTGCAGACAACTAAATAGAAGATATAATCTCATCTTAAAAAAGAATAAATTTTATGAATAATTTCTCCATCAGACCTGCTGAATATTTTATAGAATTCTAAATAAAATTACAATCCATTAATGGAATAGAAACAAACACTTTCCTCTGTAACAGCTGTCAGTTCTTTATAACCTGTGATGATTATCAAACTGATTTTATTCTTAAACAAGTCATGCAATCAAAAGCATTTAACACTGAATTTTGAAAGACAATTTCATTGATCTCCATTTCAGACTGTTTGTGATTTGTTATGTGATGATTACTGTATTTTTTAACTACTATATGCCTCATTTTTCCCCACTGGTAAACAAAGCCATAGTATTATCTACCAGCAGAGCTCCAAGAACTGAGTAAATCACTGGTACATCTACTGACATATTCATTGCCAAAGTATTAACAGAGCAGTGCAGGAGTTTTAAATGGCTAAATCTACCTTCTTAATCACCAGTAAATGCTTGGGATGTTCCAAATAAAGGGAAAAGGGATTGGTGGACATGCTCAGTTGTTTTGTTCCCTTCCAGCTTTTACTGACTGACAGAATGCCATCTGTTGCCAGAATGGAAGATATTGTTTATAGATTTGGTTAGTATGCCGAAATGTGGATATGTAAGTTGCTGTCTGTAACACTAGGATAAGATGTAGGTTTATAGTCAGTTAATACTCTAAAGTCCCTTCTGATTTTCTTTTAATTAGACTTTAAAAGAATAAATAAATCCTCTCTTGTATAAAACTCCTCTTCAAAATTCTGAAGAATAATATTTTAAAAATAGTAAATTAGGTACTTACATGTAAACTAGAAAAGCCTCTAACTCATCTGTGTATATCTGTGTGTGTAATCTAAGCAGCCAGATTTTCTATTTACAGAATAATATACCATAATTGTCCACAATGCTCATCATGCTTATAGAGGTGGTGGCTTCAGATTTATAGGAAGATTAGATTTTGATCAGGTTTGTTCCAGTGCAAGGTAAATTCTACAGCTAGGCAAACACTGCTCTCTTTGAAATCATACCAACTAGTGCATGTTTCAGGCAGAGAACATGAGCTATTTTTTTACCATAATTTGAGTTTATATTTTCTTTCATAAATGAATAGTTTGCATTAGATTGATTACTGCTACAAGGCAGTTGTGTCCAGAAACCCTACCTAAAATCATGACCTTCTTATGACAGATATTACATATAAAAGGGAAGGATCTTTAAACAGTAAGTAGATAAAACTTAAGAAAAAGGAAGTCGCACTATCTCAAGTTTACAGACACAGAACTGAGGCCAAGAAGACTAAAGCATAACAGTAGCCTGTGAAGAACCGGGAACCGAACAGAGATCTTGAGTCACCAACCTGGTGACCTGTATCACAAAGCACCTAAAGACAAAAAACACATAAAGACCTAACTAAAGACAAAACAGGTTCTTCTGGGATAAAACAGTGACACAGTTCTGCTTTCCTTTATATTTTTGCAACTCCACTGCCATCGTCACAGTCACAGGAGGATGGGGCTGGCAGTCTCAAAGCCTATATATGCGCATATATATATACACATAGATCTCACAGTACATGATGTAAGACGCCCCCAAAAGAGTGATTTTTGCAACCAGAATTTTCTCCATTCTTCCTATAAGGCACCAGACATTATAAAAATACAGAATGAACTCCAGTAGTTGCTGTTGAAGATATCTTCAAATTACTATAACTAGTAAGTTTTCATTAACATCAGGTACGCCAATATTAAGAACTCTGCAAAAATTACCCTACTGTTTAAAAGTCTCAGTTTTAAGGGCTGATACTGTAATGGAAGATGGACCTCAAGGATAGCAAACTGGGTCAGTATCTCACTTGCTATATGCATCTTAGAAAAATAGACATTTGATGGAACATCAGACAAGTATTCCAGTCTTTTTTCCTCTTCATATATATATACACACACACACGCACGTGCATATGTATTTCTGTTCTTTTTAATTTAAAAAAATCCCAGTTTCCTCCCTTAGGAAATGTAGAGGTTTAAACTGTAAACTTAGTAGGATAAGAACACTGATTTTTTTTTTAATGACTGTAAATATACATAGATATACTTATTACTTTTTGAACATCAACATCTTCAGTAACTATTATTTTGGTACTTACCATGGTTTATCCCGTGATACTTTTGAAGGAAAGACTGTGTGCTGTTTGCTACTGGAGGTAAGTAGATTGTCTTTGGGCGTTTTGAATGGCTTTGAGTTGCTGCTGACAGGGTTATGGCCGCTGATACAGGATTTCGGTTTCATCTGTACTAAGGATGTCCTGGAATTGCAGGCTGGAGAAGCTGGAGAAGGGGAAGGTTTACACATTGAACCGTGTCTTCGTTCTGTAATGGAAAAATAATAAACTTTACAGCATTTCATAGGCTAAAAGAAAAAAAAAGTCAGGGAAGAGGAAATTGTTCCTCTCTATGCTAGTTACATGATTTCATCACTCTAAGGAACACCGGTTCATGGCTGTTGTGAACGTAATCAAGCTAAATGATAATTAAACAAAATCAACTCTTATCAAGTGCTCTGGAAAAAAAAAAGTAAAATAGTAAAATAAATGCTAATAATCTACCAGAAAATTTCACCAAGAAATCTCAAACCATTTTTTAAAGCAATAAACACCCAGCAGCATCCGTGTGAAGTACACTAGGTGTCACAGCTTTTTCATGTGAAGAAGAGAGTATGTAACGACAACTCAGATGACTCAATGAAATACCACTGACAGACATGAGATTGCTTCTATAATGGTTTATGAAGAATTCACCTGACCGGGTTATTGGGCAGTTTACTTTATGATTATCTTGTTTCAAGTTTAATGGGAAGCTAGAAGGAAAACAGCCAGAAGCCTGAAAAGCAGTGAGAGGTGTACGGCTCTCAGCCCTTTCAGAGAGACAGGCTCTGCCTAGTTCATAGCTTGGAGATTATCTCCAAGCATTATTTATCTTTAATTATCATTTAACATTTTTTTTTTTTTTCCACAGAGCAAATGGCAAGTGCAAACTAGTAGGAAGTTTAAGTATCAGTTAGAAATACTGCATGTAGAGATCAGGCCCTTGTGTAAGCACTGTTCACGCTCACACGAGACAGCTCAAGTACTGCAAAAAGCAAGGCCTTGCTGATCCCGCCAACAGGAGAACAGGCTTCAGGACAGAGACATTTCAGCAAAATTCTTTGGGGTTGGTTTTTATTGCTATTTTTTAAAATTTAAATGTCCTCTCCCTGACATTGTTAAACAAAAAGACTGTTTTAAGAAGGCATTTGGCCGTTCTTGGCAAATGAGACACTTCTCTGAGGGGACACGTGCTAGTGCTTGGACAGTCAGTAGGATCACAGTGTGCTGCAAACAATGGGCTTGGTGCTGCAAACTTAAGCCCAAGTACAAAATATCACAAGAGACAGGAGTAATTTTTTACTGAGAGGTGCTATAAACCTTCAACAGCCCCGTCTCTCCATTTGTGGGAACACTTTCCCAAATACCCTGACCCCGCAGTAGGCCGGCCCTGGTGCTCCCCAGCCTGAGGCAGTGGATGGCACGGGCAGGCTGGGGAAGAGGAATTTTCCAGTCAGCAGGGTCGTGCTCATCGGCAGCTGACTCAGGCTTGCAGGCACCCTGGCACCACAGCGGGGATCAGCCAGGTACCCCTGCTACTGAAACAGTAATCAAACGTAGCAAGTGTAATGTAATTACAGATCGAGGACATTGGACAAACCGGAGTTTCTCTTTCAACATGCACCAGTTTTTCCTCATCTAAACCTTCAGCACTGGAAAAATCCAAGTGGGTCCTGCTGTTAGAGCCTGCACAGCATATTGCCCTGTCAGCCAAGAGCAGGTTAAGGAAGCAACAGTGACCTGCTGCTGCAAGGGAAGGTTTTGTATTTACATCATCAACACTGCGCTCGCCAGTTTGATATTTCAAGGATAACTAAGAAAAATTTTCCCACAGAGAATCAAAACATGAAAATTTGTCTGGCATCCTCACAAGTAAAAACTTGCCAGTAGCTGAAGGATTCATCCATGATTAATTTGTAATAGGCAAATACCTCAAGAACAAAGATAAATGCTTTAAAAAAAAAATAATTCCAAACTCTATTATATCTTCAATGACTAAATAAAGATCAAGCACTTCCATATCTCCATATTCACAGCTTTAATTACAAATGCTGAAATTCATTCCAGATTCTCCTGCAACTGAAAAGCAAAAGTCTTAATTTTTTTAAAGTCTTCATTTTTCTAAATACAGAAAAAAGCAGCTCCCCTGACACACCAAATACCACCTGTCCTTTCCCAGTTTTCACCCCACCACACACCTCCTTGTGTAGCCTCTGCCTTTAGAAGTCGTTTGCAGGGTGCAGTTCATTTACATTCATTTCACTTCACATTTGTGGCAACAACCCTAAGCAATGTACCTGTCTCTGAAAAGCAAAGTTCTATTCACAGAGCACTTGTTTTTTTAAAAAATAGTTACTGTTTCAAAATTCACCAACCTTTTCAGAAACTACTTAACTTAATAAAAAATTGCAACTTTCCCATTAATTACTTGAGGACTGATGAAAAGGAACTGCTATGTAACCAACAAAACTAAACCGTATAGAAAATGACACTTGGGGAAAAAAAACCCTATTTCCATACACAAATTCTATAAATTCAGGATTAATTACTCCAGTCTTCACCACAGCTACTGGTTTTCTCAAGACCCACCGCCTTCTAGCAAACTGTATCTTTGATATGATCCCTATGGATAAATTTGGAAGCAAAATACACTACTCTTACTTAAAAAAAGACATTCAAGATACTGACCATCTAAAATTATAAAGTCATCTATTACACACCATAGCAAGTTATTTTTTTGAACAATGGATTTTTGTCAAGCTAAATATTCAGTACTTTTCCCTAGATAACTTTCACTATTTATTAATTCTAAAGAACAAACATTAGCTTTGGATTTTTTTAGTATAAGACAGAAAATGGTGGAAGAGGTGCTGTTGTGATATGACAATATAATAGTGCATCCCACTATTTTAAATAAAAGTTTACTTATGTGATAGAGAAGGAAAAGATTGCAAGATTACTTATTTTATCTGTGTCAGATTGGTGCTCATTCTTGTAATCAGAACCAACTGCTATATTTGGTGTTTCTTTTTAACTCCTAAAACTCCCCTCTTGACATGGCTACAGAGAGTCTTCCATGTTTTAGATACACTCTGATAAATATTTGAGCATTATCAGCATTACCCAGCTTCTCTTGAAGCTTCCTAGAAGCAAAACGGAAAAGTCATATAGGAGGAAGAACATAAATAGCCAGTACCACACAACCATCAGTGTTCTTGAACACTGCTCGTACGGGTAAAATCTGCTCGGTTACTCACATAAGCAAAGATCCCTGTAGTGTCAGCGGGAGGAAACAGCAGCAACACCTTGCAGGTAGGGCCACAGTGGAGAGCTAGAGGAATAACTTCCTCCAAGGGGGAAGAAAACCAGTGTTTGCTGGACAAGCATGGCCACGGGAGGCTGGACCTCCCGAAGGTGTGAAGCCTCACTGACAAATCTTGACGCTGAGGGCATAAATGGTAACTAAATATTGACATATTCCTTGCCAAGAACTATGTTGCCTCTTACTTCCTCCTTCCTATGTATGTGGTAGTGATTAAGCTTTAGACATCAGTAATAAGTTTCAAAGAAAAATAATGGGAATACGTGACAAAACGAGAAGGTTGTCAGGTATCAAAATAAACTGCTTAAAACCAGAGTGGCGGTTCTTTTCTGTCGAGCTGAGTTTCCTGGTTACATCTGGTTTTTAGACATTTATACTAATTTTTCTATTCATATTTTACTTGTATGGAAGGAATTACACAGCATGTAGAAATCTTCTATTATGCAGCCTACGTAATAAATTAATATGCAAATAGAAGATATTTGCACATCAAATAGCCGTTATAAAATTAGATATTCACATACTAGCACATTCAGAAGACAACCAGCCATCTGTGTAAAAATATCTACACTTGTTTGTAGTTCATGTGTAGACAGATTAGATCTAGCAGGGCAGGTGAACTTGTACACACGCAACTGCTGAAATGGCCGTCCCTGTTTACATACACAAGTGGCATAGACACTGGAATGAACCTAAAGTAGAATGAGAATTTGTGCCCCTGAAAAACCCCCAAAAAATCCTGCAAGGCAACTAGAAAACCAGTTATCACTCATAAGAAACTGATCTAAATTCTACGTGCATTTCAGTTTCTGAAGAAGTCCGCAATGCTATGAAAGTGTGCTCAAGCTTAAAATATGAGAGAACTTTTCCGATTCATTTAAATACTTCCAAATGGATGTTTACAATCCACATAAATAACAACACATATTCTGTTTTGTTTCTAAATACCAGTTGCTGTCAAATCCAAGAGCAGAGAGAACACAATCAAAGTTACAATCCTCTTTACCTCATTAATCCTTCTGCAACCTCTCAGCTGTCTCAGTGCGGGCGCTGCAGCAAGTGACAAGCAGCATGTGACTTCTGCTGTCAAACAGTTAATGTATTAATGGCATTAATCTTGGAGGAAAGTTTAACACTCTCTCACTGAATTAAATGCACTTTCTCAAGAATCAATTTCAGATCAATATTTGATATTGTTTCTAGTTAGTGGCAGGAGTCTAAAAGCCCAATGCCACTTATTGTCGTAACGCGCATTGCAAACTCTGCATCAGTAGCACTGCGAACGATCTTAAAACTATTCCAGGAGATTCTCCACGTCCTATGGAAACATGGATACAGTCCAACTTTCTCAGCCAAATCTGAATTGTTTGTACATGTGAAGTCCTTATGCTGTTGGAGACTTAACAGTCCCTGAATCTCCAGCGCTTCTCTCCCATGCCCTTGTACTCCATTTCTAATCCTCCTTCCTGCATGCTACACAACACAACCCCCTACCTTTCCCCAAAACCTCTGCTGCAGCTGCCAAAGTTCTCTAGGTCTGCCTTTGAATCTCTAATTCCACTGGATCCTCTCTGACTAGTCACCGGGGAATATTAGCAGCTGTTTTGCAGGAAACGCCACATCTCCTTCTAATCATAAGCAAAAAAGCAAAGCAATAGGGAGGCCACATGAGCTCCAGAGCCACAAGCACAGTGTGTGGGGAAAGAGGTAAAACCACATTCTGAGTAGAAAGTATCTTCTTGAATTTTTGCCTCGACACTCTCACACAAGATCAAGCGGGCAGCTCACAGCAAACCCTACAATGACATGGCAGTAAATATGTTGCCACTAAAATATAACAACCACAGGTTTCCCAGTGGGCTGCAGTAATTTTGTACCCAAAAGAAGATCTGTATATGATCCTAGAACTGCAGGTATCTCTAATTTGGACTACACACAAAAACACTTCTTAGTATATCCCACCTACCTCCATTCTTACCTAACATGCACTATTCCAAATTGATCAAGTCAAGTGAACAGATTTTGCACACAGTTAGCGTCTCCTCCCTTGGTGGAACACAGAAGATTGATTGCAAAGGAAAAAAAAAAAAAAGTCATGATACAGCCTGAGCGCAGAGAAAGATACGCCTTTGGTCTTTCAGTATTTTCCTGCAGGTAGTTGAAACAAACAATCAAACAAAAAATCAAACAAAAAATCCTTCTAATGTTGAAGAGGGACACTGGAACTTTTGTCAGCACCTGTCATTTTGAAACATTACTCTTGTTTAGCACAATCTGACTGCCTGCGTACAAGAGACCTCAAGCAAAAATCAATTTTAGGTTGACCCACGAATAACTCAGAGACCTGGCGTTATGGATTATAGCTTGGCATTACATCTGGTAAAAACAAACAAAATATAATTACTAAGCCAGAGAAAGGTAAGAAAGTTATTTGCTATTAGTAAACATTACAGAATAATAAAACCCCTTTCAAGCTTGTAGTGGTCACAACCCTTCAGTTTGCAGCCCTTTTACTTAAAATAGCATAAACCAATTTATCTGACTGCCCCTAACACAATATAAATACTGTTTCTGGTTCCCCATTTACAATATTTAAGCAGATGGTAATGAAATCTAGTATCTTGTCCTCAACGTGACGCTGTTCCAGACGTATCACAGTCTTACTGATGAAGGCGTTACTTATGGTAACTCCATACACCACCTATGCAGAAATTACAGTTTTTCTATTTACAGTATATCCTGAGGTGTTTTGTTGCACAGACCTTCACTGTGCAAAGTTGAGCAATGTATACTTAAAATTTCAGTAAATAGTAAGTGAAACCTGCCACCTTGTACTGATCCCAGTTCAAAGTTTGCAAATGTACTTGGCATTAATTCGAATAAAACTAAACCAGAAAAAAACCCACACATGCCCAAAAAGCGACAGCCAGCAACCAGAAAACTGAACAACTAGACTGCTTGCAGAAATGTGTCATCCTGCAGTAACTGGTTCATAACAAGAGTTCATAAACACCTTGTAAGCACTTTCATTTTGCAGCCACGGTCTGAAAAAAAACCGAACAAAACCCAGTACGTGAAAAAATAAAAATAAACTCAGATTTGATGCTAGCAAACTACAGCATAGTGTTGCAAGACTGAAGCATAACTTTACCAGTTTTTTTGACAAAACAATATTCCAAGTCCAGCTGAAAAAGTTTGGAAATAATATCTGCAAACCGTTCCACCCTTCTTGCGCTGCGCACTGGAAAGGAAACAGCACAGTCGGTTTCATTTTGATACTTCTTGTAAACTGACAAAGGAAATAAACTGCCAGCTCAAACCCCAGGACTGATCTGCTGCATAAAGCACAACTCGACAATTGCAAGCTTCATTCCAGGTCAAATGACATAACTGGGAAATTATCAAGTGCTAAAATAACCACGGTTCTGCTGGTGTTTATTTACAATAAACACGAGCTTCGCTTTCTGACATAAACCCACTAAAACGATTCTCCATTTCGCAAAGTCTACAAGTGAGTAGGATCAGCAAAATTATGCAAAACATCCTGCTAGAAGAAGAAATGTAAACTGAGCCACTTACAGAGAGGAGCAGGCTGCCAACTTAATCTGATTCTACGACGACTGTAAACATGTACTTTTGGAACGTGGAACGATTCACATTGCCACAGATGCCGTCAGAGAAACACAGCAACGTGATTAGGTATGCTGCACACGGTAAAAAATCAGGCAGATGACCTGCCGCAGCAAATACCAGATCAGCGCTCGCACACACCAACTGTTTTGACTACAGGCACTTGTTAAGCACCAAGTTTCAGGTCCTACCAGTTGGACACCAGAACTGATCCTGTGCCAAGAACAACAAGCGCTGAAAACGGCTGTTGCATTTTTTCCTCTTTTTGTTTTTTTAAAATTTTATTATAATTGTTGATACAATCAAGTAACTGCAGAAATGAACCAAAGTGCAAAATTGAAAGCAGCAAAACCCGTGAGTGTGTATCTAGAGGAGACACTGCATTTTTTTCTTCTCTTGATTCAGGAAAGAAGGAGGGTGTTTGTGTTTAACACAGTAGGATGAAGCTGCTGCTTTCCTGAAAAATCTTCTATTTATGGGATAACTTGCATTTGCCAGGGTAATTATAAGAGATGGGGAATAATCTCTAGAATATCACTAAATTACTCTTAAGTGGCCAAATCTCTTAAAAATGGCCAACTTCCATAAAAAGCCACACACTCAGCATTTCCCAGAACATTTCCATTCCTCTTCAGTAGTAAGCATTAAAAAAGAAAAAAACCACAACCCAAGCGGTCAAATGATATTCCAGCACAGAAAAAAGCAAAAAGCTTCAAATAGTGTGATTAATTACACTAGCAGTAAAAGGAAACTGCTAAGGTACTTGTCTGCTTCTTTTGTGAGGATTTTGAGATTTAAAGACAAAGCTCCAAGGTATCACCGATGTATCAGAGAGACAGGGAAACGATGGAAGAGAGAATACCTGCCCTGGTGACAGTGTCAGTCTTCACATCACTGAGCTGACACACCTAGATTTAACTCTGGTGTCAAGGCCTGTTTCTTCAGCTATAAAAGGGGATATTAATGATTTAGGGTATTAACTTGATTTTAAAAAGAGTTTGAGGTTTAAGTAGAAATTCATCACTTGTAATGACACAATTCCACACGTGTAATCAGTATTTGCCACCTGACATACTGCTACTGCAGAAAAAAAGGACAATTTTCTACTCTAAGTCATGCATGTTCCTCAGCTCAGCAAGGCCAAAAATCCCCAGGCAAAAAAGAAATAGCAGAGCAAGTGAATCCCAGGTACACACTCTTCTGAGTGACACTACCAAAGGAAAGCAAGGACTGCTTACGCGTGGAAATTTCTCTTTCTGCTGGAGGAGATGCTCTGGTAGTCTAACATGAAACTAGTGAGGCATCCTGATGTGTCTGGGAGTGCTTGAGGTAAATACCATCGCACACCTCGTGTCTAGTGCTTATACCACAAGGACAGCCCTCACCACCCTTCTGCACTGGTATCCTATTATCCCCTGACCAGTGGTAATGGCATTTCCACCAACGTTGTTCTCAGAGTAAGGAAATGTATTCTCAGCCCTAAACTTAGGGCAGGTGCATCAGGTGAAATGCTAAGAAACTTCTATCAGTGAAACCATGGTACTTTCCTTCAAGCAACAGTAAGCACAGCCAACAAATTAGAATTTTGTGAGTGATTTTATATGCAAAGAGATATATTTTATTTTGCTATTTGTTTGCCATATGAAAAGTATCTTTACATTTATAACACTAGGAGATAACAAGAGGAGCAGCACTCTAGTTTACTAAATATACAAATTTAAAAGCAATTCAGCTATATGTTCCTCTAAACACTAAGCTTAAATAATTTTGCTCCAGACACACTGTTCCAAACTGAGGAAAATTTAGTATTGCCATCTTCTCACACTTCACATTGTGTAACAGACCCATTTCCTCAGACAGATCTTTCACATTCAAGGTCATCAGATGATACATTCATTTACCTATACTTATCACTGTATCTCAATCTCCACCTTTAATGATATTTACAAAACAGTAAAAAAAAAGTAATTTGTGTACATTATTTTTTCAGGAACTCATCAGTGTTTCCCCTCATCTATCATAAAACTATTACAGAAAACTGGTATTTCTTTAATCCTCTACTTAATCCAAGCAGATACAACAGCATTTCTTGTTACAGATAAGAAGAGAGAAGCCATGGACAAGTGAGATGAGACTACTGAAGTAGTTTCTTAACAAGCTGTTTTACAAGCAAAGAAATAATGAAAAATATTTTTTAAAAAATCTGTGGGTTTGATCCCTAATTTGCTCCAGCTCTGTCACCCCGAGCTTCTCCATGCCCCAGCACCCTCACCGTTTCATCCCACGTCCACAGTTCTTTGCTCTCCCTGCAAAACATACAGAATAAGCTCTGTCTGGGTCCACAGATAGACGTCAGTAGAGGTGTGCTACTGCCACATGAAATACTGTTCCCTGGGGGCACATTAACAAAGGTGTCTCTTCACAGCTACTGATTTTCACAGGATTGCTGAAACTTTTAAAGCAAATTGGCAAAGTGTTAAAAATTCTTTGACAAAATTGGTATAATCGCATAAGCCTTATTGCTATTATCATCATTATTACTACTACTATCATTATTATAATAATTATAATTTTCAGCAAACTCAAGTTAAAATATATATATATATATTAATTTTTAAACTCACTTTTCTGTGTTTGCCACTCCTCACCGATATTCCCAGGCTTCAAATTAATCCCTTTGGAATATCCTGACATCTTTTGGAAAGCCAGGTAACCAAATAGATCTGCCCAACTAAAGACACTGTTTTGTTTGGAAAAAATGAGCTTATATTTAAGTTTCAATTTGCTTTATCAAATCCCATTACAAAATAGGGTTACAGCATAACTGTCAGAGCAGAATATTTCCTCATTCCAGATGTTTTAGATAAATCTTCAGGCACACTATTTGCCATAGATAATAAGATCTATTATTTAGAATGCTGCAGGAATACGCACAAGTGATAACCCCTAATACACAGCCTCCAGGAGAATAACTGCTGAAGAGGTCACTTACTATACACAACAGCTCTTACAACCAAGAAATCAAACTCTCAACCTTCTACAGAACAAAACTGGACAACACTGAAAGACATCCCCAAACACAAAAGTGGGTTTGTAGGGCATTTTTTTATCTGTTCTTGTCCCATAGAAAGCTCTTACTTCTATACCTAAAATTTCAGATCTGAAAAGATGGTCTCTAACTTGCATCATTTATAACTTCTAACTGGGCAAATGAAAGACTTGAACCTAAATGCATATGAAGGAAACATGGAAATCAACCTCTGAAGAGTCCCAAGTGACAGCTACTTTGTATTCTGCCTCTGAATGCACCTCAACCATTCATCACTGAAACGAACTTCACCTATAACACATTACTTGCTTTAGACAAACTACCTGTTTGTAATGCTAACACATTTCCCATCATTGCCCTGAATGGAGAGTGTTCTATGTCTAGAATTTTAAATGTCTGTTTATCCTATATAAGATTTCTTTCAGATGGGTCATTACTCACTATTTTCAAGCTACTAAATAATCAGTAACAAATTCAGACTTCAAAATTTGTTGAAGTACGGTGTTTCAGATGCCAGGTGAAGAAAGGTATTTTCCAAGGCCACACAGACGTGTAGATGTGAATTTCAGGCATTTCGAGTTTATTCTCCCACCCATGTTGCCTCTGTCACATATTAATGTGGCAGGAATAGCACAGGGGAAAGAGACAGGTAATTTCCACTACAACTACCTACCAAGGTACATGAACTCCACAATGTGGCACAGCTGTGACATCACTCAGCTGTCCCTCCTACCACCTCTAATGCCTTGAACAGCCTGTCATCCAGTGCAGGTGGTTCCAACTCTCTATGCATCTTCTCAGCAGCACACTGTATTTTAGACAAACTTTTAGGGAAAAAAAAATTTATAGATGCTCACCAATTGAAAACATGGGATATTTTTCTTATGAAGTGCTCTAGCTGCCTTCTATAATTACTTACCTAAGCTCACTGGGGAAAACAAAATTAATTTCTCCTTAAGGCATAGCTCAACTCAGAACAATTCTCCCGAGTTTTGAGACGGACAGTAAGCAAGCAAACCAAGAAGTGCAACTTGCAAGCAAGTCTACATGAAGGAATCAGTTTTATCTGAAGACATTTAACTATGAGATACGCAACACAAGGTCTCTAAGAACAAGCATGCACTAAACATCTTTCCAAGGTATCAAATGTTTGACATGTATTGGTTGGGTTTGATTTAAATTACCTGAGTCAATGGGAGCACACGTAAAACATATCAGGATGATTATTTGATACCAGGGCTTAGCTGGCTGTTTCTAGTGCCAGAACCTGGCTTCATCCATGCTTGGTGTAACATGTCACTTCAGGTGGGAAGAATGAATCTGTTTGTCAAGAGATGAGAGTAGCGTTTGGTCAGCCAAGAAATGATTATAGGGGGAGTAAGCTCGGAAGCTAACCGGAAGAAGAGAAAACAATTTTAAGACAAGGATTTCAAAGTGGGTTATTTTTAGAGTCAACACTCAATTATCCATGGTCAGATTATCTGTACCAGAGATGCAGAAACAAATCAGCTCCAGCTGGGCTCATTAGCCTAGGTGCAGCTCAGTGCAAATGGTCCTTTACTTCTAGGGTCAGCATGGGTCCAGAAAGGATGCAACTTTTTTCCCAGCATAAGACCAAGGGCTTTTTGGCTGTTTGTTTTGGTTTTGGTTTTTTTTTAATCTAAAGTGAGGCACTCTGGTGTGTCTGTATGTCATTTCCAAAAGCAACAGCATGGGGAAAATGTCAAAGACTCTAGGTAAAGCCACTGCCTTGCAGCATTACCCCTGTGTTCTGGGTCACAAGAAGTTTTATTAACTCAGGCACAACATCAAGCCTGAGCTGGCTGTGTGCATTCCTGCCATACTGCGTCAGGGCTGCGTCCTCTGCCTGGACACCAGGGAGCTGGGTGCAGACAAGCACAAGATATTTGTGACAACACAGGAGCCGGGCACCAGGCAGCATGGCAAACACTAATAAACCCAAATACAGCTGGTATGGCCTCTGTGCAGCGGGACTGAGCTGTGAGATCACTTGAGATTATGATTTATGGTTAAGTCATTTAAAACAGATATTCTAAATAAGGGAAAACTTTAAACACAAATGCTTTCCTAACTGTGAGAAAAACACAGCAAGAGACAATACTAATCCCAGCTTAAGGCTGTTTTCCTGGACATAATGCCAAAAGTGTAATAATTCACAATGAAATACAAAGACAGGGAAGGAAATGGAAAAAATCCAACATCGTATTTCCTACCTGCCAATTGCTTCCTCTGAATCAGACTACCTGTGCTCATGCTGAAGACCTGAAATCTTTCTCCATTTGTCAAGAGATAGCAAACTCCAGAAGAGACTTTTTGCTCTTTAGACTCTTCTGGAAGTTGTCCTTCCTCATCAAATTGATGCTGCTATAGTTGAAAGAAATCCTACTGTTTAGTGATAACAAGACATACTTCTAAATTGGAGGAACCTGAGAGTCAGTTTATTTTTTCCAGCAATGGGACTCACTTGACCAAAGAGGCAGAGAAAGGATGGCAAGCGGGATACTGGCATGAAAAACCTCAGCTATAATCAGCTGACTCCAGTTTGATTACAGAGGAGGAACTAAATTCTGTATTTGGCAAATGGATCACAGAGCAAGTCTTTTCTAAAGCTTTCTGCTGAGTCTGCCAATTGGTAGCCAGACAATACAGGAGATTTAACCAGAAATGGCTAACAAGTGAACCAAAACTAACCATGCCCGAGCTATCTACCTCTCCTGGGATTTGCCTACTGTATCTAAATACTGAGAGAAAAAGGTTTATTTGCACTGTGTAGCAGAGAACTGTTCAAGTAGTTTCAAATGAGAGCAAGAAACAGAGGGTCACAGCGCACAGGATGAAGCAGAGGAAGAGGGTTACCTAACCCACCACAACATCACTGTAACACTTGCAGAAATACACAGGTCCTAAACTAGGTGAATCAGTGGAAGTTACAGGTGGTTTATCATCTTTGCTGTTTTACCTTTGTACACGAAGTTTATTCTCAGTATTAGGGACTAACATTTCGGAAAGTGTAACTAACATTCAGTCAACAAACACAGAAAATAGATCTTCTCCTGCATAGTATTTGCAGGTCTCCTGTATGGAGATCAGCACAGAAGGGAAAGGACTCACTGTGAACAACTGGGAACAAATGGCTGTTAAACCTTCAACATCAAAAGGTTTAAAAGTTTTCACCTCTTACATAATGTAACAAGATGAGGTTAACATTCCCCTTCTACCCCCCTAAATCCCATCAAACTAGGAAAGACCCAAGAATGCAAAACCACAGCACCACCTTACTACCCTGGTGAAAGCCTCAATTACCGTAAGGTTTGAGGAAAGATGCCCAAGGTGTTTCCCCTTCCTGGGGCTACTGCCACTGCAAATTTCAGCAGGAAAAGTGGCTGCGTATCTGCCAAGCACATACATGCAAATCACACTTACATGAATTTCTATTTCATCACTGCTCCTCCCACCACAAGGTATCAATACTAGTCAGGAACTTGATTACCAACAGACTGTGAAACACTTTCAGGGACCTTCAGAGGTGACACTTTGGAAAGAACAGTGAAATGTTACGGCCTGAAGGCCCCAGAGCAAAGCATGGTGGCTGGCCTCAGGCTTTGCATGTTACAGCTGCAGTCATACCACAGTTTAGAGACACAATTTCTATTTCTGCCCTTCGTCCCTTTCAGAACATTCCTGGCTCACCTCTGGCTGCAACCTGGTATTAATACATGGCTGTGCCAATCTCTATTCCATGTAGGAATAGAGACCGGGCACACTATAACATTACCCTGTGTGTTTCAGCAACTGCCTCCCAGAATAGGCCGCTCTCATGCTGCAAGTACAGCCTGCACTGCTGCCCCTGGATGTAGCCTTGTAGATTCAGTACACTGAAACAGGCTTGCTGAACCCACTTTCACATGCTATCTCAATTCATCCTGTATCAGGGACCTCTCTCTTTTTAAAAATTTTATGCCAATTTACATGTTATAAATCTTACATGCTCCCCTGCCCAGCTAACTGTAAAATTATTAATATTGGAATGATATGAGCTACTTTTGTATGACTTCTGCCTTCCTCTTCATAATTACCTGTCAAAATCTGTTACACAGCAAGTTTAAAACAAATTATTCTATGACAGTTTTCTATTTTAATTAAATATAAAACAATATTGGTCAGATGCCTCAGGACATTTCCAGCTTTACAGAAATCAGAGCTCATTTAACAGCCATAGTATTTCACAGATTTAGCCTGATACCACCTCCCATCAGATGACACTGGTGTCAGGTAAACAAGTAGGATTTCTTTTTCTCCCCCTAAAAACTCTAAAGAAGTTTTCTAGTGTCAGATCTCAAAGTTATAATCATACAAAAAATAATGTAATAGAGGTACAGAGCTTTAATTTTTTCCTCCAGAATTCATCAGTACAGACGCATGCCGTAATCCATGTACACAGCAAGTAATTCAGCTGTAATTCATACCACAGCATAGCAGAGGTAAAGCAGTAATGCCAACATTAAACCTGATACTATATAGCCCTTAAAGCTTGCAGGTAATCCCTCTCTTTCCAAGAACTCCACGCTGAGAGAAATCGCATATATTTAAAGAATAATTTGGTATCGTAAAAGTATTCACTTTCTTTTAATTTAAGCTTAGACATCTAGAGCCATATCAAAGCTTCCAAAAGCAAATGCTCAGCAATTGCCTTGTTCTTTATTTAAAAAGGTCTATGGAATATATATAAAGGAGTCCATAAAAAAGTTGACAGCTGCTAATTCAAGAGTCAGCAGTTTCCCATTATAGTGGCACATTGTGTTTAAACCGCTTTGGTACCACTGTCATGTTATTAATCAAATTAAAAACCACTACGAATTCTGTATTTCTAAAACACTACCTATTACCAATGTAAATCAGACATAGTTTGCACTATTTTTTTAACCACATTGTGACATGTGAAATACACGTGACAGAGCAAAACACAGAGTGTACAAATACAAGGTATGAGGGAGAAATCACAACTTCTCCGCATATATATGAATCTGGCTAAGTTTCTAGTTACCTGTCTCTCTTTTTCTTTAACCTTTCCGAGGCGGCTGCAAACAGACCTTAGTGCCTGCTCATAAGTTAAAAGTCTTTCCAGTAATTTGTGTAGACTTGTGCAAGTAAAAAAATCACAGACTGTACTAGATTCCAAGACTGCAAGCAACGAGAGCTATCGTATTTGCACAACAGCATGCAGATATAGTCCGGAGAAAAAAAATTAATCACAGTACAGATAAGCAAGGGTCAAAGTTCTCGTTATGCTTGAAGTTTCAGTATTGGTACTTCCTGATCTGAGTCTAATATTCTTAACGTAGAAGGACGAAATAGATTTAAAGTCATGAACTACTATTATACATCTCCTCCCTCCTCCCCTTCCCCCTCATGTGATTTTCTCAGTTACATTATTATAAACATTGGTCAATTTTAAAAGGTCTTCAGCCTGCCCGAGGCATTACCACACTTAAGGGCTGCACAAGAGCCCAGAAGAAGCCTCACGAAGCAGGAGCTGTAAAGGTACCCTGGCACCCGTTAAAGTCTCGGCTAGTCAGTATAAGAGTTGCTGGAAACCCTTAGATGCGTGCCACCTCCCTCCACATTTCATAGGTATTTAAACCGGTGGATGTTTCTTTCCAGCAACAGTTGTGTGCTATAACCTCACGCGGCTCCAACAACAGGTTTATCACGCCGCTCATCCTCAGAGGCAACAACAAACCCAGGGCCTTCAGCGACCCAGACTCACATTCAGACCCCGCTGCAAAACCCCCCATCAGCGGCACCTTCCCCCGGACTGCTGGCGGGATCCCCTACGGAGACTCGGAGCCCACCTTCGGCGGAGGCAGAGGCCGCCCTGCAGGCTGCGGGGCCGCGGGCGCGGTGAGCGGCGGGGAGGCTGCCGGGAGAGGGCCGGGAGCTCCCCCTCCCGGGCCCGCCGCCCGCCGGCAGCGCCGAGCCGCGCTCCGTAAACAAGAGCCGTACTTCCTGACGCATGCTCCCCGAGGGGGGTGTGTGTGTGGGGGGGGACACGACTCAATTTTTTTTTTTTTTTAACCCTCCATTCAACACAATGAGCAGGAAAAGCCCGAGCAGCAAAAAAACTCAGGTTCGACACAAGAAACTCAAAAATGTCCATCGTGAAAACCCTGTTTCGTTTATTACTCAATTCTCCCGAGGAGTTGTTGAACTCCTAACCTAGTTCAGGAAGGCTTGAGGAGCACGAGCCCTTCAGAGCAATGATGCAGCACCACACCTTCAGCCACCTCCAGTGAGGTTACACGCTCTGTCTGCCTCTCCCAGGCACTTGCTAAACTCCAGGGAATAATACATGGCAGCCAGGAATTAAAAATTAAGCTTCTGAGGATCTGATTATCATTGATTTCTATGCAGAAGCATCCAAATGGACCCAGAATTAAGATCCTGTTACAGTCATCTGCCAGATAAACACCAAGTTCTTTATCACCTATTTTTCTTCTTACAAGTACCCTGTACTCACAGGTATGCAGATATCAAAGCTATGGTATCACCACCTGGAATAAAAAGCTGCATCAACAAGCTGAGCTTTGCTGCAGCACAGCTCTGTGTGCTAAAGCATCTCCCTGCCAAACCCTTAGCCAGCTGACCACTGCTGGAAACAGAGCGTTCCCCAGTAACTGGAAGTACTTCCTTCAGCATAACTGGCAAGATTTGGAATGGAAGCGTGTTTAATGCTTACCCAATGCCATTACAAGTTAATTGTTTCAACAGCATTTAAAAGGGCAGACCCTCAGCTCTGCCCACATCCATGCAATTCCCCTTGCTACCAGATAGTTGTTGGCCTGTCCACTAACACCAGCCAAAACTATCAATTTGCAGCAGACCAGCATGGGACCCCAGTTTAAATGCAAATTTATTCTCACAGCTGTGTCCAACGTGAAACACACTGACAAATACAAGCGCACATCATAAGATACTTACAAATGTTTTAGGATTAAATTCTATGTATCTGCACACGCGGGTAGAGCAGTGTTCCCCAGGAAATTAAGCTGAAAGATGTTCTCTGGAGTGCTGTGCTCCCTGGCTGCACACCCTCCCTGACTCTGCAGGGATCCCAGTGGGAAGTAGGAACGGCCCCAATTTATTCAAGTTTCTTTCTTAATCACAGAATCATCTGCCTGAGGCCTTGGAAGAAGAGAGAAAGTGGATGGGGAGTGTGAAAACACAGAGCCAGCCCTCTCAAAGATTAGTCACGGTAAGCAAGCTCTTCAGCCGGCACTGCAGGTCCTTCTGGCAGCGGTTTCAATAGGGCAGAGGACAGAACTGGATTCAAGACATTCTGACCCACTTGACCCAAAATGGAGCCCAGAAGTTTAGCCAACAGACCTTTGCAGGTGCATAACGAGTTGGTTTGTATTGTTTGGGGTTTTTTTTGGTTGGTTTTTATATTTAATTTAAACATGTGGCTTGAACTAAAAAAATAAAACAGATTATATGTTTGGAGCATGAACCTACTTAAGCGAAATAATCCTGACTGCTTCTGCGATTTCTGCATAGGAAAGCATTCGCTGCAGGTATACATGCCCCACAGGAGAGGAAATCACTGAAGCCAAGGAATAAGGAAACAAAAATAAAACACGGAAGGAGAAATAAGCAAAAGAGAAACAAGTAATAGGTACAGACATAATAAATAGTATCAACATGTATATAAGATGACAAATACTTAAGTAAAAACTTTAAAACTGACTAGAAAAAACCTCCAGCAAAAATATATGGTTACAAAAAACTCCAGCAAAGCTGAGAAATTGAAGGCTAAAAGGAATGATGGGTTGTGTTGTCTACCTCTGTCACTCTAAGGCTAGGATGTTAGACACTGGTAATACCCATTTGTACGTCTCAGGTTCATGCCTGTGAAGCAGCTGTCAAGGCATGCTGTAACACATAATCCTGGGGATCCACAGGACTGCAAGGCTGCTGCAAAGTGAGTGGTGATTGCTGCCTCATGTGAGCGTGCAATAAAGGTCTTATCACAGGTCTTGAATGGCCAGAAGTCAGTGCATGGTTCTCAATGTTTAAAATACAACACAGGATAATGTTAAGGAAGGGCTAACTTCCATGTAAAAACAAAACAAGGCACCAGAGGTTTTTTTGGGGGTGTGTGGGGGTGCATAGTAACCACGTAAACAACATAGCAGAACAAAAAAAAGGAGGTAACATGGGGAGGGCAAAAAAAGAGGATTTTTTAAAAAGTATCACTCTCTTTGCTCATCTCACAGGGTTTAATTAAGTGGCTAAGAAATAAGGAGCACCCAAGAGTCATTCCTTTGTAACCTGCTTTTTTGAAGCTGTAAATGTGGCTCTGGTAATAGTACTATGACACAAAAACATTAAGGAGAATGCCTACTTACCAATGCCTGCATACAGACATTAACTTGCCTGATGTCAGCACCACGATACAAATACCAGGGTGTTTTAAGACTATCTTGAAAACATCTAACCTCTGTATTTAGTTTTGGACTGATGGAGATGGGTTTGTTTCTATTGGAAAAAAAAAAGCTACATGCCATCAGCATTTTATAACAACTTTTTGTTCAGCAGAAGAATTTTCAATAGAAGGCCCCAAATTTAAATATTAAGTCCTTTCAGTGCTTTCCTGATGGATGCTGGCACTATCAGACAGCTTGCACATTGAAGCTACTTGAACCTGGGAACATTTCTTAGTACCCAGTACATGGAGACTGCCTAGTCTGGAATGTGTTCTGGGACTACAACTTTAAAATGCAAAAACAAGAGTCCAATCTGTTGGGAGTATACATGTTTCTTGCTAAAGCTGTGCAGGCCTAAAATAGTGCCAAAATTAATTTTGTTTCCTCGTACTGCTAGGTAGGTCAACACGCAGGGCTTTTTTTCCCCCATCTAGAAACAAGGCTACAGCTTCAGCAATTCAGCGCCAGCAAAAACAACAAAACAGACTTCAGGCAAAAAAAAATTAACTCGACAGAGAAACAAAACACCAGCACACATATCTGAGCGGCAGCTGTATGAAGTGCTTTGGGTTTTTTTTCTGTAATTGTATATTAATCTCACTTTTAGCCTCCAATCAAGTTTTTTATGTTTCAGCGCCATGCTATTTCAGCACCAAAGGACAGAAGAGAAGTTAGAAGTGCAAGTCAGAGTGTTTGGGAAAGACAATTTCTGAAGAATCCCTGAAGAATCCCTGAAACTCCAACGGATCACTTATGCAGATGGCTGTTAAAAACTACCAACAGGTAGTTTTTAAACCAACTTATCTAAACCATATTTGGCAGAAAACAGGAGAGGGTACCCAAATTTCTATGAATTCCAAGTATACTGTCTCAACAACTGCAATAGACCAAGTATCTGATCCATTTTCAGAAGCACACTCTATGAAGCGGTGTTTTGGCCTATAAAACACTCCTTCTACTCTTCAAGCATCATAGACCTTCATAAACAAATCAAATAACTGTTATTGTACTGAGGAAAAGTACAAAGCCTCAACTAACAAGTGGTGCTTGACAGATGCTCAATTACACTTACATTACCCTACAGATCAGACTGATGCCTCAGCAGTCCTGAATTTTCACAGCAGCTCCTCCAGAAAGGCCATGGCATTCTGGCTTCTTGATTAACCTCTTGGAAATGAGAAGGCAGAAATGTGACGAACAGAGGTTGAACTGAGGAGTGCCTTAGTCATGCACAGTTCCCTCTTAAATCCATAAATTAGACTAGGAAATGCTAGAAGGCCTGAGATGTATTCCTAGCTTGAGATACTCTATTTTCTGCTCACCCTATCCATGTATCTGAGATTTGTCTGTATTTCAGGCAAGCAACTGCCACTCCAGCCCCTTTCAGTTGTCTGCAGTCAGTCCTTAAGTGATGTTTGCCCTATCCTTCCCAAAAGGAGACATATGACACACAGTTCTCTCCCTGTTCCTTCTTCATCCAGGCCAAGAAGCTCTTGCCCATTTAGATGTCAATATGCATACAAGTGACATTTTAAAAACCACTTTGAAAACTGAAACAGTGTAAGAGAAGACAACCTACCATCTGCTTTCTTAGGAAAAACGTCATCTTTTCTGTAAGGGCTTATTTAATCTCTAGCAGAGGTTTTCTCTTTCTTGTTCACAATCCCTAGGGACCGTGTCTCCTCTTCCTTAAAGACAAGTTTCTCATATTAAAAATAAAGTATAATAACAACAAAATTAAGAACAAAATATGTTTTTCTATTTCAAGTTCAATGTCATTTTCTTGCTGTAAAACTGGTAAATTGTCTAAGCAAGATACCAAGAAGTGATCGCGCTGTCTTTCTAAAATGTAGCTACAGTTAATATTCTATGATCACATGAAAAATGGTCCTTGTTCTCAGTTGCTTATAAATCACTATCTCAAACACCCTGGCACCTCACCAGTGCCCTGAAGTTCAGCAGTACAACTGTAGGTGCAGCATTGTGCTTACCAAGGTAACTAACCCAGCAACGAATGAACATTACTTCTCCAACACTTAAACCTGTAGTTCTTCAAGCAAGCTCATGGAGAAAACAGATCCTTCAGTACATCTTTCTTACAACTTTTTCCACTGCTCCAAGCCTCTGAAAGCTTTTGAGTATTTTAAAAGAATATTTACATGTTAAATGATAAAAAGAGTTAATGAATCCACAAGTAAAATACACAAACCAAGTATTTCTTATAGGAGCAATGCTGCTATACATTGTGGTTTCCTAAGTTTATTACTTTTGTCCTCATAAACCTATCTCTTCCTTAAGGTGTTATATGGAAAAGGCCTGAATGTGTCCTTCAATGACTAAGAGCAAACAAGCAAATTTGTTGCTTGATGTGTGTTGGTATCTCTTACAAAAATAAAGGTTTCATTGCAATTAGTTTCTTAGTCTTGCATTAGAATCAGTGATTTTGATTTAAGTAAAACGCACATGATATTCATATCCTGTGGATATAAATGTTTTGACAACTCAGCATAAGTGTACTGCAAGTTGCACAGAAGTTGATCGAAACCATTAAACCAGTATTTCATTGCTTGCTGGCATGTACCTCAACACTGACTTATGAAAAATACTCGAGTGGATTTATCTGACCATACAAAAGTACACTCAGAAAATACACCTTAGTCACCTGCATGCCTGGAAGGAATACATGTTTTATTACTACCTTTGTAATCCCCAAGTCACACATCACAGCTTTTTTCCATTATCTGCTCTACATGTACCACCTCAGCCTCCCAGATTTATTTTTTTTTTTACACATAATGGATATTATTAAAATCTACTTTTAAGATTCAAAAAGATTAACAAGATTTAAACATAAAAAAATTGCTTACTTCTTTTGTTCTCATCCCCAGCCATTGAAAAACTGTAACATCTGTGCAGTCCCATTAAATACATTTGCTCAGATAATGTACAATAAAAGCAATCCTTAAGTAAAATCCACAAAGTTTTGCAGACACTTGTGTTCAATCCATTATTTCTTTCCTTCTGAATTCAGTGCTACAGAAGGCAATATTCTCGATATGCAGTCACAGAATCACAGAATCTTAGGGGTTGGAAGGGACCTCAAGAGATCATCGGGTCCAACCCCCCTGCCAAAGCAGGCTCCCTATCTCATATTACATAGATAGGCGTCCAGACGAGACTTGAATATCTCCAGAGAAGGAGACTCCACCACCTCCCTGGGCAGCCTATTCCACTGCTCTGTCACCCTCACTGTGAAAAAGTTCTTCCGCATGTTGGTGCGGAACTTCCTATGCTCCAGTTTACAGCCATTGCCCCTTGTTCTGTCCCCACAGACCACTGAAAAGGGGCTGGCCAATTCCCCCTGCATCCCATGTCTAAGATACTTATAAACAATAATTAGGTCCCCCCTAAGTCTTCTTTTTTCCAGGCTGAACAGACCCAGCTCACTCAGCCTTTCCTCATAGGGGAGATGTTCCAGACCCCTAATCAACTTTGTCGCCCTTATCTGGACTCTCTCCAGGAGGTCCCTGTCTTTTTTATACCAGGGAGCCCAGAACCGGACACACAGTCCAGCTGTCCTCACCATTTTTTCCCCCATTTAATTATAATTTTCTATCATTTACAACTTTTACTTTAATCCTGTTCAGACAGGATATGTGGAGTTTTAGAGTAGCCCTTCTAGACTTTGTGTGTTTTTTTATATTAGCAGGCCTACTCCACACATTAGAAGTTATTCCCTACCACATCTCTGCTTTATGGCTGTGAGTTCCTGTTAGAGATAAGTATGCTTTTTTGGGAAAAAAATAGCACGCTGCCACCGATTCTCAGTCTATCAGCAGTCAGTAGATACCAGCTACTGAAAAAAATACTCAAATACGAACCGGCATAGCCCAGAAAAATACCACTTTAAGTTTAATTCTAACAGCAAATCTTTTCATCTTCAAGGTCAGGTGTCCTTTTCAAAAGATATGCTTTTAAGATTGTAGCTTAGATAAGACAGGCAGGGCTGATTTAATAATTAATTGCTGCTGCTGCTCCCTCTGTAAGTGCTACTCTGAACCACGCGTTCTTCCTGCTTTTTCCTTGCGTCGTCTTTGGCATTCGCCTGCTGCCTGACAGGTGAGTTTAGCTTGCTAAACCATCAGAAAACTAACCAAAGAAAGGGGGAAAATGTGAGAAACCATAAATAGCTTTCTCCTATTAGTCAACAGCAACTTGAATAGTGCCCTTACACAGTGAGATGAGTAGTGGAAGCATGGCAGGTAAGGAAGAGGACCCCAGGACTGAGCAGGAATGCTGAGATGAGAGGAACAGGCTATGTCCTCTGGACAGTGGTGTGCCATTAGATCCAATCAGGTGCCCATTAGGTGCCCGGTGAGCAGCTACCTGCACAGTGACAGCCAGCCGAGCTGTAAAAATGTCCCCAACAGAGAAAATGCCCAGGAGAGATGGTAAAGTTTTAAAACTGCTGAAGGTATTGCTGCTATTGAAATGGGTTGTTGTTTATTTTACAAGGCCTCTGGCTGTCACTCAGTGACAAGTCCATGCTGGGAAAGAGCACTGCTGCACCTCACAACCTGGGGCTGCTCTCACAGCTGAGCCTCCAGCCTGTATTGTCATCTTCCCATCTATGAACATTTACCATCTAGGGTGGGAAACAGCGGCAAGTGTGAACAGTCCAGCACCAACACCTCATACTTGGAGGACCACACTAGCTGGTCTTAGCTAACCTGTCTGCCTTCAGGTATGGCCTTCCATACAGCAGCAAGGACCTGACAATTTTGGTAAGAATGAGTCACTACCTCTTCATACAGTAGTATTTTGAAAAATGTCACCAGGAGTCTGTAAACAGCTGGATATGAAAGGAGAAAACTGTTTCGTTATCTCTGTACATCACTGAGATGTGACTGCTTCGCTTTCAAGAACAAAACACTAGAATAACTTAACGCTGTAGAGCCTGCTGGACACTGTAGACCTACTTTCTCAGTGACTTCTACCCATCTAAGAAAAGACTATCAGAGAAGTAATGCAGAAACACACAAATTTGTTACACGGCTTCTACTCAGCGCATCTTCACTATACTTGGGACTCAATGCTCTCCTAATATTAGTGACTTTTGTGAGACTAATACATTTAATTAAAAAAAAATAATCCTGCCACTGAAAATTCTTTAAAACCTAAACTTTAAAATAAAAACATTTTACCTTTTTAATTTGGCCCAAAATTTTTAAATGGAAGATGAACTGGAAATACATCAGTCACACTGTTTATTGTCTCAGTTAATTAACACCCCATATTTCTTTTGTTAAATTGAGAATTAAAAAAAAATAAAAATCTCACTACATTAAAAATAATTTCTAAGTTAAAACCAAGTTTCATTACACTAAACCCAGTAAATCAACATGGAATAAATAAAACATAGGTTGCACGTCAAAAGAGAAACCAGTAAGAAAGACAGTGCAATGCTGGTATGCATGAAGATGTAAATGTTCATTTGCAACACATGCAAAGTAGTTATTTTATTTCTTGCAATATTTTATGAGTATTTCACACACTAAGGGAAGAAAGCTCACTAAAGCAACAGACATCAGGAAGTCTTTTGATGTAAGAATGGATGGACTGCAATCACAGTTAAAACAGCAAACTGCTACAATTGAGAACTTTAAGTGGCTAATTCACATTAATAAAAACAAGGCTAAAATCATTGCAGTTAATATTTTACTTTATATTAATATCTATTAATACATTTTAATGTAACAGTGTGGGTTACATTTTAAAACTGTTTAGTAATTTTTTGCCATTGGTACAATCTAATGTTTCTAGGAATGCAAGTTATTTTTATTAGGCAGCCAGCTGCAGACATGGCTGGAAGTTAACTATGTTAAGTTCCAGAAAAACTGGGAAAATTACGATTCATATGCTTTCAAAAGCTTCCTGAACATGTGAATGGAGGTTGTGTTTGAATGGCAAAAGTCAAACAATTTTGAAACTAGATTAAAGGAAATAAGTAGTGATTTATTTGCAATGTGTCGTCTTATTCCCATAAAACTGCTTGTGCTTCGAGACCAAGATTTGGTCCATGCTTACAAGAAGGTATTACTGCAATGATGTATAATAATCTTTAAAAAATGAACTATGAGCAACGGCTTTAAAGAATTACTTTCATGCACACAGTGTTAGGGAAGGCAATGATGACTAATGAGGAGAGGCGCTGGTCGGCCAGCTGAGTCCCACAGTGTGGGGGAGGCACTGTATACCAAGGAATGCTTGCAGGGAAGGTAAAGCACATCGCGGTGAAAATATAAGGAAATAAAATAAATAATCTGTGTGGCTTTTCCTCCTGTAGTATTTTTTTTTTTAAAGACTTAAAATAAGCTGCTAAATGTCACTATAATTATATGAAAATTCCCTTTGCTTTCACTCAAGTAAAGCTAATACTGAATGACAACTTCACAGAGATGGCCATGCTGTCTTCACCTAGAGACAAGTAAGCTTAGGTCTCCATGTCCATACCACACGGTAGCATGTACAAAACAAAGCCCAGATAATTAAAATCTTACTTTATGTAATAATATCGACTCATGAAATTTCAATATTCTTCAATTTTACAGAGAAATCAACAGATTAAAAAAAGGTACTTTAAGTCACGGCACAGCTTCCTATATAAGACTCAGCATAGCTGTCATTCTTCAATTTAAACAAGTTATTAATTACTACAGCTTTACCCAGCAACACATCTTATGCAGATTTCCAGATGATCCAATTAAACACTTGGTTCTCAGTTCAAAAAAAAAAAAAGCAGCAAAGCAGTTTAGTTTTTGCAAAGCGGTAGACTTCATTTTTAAACAACAAAAATAGATGATATTTCAAATCTTCCAGAAGGATCTTTAGGTGATCTGAATCAGATACTTAATACATCCACTGCTGTCTCTAAGGGCACAAAAAGTAGCAATCAGCTAAGGTGGCTTTGACCACACTTAATCCTCTGAGCATGTAAGGAATGGCACCAGCTCAGCACTGCGGCCAGTCACTTTTATCAAATCTTAGAAAACTTACATGGAAATTCTTGGCAGAAACCTTGCAGACTTGGAGCCCCAAAACCATTTCTCCCAAACAAGACCAGTACACATCTCACTAACCAAGGGGATCTCAAAGAAGCCAGCTATACCTGCATAAATGTAACATGCCTGTGGTCCTCCTTCCGCTTGGAGGGTTGAATTATTTAAGAACAGCCCAACCTCCTCCAAACTAACAGTTGAACGGAACATTTTAAAAAACCACTGGGACTCATCCATGTGGTTCAGCTCAAGCTGAGCTTTTTCTGCCTATCAGAAAAATGAGGGTGGAAAAGCCTAACCAGTAAAAAACAACTTAGGCCAATACCACTGCTGTGCCCAGTGTAAACCTCATATGTGAACTGCACTCAGAAAAAGAAGTGTAGTTTAAAGAAGAAAAAAAACCCCAAAACCACAACAAAACCCCCAGGATGAAATACAGCCTTTAAAAGCCCAGCACGATTTGCAACACATTGAGGAGCAGCAGCTTCCTCTTTGAATGAAGCAAGTGTCTAACCCCTTCCTGTGTCACAACTCCCCATGCTTACTTAATACGTTTTCTATGGGCAGTAAAAGAAACATCAGTTCAATCTGCTTCGCAGATATACGTGCATCAAAAAACCCCACCATATTGATATTACATCCAGTTTTAGAGCAGATAGATGCATTTGAATGTGCACCTTCAGCTCTTTGCTGCCTGGACGTCCTAGCAAGATTACTTATTGTTTACAACTTACACTTTATAAACTAACTTTAAGTTTTTTAAGCAGATGCTGTATAGCCATATAAAAACGCAAAACAACTGTTCTAAAATTTACAAGAAAAACACAAGACAAACATAAAGAAAACGCTACCGTGGCGTCCAGCGCAACTCCAAAGGGAGGCAGGCTTTACAGCGCTGAGTTAAGCCCTGCTTCATGCGTTCATTTCCTTCACCGATGTAAAATGCCCATGTCAGATCTTCGTTAGCTGACCGTTAGACAGGCACACGCAGAGGTTTCAGATGATTATGTTAACTGAAACTAAGGCGGCTGTAATACTTTTTTAAGAAGAATTTCTGAGTAAAAAAGGTTTCAAAAACCCAAAAGTAGCAGCGGACCCCTCAAAATCCTGTTTGGGTGGATCTGAGCAGAGTACAGTTTTTATTTGCCAAAGCTAAAGGGAAGGCTGCAAAGTAAAGGTGTGATATGATGCAGCAGCAAAGATGACAGTTTTGGTAGGTCATAAACACGTAAAAGCATCACCCATTTTACTTGATTAACAGTTGATATTATGCAATGCTGACTGCAAAGAATCAGCTGGCATACGTATGCTGTCTTGCCATTAATCAGAACCTCCTAACAGATACTGTAACTTTCTGTAAGCATTAAAGAAAATAAATACATTATGTTTTCTTTTTTGTATCATATGTATGTTTTGAAAAAAAAAATCAATCTAATCCTACATTAAACTTTAAAAAAAAATAAGCCAATGAACAAGACACAAGGCAATTCTACTAAAATGACAATAAACAAAGTTTAAGAACTGAAAATCCTTCTAATTTATAAAATGGAATTATAGAGCAAATCCTCAATGAATGGTTAAAACAAAGTCTTGCATTTGGCTAGCCCTAGGAATTTTTAAGTATTCAGTGGAATGTATTTGTTCCTACAGCTGTCTTTTGAAATCATAACACTTGAACCTCCACGTATCATTTATCTGAACTTTATTTCATCTCAGTGATACTATCTAGCTACAACTGTCACATCCATATTTGTGAGTTAAAAGCCAAAAACAAACCCAGGTTGCCTGTTCTAACTGAGCTTCTGGTGCAAATGCTGGCAACAACTTCGCAATTCCTTCATATAACTGCCTCACATGATAAGCAACTGGAAATAAAACTGTCCCAGCACAGGGGCTACTGAGTAACTTGAACCCCACTCTGCACATGAAAGCAAAGCAGAAGAGAACAGAAGCCAACTTTGCCAGGGTTCACTGACACAGATCTCCGAAACACAAGGGAGAAAGGCACTTCACCTTCTTTTGCCAACGTTTCCAAAATCTGCCTTTATATTTTGACTTTTTAATCAAAGAGGCACCAGGCCACTGATGGGTTCAAAACAACCAGGTATCCTCAAATTAGGGCAGAAGCAACAATTCAGCCTTGTTCCCTTACACCTCTACAACCATTTGTTGCAAGCGCTACAGAGAGGATCGCGACAGGAAGGCAGAAAAGCACGTGGATAGAACTGGCACAAGGTCTGGAGAAGGAACAACCTCAGAGCATGTATGGGCAGGATCGTCACTTGACCCATGCTAACTGTAAGACAAAATCTTTTCAACTGCTTTCAAGAACTCCAAAATCGGAGAATAACTGAATAGGTATCTTAGCTAAATCTCAAACCTAGTAATGTCTGTGTGACATGGCAGTCCAGTATTTGTGGCTTTGTTTCTCTAGTTCATAAAAAGAAACTAGACTGAAAGCTGTGAATATAACATGGACTGGATATGAAAATATCCTGACCTGCCTCTCTTCCTAGTTCCCTTAGATCTCCCCATACCCTAAGCTAAGTACATTTCCTGTTGTAGCACTGCTGTGGACCTTCATTCTTGCCTCTTTTCAAATACAGACTAATTTTGATCTGATTTATTCCCCATCTGCCAGGTAAGCCTTAAGAAGCAGTTCTTCCCAAGTCTAACAAACAGACGCTAAATGGAGTTTTCATGACTCCCAGGTAGGAAACATGAAACGTGGCACTGGGGTTGCGGGTAATATCCTTGTGCACGTCCTTCTGCTCTTTGGGCAAAATACAAAGGGTTGTCTTTTGTTTGAGTTCCTCCCTCCATTCCCTTTTACCTCTCTGCAAACAAAAACACACCAAAAAAACCCCAAACAAACCACCCTCATTAGGGTAAGAGTTAAAAGGCACCTGGAGTATTACCATGTTGTGTGCTAGGGAATATTTAACTCAGTGCATGTATAGCCCATAGCACTCCAGAGCTGCCAGACTGACTGGACATGAGCTGTGCAGCAAACAAGACAGATGAAATCATAAACAAACATTCAGGCTTTGTCCACCAACCTGGTAAGTGTTGTCTGAGCATCCTGACTGTTCTCCAAATTGTTTTATATTCAGAACACATCACTAGTTCTCACTGATGCAACAAACACAGCGGATGGTTTTTAGATTCTCTGACAACTCTGTGATTGGCTTTATTTCTCTTTTCTGACCAGCTACTTTGGCTTGGTTCAGAGAGTGGATTTGTTTTTAAAATTCTGACTGATACAATACTAAATATTTCTAAATATAATTTTTTTAATTAAAAAGCTATTTAAGTGCTAAGTCTCTAAAGAGAGCAAGGTGGTGAACCCCAGGTATGACGACTACTTCCCTGATTAAGGGAATCACCTTCCTGTAATCAGCCTGAATCCAAATCTTCCCCTCTGTAAAAGAGGGCTCTGACTACATCCTTCCCTCCTGCTGAAGTTATTTCAACTTTTTATAAACACATTTCTTGAGCCACACATTGAATCCCCAGTGAGGGTCTTCTCAAAGTTAGGGATTAACTCTCTCTTACTCTCCTTTAATTATGCAAAATAAGAACATCAATAGGAGAGAAGAAATCTGTGTGGACTTGAACATAGGTCTTCCAGCAGCAGAAATGCTCAGTTCCTCAGACTGCAGATATTTCTGAGCCTCCTCTCAATCCTTTCCATTCCTTCTCCTTAAAAACCACACAATTGGAGAAGCAGGCAAAACCTTGCAAGCAGTTGTTCCATCTCCCTGATAGATGAGATACCCCAGTTCCTGTCAGCATTTCTTTATGGAAAAGAGACCACAGTCCATGTGAGTGATTACAAACACCCATCAACACTGGGTAGCCTGCTTAAGGTGCTCTTGGTTCAACTCCCCTGAGATTAGGGAAGAAAATGTCCTACATTGCACATTAACTGTTCTAATCTCCACAGTAGTGGCTAAAGGATCAGAAATAATTTTGCAACCTAAGCTTTCATTTTCTCTGTTTTTCCTTCAGCCTCCTAAAAGAAAGGTTCTACCTCACACCAAGGGCAACACTCCACCTCTAAAGGCACGAAATTTATTTTGGGAAGAACGTGATTTATACTCAAGCCATTCCCTCAACATGAAAAAACAGTGTGTGTTTTCTTCTTCAACAACATATAGAAAGAAAAAAAATCTCATTTTTTTCCAAACATATCCACCCAGCAAGTGGCAATAAGTCACTACTTTGTAGTTATTCTACAATTAAGGCTTCAATTGCATTTGTCCTGCAATGGATCAATCAGAGAATCATAGAATCATAGGGGTTGGAAGGGACCTCGAGAGATCATCGGGTCCAACCCCTCTACCAAAGCAGCTCCCAAGCTCATATTGCACAGATAGGCGTCCAGGTGGGTCTTGAATATCTCCAGAGATGGAGACTTCACCACCTCCCTGGGCAGCCTGTCCCAGGGCTTTGTCACCCTCACTGTTCCGCATGTTGGCATGGAACTTCCTATGCTCCAACTTGCAGCCATTGCCCCTAGTCCTGTCCCCGCAGACCACTGAAAAGGGGCTGGCCAATTCCCTATGTATCCCATACTTAAGATATTTATAAACATTAGTAAGGTCCCTCCTTGGTCTTCTTTTCTCTAGACTGAACAGTCCCGGCTCACCCAGCCTTTCCTCATAGGGGAGATGCTTCAGGCCCTTAGTCATCTTCCTAGCCCTCCTCTGGACTCTTTCAAGGACATCCCTGTCTTTTTTATATCAGGGAGCCCAGAACTGAATCAGCCAATACATATGTGTATGTACAGAAAAATGCACGTGCATACATAGACACATATGCATAAAAAAAAACTTTGCTTCTTTTCTAGTCCTTGGAAAAATGACATTCATGGTCCAGAAGCTCCAAAGGACTTTGAAATCCAGACTCCAACTGAGGCAGTGGCAGAAAGGCTGCAAAGTGACATAGCCAGAGCTCCCCAGAATACGGATGCACTTACTGAGCTATTAACAAGGAAGCAAAACCTCTCACTGGAAACCACCTTGTATCTGAAGGTCAGGAGGCAGCATCGACATCTGGGGGAGTGCAAAGAAATAGATGGCAGCAAATCTAAAATGCACCCAAACCTGAGGGGTAGAAGCTCTAAGAAGGAACTAAGTTAGTGTATATGTATGGATAAATATGATGTATTGTGGAAAAGTCAGTGCACTTTTGTGAAAGACTGTTACGACTCACAAATGCCCTGGAAGGTGTAAAGGGACTTGTGGACAAGGGAAATCCAACCAACACAGTCTACTTAAATTTCTAAGTGAAACAAGGCCATTATTAACTTTTCTTAAAGGAAAGATAACTGCTGTGAGACAGCAAGGAGGGTTCCAACCCCACCCAAAAGCTAGGAAACTACCTACAAGGCAAGGAAAAGAGAGTAAAAATGGTCCTAAAAGAAAGAATTTAAACAGTGGCATGCAGCAAGATCCTGCATTAGGGCCTGAATTTTGCAACATATCCAGAAAAGACCCGAAAAAGAAGGTGGTTAGTGACAGAACAAGATCTTTGGTACATAATTACTCAGAGTACTAAAGATGAAAATCAGCAGATTGCAGAAAGACTGAACATTACTGAAGGGTGTAATAAAATAGTAAATGAAATTCAATGTAGACAAATTTAAAGTGACAGACATGGAAGAAGAAAACATTCTTAAAATTTATATACAAAATGATGGTGTCTGAGTGATTATTGCACAGTAATGAGACACTGGTCTTGTAACAGATGTATGAAATTATCATCTCAATGATCTATAGTGGTCACAAAGGCAAACCAAATGTTAGGCAAGGAATACAGCACATTAAAGTACTGCTTCTTTCCTTTCAAAAAGGGCTTAGAAGAGTTGAGCAAGATAGAAAAACACATAGCAAAGACATGGAGAGTCTCTACAAGAGTGAAAATTAGACAGATTTGGACTTGCCTGACTGGATGGATGAGTGATGACAGAGCAGGGTTATGAAGCACACTTATTATGAAGGTGGACAGGAAATGATTGTTCACTGCTGGTTCAAAAACAAACCAAAAAGGGAGGTATTTCTTCACACAGTGTAGAGCTTCAATTTTGAGAATCCTTTCAACAGGGCCCCATAGCTCTGAAGTTTCCATTTAGGTAAAAAAAAATACTGGCTCAACAAAATTGTTTATCAGCACAATAACAAAGACCAGACTTAACTTTTCAAGGTTCCATTTTTTGATGCACCTTCTCAATACTCATCCAACTGTGTGCTTCTCCATAGCCATTACAGTCTGGTCCTGACTAATGCCTTTCCTGCCCATGCAAAAATGCTGAAAAGCTTTACTGCTCATTTCAGCATTGCTGCTAAATACATCTGGCATTAGACAGTGACAAAAAGATTTATTTGAACTAATTAAACAAATCCTTTGTTGTTCTGGCCAAAATCAAATGCATTATTTTTAATTGCATCCTACAGTTTTCATCTACCTAGAGCCACAGAATGAGAAACACTTGTCTTCAGACTCATCTGGACAACCACAATAGTACTGCAAGTTTGAGAACACTTTAAGTATACACAAGGATGCACTGGTCTCCACAGTCCATGCAATCTGATCCCCATACACACTAAAGCAATGTGAAACACTTATAATCAATGTTGGCCCATTACGGATCCATGTTTCAGCCTGCACAGATGCTTCAGTATTAGGAGGCAAAAGCAGCACCAAGTGAGATTCCTCCCTGCCAATCCTTCTCCTAGAAAACTGAATTAAAAAAAAAATGAAACAACCTTTCATTCACCAACCTCAAACTTAAAAGTAGGCTTATAAAAAAAATAAAATCCTCTCATCACACAGTTAGTAAAACACAGAATTGATGATGTACTCATGAAAAGAATCCCTGTGTTGTGGAAGCTAATACATTGAAAGCAGGCACATCAAATAATGATACATTACTGCTTGCCTTAAACACAGCTCTTCTATGCAATACTTGCAATTTTATGTAAGTATGGTATTAGTTATACTTCACTAGTGGTGGAGCAGATGCTAGGCATGATAAAAGATTATTTTGCAGAAACAAGAAGCCAGTCCAAAAAAGGGGTGGGGTGGGGAAAAGAAAATCTGTTATTTCCCAGAGCAGGAGTCAAAGAAAATGTTCCTGGTTAACAGCATCACCAGCCTCACAAACATAAATGGCTAATGAGGCAAGTTTCCTCGATTTTAGGAAATTTAGGTAGGTTGTAGTGCTAGAAGCTAAATCGAGTATTTAAATTGAATTAAAATCAAAATATACACGTAGTGAGGTGGATATGTTGCCCATCATCATTTGCATAAAATATTTTAAACAGTTCTGGCATGATATCTTGATAATATGATTTTTTATTTTGAAAACAGAAGCCTACAGTGCATCTAACATACCTGTATTAATAAAATATATTTTAGAACAAGACCTAATTCAATGTTTTATATTTTAATATGACAATTATTACATTAATATCACCAGTTAAATACAATAGCAATAAGCTATTAAGATAATTATATGAATCACTACAGGTCTGTGAAATGAGAAACACAGAGCTTCATCTGTATTTGAAATGCTGAGAATTTTAAGTACAGTATTTAATGCATGCAAATAAAATGTTTTGAATAGATTTGGCACTAGTCAGGTACCAAGAGGTTGTGTACAACCATTATAATGAAATAAACAGAACTCACTAGATTTTCAACATGGAGCTGTGACAAACATGCTTGCATACTAGAGGAAAAAAGTTGTATTGAAATAAACAAGAAGAAATATTTTTAAAATTAAGAAGGTATATAAAATCCTTGATAAGTATTATTACTGAAAATTGTGGGAGAAGTACCCAAAATAGATTTGCAAGCCTTGTACCAGCTAGTTTATCATAGCTGATATTTCCCTCTACTAAGAAATAAGGTTGTTTTGAAACATCAAATAAAAAAAAAAATCTTCATGAAAGGTATTTAATGCAACTACTTCCAACTTGAAAAAAACCACCATGAAACTCTGGTACTACAGCTCTGTATTTATTTCAACTGCTCTTCTGTGTACCTTTATAAAAAAGGACATATGACTATCCTGTCATCCTCCTGGATGTCTATGGGACTTTTGTCTTCCCCACTGCATCCCATGTTGCCTGTAGATGTTAGAAAAGGCAACAGAAACATTGTTGGAAAGCAGTTTTTTAGACAATCAGGTGTTATTTTCCAGAAGTAGTACTAACTGCATTCCAGTTTTCTTTCCACTCACCATTGCGCATAACAAGGTTGTCAATCCAGGCAGCTATGAGGGCCAGAGCTATATTCTGGGGTCATCCAACCTCCTCCCAGGCCCAGTTCTCCTGCTCTGAAGGAGCCCTGAGTACACAAGATGAGTTGTGCCTCCAGCCCCACCTGCCACCTCACATGCAGACTCAGCAACCACAACTCATAGCACAGGACATGTTCAGCTTCTAGAGAAGACACTAGCCAAAAATTGCTTCTGTTTCCTTTGGGAAAAGTCAATAACCAATGGACAAGAATCAACTTTATGAGCTAGCTTATAGTAAAAATATTAGTATGATAAGTTCCTAAACTTGGAGTGTGCTTTCAAGAAGCTGCTAAATATACTAGAAACTGTATCAGAGAGAAAATTAACTAAACCCAAAATGTTTAGACAACTGCTAAAAGTCATTGTCAATGGGCATGGCTATATGCAGACAAGGCTTCTACAATCTTGAAATGGAACTATAGAGTATCTGGTAGTGACTAATCCAAATGCTAACTACTTTCTTTAACACATGCAGAGTAAAACACTGTACCACCAAAAAAAAACCAAACCACCCCACCACCTATTCCTTGCCTGTTCACATGCAGGATAAACAAAGAGAGAACAGAGTGAAGAGACTTGCTCTTAACACTTCTGTACTTTTGAATACGGTGAAGAAAGTGACTTCTTATTTGGGCTTTTGGCAAATTCAGTTTTCACTTCAATTTTCCTTTTGTTAGAATGCATCAGAACTCGATATAAAAATGGGATTTGTGCTTCCTTAACTTTTACTCACCAAAACAGTTCCAAACAGTTAATACAAAAAGCTCTTAATTGCATTTTGGATTTATCTGGGAATAGGACCATGAAGTCTTTCTTTTAAATATTTTTAAAAACATTTCTTCTGATGGAAGACATCCACCTTATCGAACCCAACTAGATCATTATATGGAAAACTTCAAGCCTCCTGTTTTTAATTTTGCCAGATATTTAAGGGTTATGATAGAAAACCTTTACTATACCTTTCCCTTCTCAGTACTATCACCACCCCCATGCCTTGACCAGTGAAGCAGCTGGAAGACTGATGCACCAAACGTAGCCCTGTAAATTATAGTATGTAGGAGATTAAACTTAAGCCTAATGCTACAGTCAACCTTCGACAGCTGAGTTCTATTAATGGACACTCCTTAAAAGAAATCCTTATTGGTTACTATTTAAAACTGCATCTCTATTAAAATCTTGACTGAAAGAAATTACAAGTGATATGTATCTCCCACCAATGCCATGACAACACCACCCAGTTGAAGTATGTACAGCATCGTTTACTGCAATTGATATGAAGTAAAAAAAAAAAAACAACCCAAACCAAAAGGGTTCACTAATCAAATATATCAATATATACACTATGCAAAACAGATAGGCTAATTTATGATGAAAGGATTTAAGTGTAAACTAGAAAAATACACTTCCAATGAATGAAAAAGCCCTGTGTCCTTACTATTCTTTCAATCTACTTCTTATTCAATTTATTTAAGATCTGCACTGTAAAATTAGAGCACAGTCAAAGCACTGTAAAGGCACAACTATTAGAAAAAACAGGGAAAAGTAAATCAATCATTTACTTCCAGATTTCTGATTTCATACGTAAGTCCGGAAATGGGTAAGGGGAGCTAGGGGGAAGGTTACTATTCTTAGCAACCACATACATGCGTAGCATTCTGTCCACTGCTGAACATTTTCTTCTCCTGAATACTCACTGCTCTCCAATGCCCAATCCTGTGAGATTCAATACTCCCAAAATGTTCCTGCTTTCTCATTCAAAGACTCTTTTGAATTGAGGTATTTTCAATTATTGACACCTCAACCTAGGGTGAATTTAAAGGAAGTTGTCAACTTCCTACGTACACTACTCATTGACCTTATAACTCTGTATCATATCTATTTCTATATATGAACTTGAAGATGAATCAGTAACAACAAAGAAGAAAGCACTTTAAGCAGTGGGATGACAGTAGAAATACTCTACTCTCATGAGACGCCACCTGGAGTACTGTGTCCAGTTCTGGAGTCCCCAACATAAGGAAGATGTGGAACTGTTGGAGCAGGCCACGAAGATGATTAGAGGGCTGGAGCACTTCTCATATGAAGACAGGCTGAGAGAGTTGGGGTTGCTCAGCCTGGAGAAGAGAAGGCCTCACAAGGATCTTATAGGGGCCTTCCAGTACCTGAAGGGGCCTACAAGAAAGCTGGGAAGGGACATTTTAGAGGGGCATGTAGTGATAAGATGAGGGGGAATGGTATTAAATTGGAAGGGGGTAGATTTAGATTTGATATTAGGAAAAAGATTCTTCACTATGTTAGTGGTGAGGCACTTGAACAGGTTGCCCAGGGAGGTGGTGGCTGTGTTCAAGGCCAGGTTGGATGGAGCATTGAGCAGCCTGGACTACTGAGAGTTGTCCCTACCCACAGCAGCGGGGTTGGAACTTGATGATCTTTAAAGTCCCTTCCAACCCAAACGAGTCTCTGATTCTATTTGTTTCTAAGCAAGCAGGTCAGCAGGTCTGAACGCAGCTCCACTTAATTCATACACTAGACTAAGAGAAGAAAACATGATAAATTTCCAGCCTCAGATCTTGGCAACCTGCAAGGTGAAGACACATTACATTTGTGGTTGCTCTGGGCATTTTTCAGTCCCTATCATAATCAACGCCTTGGGTCTGGATGTTACTCTTGACACTCAGGTTTACTTTCTCCAATATATCTCCAATGCAAAAAGCATGAGCTACTCTTCTCTTAACCTGGGTTATGGTGTACGTGGTGGCTAGGACATTTCCCTCTCCTAGGAGCTGGAAGATGAGATAAGAGCTCCTAGGTGGTAAGGCTACTAAATCCAAATCTCTCGTTCCCCTGACAAGTAATCATTCAGAAAGTAGGATTTTTTCTTTGTTCTTCTTGAATGAACACATACTTGTTAATGTATCTTTCCCTGAGCTCCCTCCAGGGCTTACATGAAAAAAACAGGGTGCTTGCAGTCCTGGATGAACACAGTAGCCATACAGAGGTGACCAACACCCTCGCGCATACGAGTCGCTAAGAAGAATTTTTATTTATTGCTTCATTTGCATCAAGTGTTGAAATGCCAAATTATTAGCTTTTATGCATCTAAGTGCTTTTCTGAATCTCTCCAAAGGTGTAAAAAGAGACAGGCTTCGCATTTCTCTGCCTATTCATTGTCTCAAGAGTTGCTGACAGTCTCAAAATATGGCACTGCAAGAATACGTAGGGAAAACAGATGAATTCAAAGGAGTGTTGTTCTAGTTTTACCTCATCAAGGGTAATACTCACTCCACCTGGTTTGTCTGTGCATTGAAGTTCTATGGGAATGGCACAAAAGATGGTTGTGGCTGCAGTTTCATGGCGACTGCTGTTATCTTGGGCTTGGAGAATGTGCAGTGACATGGACATGACCCACATAGCCTGCATGTACCACTGCAGGAACTACAGCTCAGATTTTCATCATAGACAGGAGACAGAGGGTGATGCCACTTGCTGCACTATGGTTGTGAGAACAAGATTTCTGATAGAAAGACTGTAAATAGCAATTTTTTTGGTATACTTTTAGCTACTAGGGGTTTCCAATTTAAAGTAACAGGAATGAAAATTACAGACAAAAATCAGGATATCCTAGGCAATCGCTCAAGTGAACGTGTACAAAAAAGGTGCACATAGAACAGTCAATTCCTCCTGCCCCACCCCAGCAAAAGAAAATGAAAACTGGATTCTTGGCAGTCTAGCTGCTACCATTTCCATATTTAACAAAAAGCAGGAGGGATGAGAGTAATTTTCATTATTTTAATTCTTTTGTGCAGTGAAACCTAATCATGTGACAACCACAAAGTTATTTAATCAATAATGATATCACATAACAAGTTTTGACAAGGCTGTGGGAAAACAAAAGGAAAATCACAGTAGCAGAAGGAGAATCACTCAAAATGCCATTGTCCTTTAAAAGCACAAGAGTGCTCTCCTTGATAAAGGGTCAAATGGATAAGATATTGAAAATTACAAAACCCCAAACAGCTGTATTTAATAAAAAACAAGGCACTGAATTATTGAAATATCAAAACTGAGAGTAATCCATCAAATGTGACAGTGATACACGTACAAAAATCCTTATGCAAAAAGAGATGCCAGCTAGTAATGTTCCAGCTTGTGTTAAGAAAGCAAATCATTCTTATTCATAATGTAAACTCAACATTCTCGTCTTTAATCGTGGTTCATTAAATTGTAATGCACAACTTGTACAATGTAAAATAGCTAGTCTGAGTAATTCAAAATATATAACCTTTCTTAGGAAAATAATTATGGTATGGAAGGGAAAATAGATTCTTCATTGCTCCAATGCCTTCTAGCTTGTTTTTTCATTTAAATGCTCCTCATACAGCCAAACAGAAGGATAAAAAGGAAATATCCTCTTCCAACGTTTATGAAGATGTGAGAATGTCAACCCAAGGATTTAGAATTCAGAAGTAATGAAGATCAAGGGTAGTTTTTTGATTTTTTTTTTAAGGAATAAGAATTTCTACCTCTTAATTGGAAGCCTGTTAGAATAACCTTAGATACACGCAGGACAGATAGCAATGAGCATCCAATAAACAAGCTATCTAAAGAAAATATCTTCACGGTCATTTCTCCTTGGCAAACCAAGACTGTCCTCCTTTGTACACTAGGCCTTCATCAAATGGAAATTTGACTGTCCAATTCACTAAGATATCTTCCAGCTTTGGAAACTGTTCCAGAATATGTTTGGAACCTGTCTTTGATAGTTATACTGTAGTTATTGTTTAACCAAGCTGTATTATTTAGCTTGGCTCTTCCTCCCAATTTTACTTTTAATACTTTCCCATCATTAAATTTAGTTCCTTATTAAAAGAAAAAAATCAGGATGTTTCTACAATCTCTCTGTATATAGACTGCTTGTTTTTCACTGTGACAGAGCTACCTTTTTATTGGGAAAACAAAGTTATCAAGGCTGTACGGAATATTAAAAAAAAAATTAACCAGAACTGTATCTGATGCCTTTTTGTCCTTTACTAGACTATGCAATGTAAGAATATGGAGCTTTAAGGTCTCTGGAGCCAAAGGAAAACAGAAACATCTCCTGGGTAATGATACAGGTTCCATCTTAACAAGTAACAATCTGTCCAAGAGTTGGAATTAACAGAAGTCACATGGACAGAGCTAAGCATGAGCTGCCACCCTAACAATCTCTTAGAAAATGGATATATTGGGGAAAAAACCCAAACAGCAAGAACATGATGTCACTTCAGGGATACTAAAACACTACATTCCTGGTATCCCAAGAAGTGGTCTATATTTTCTGACAACAACAACTGAGAACAGTCTCAAACTACAATTCCCCATGTGCCAGCTATATTTAGAAGTGCTACAAGCTCTAACTGGACTGACTTATCATTTCAACCTACTTCATGGAGAAACAAATACAACTCCATGTTCACACATTAAACAAAATAATAATCTAAGATATTGAACCACTGCAGCAAGTTACTTGAACTGGCATCAGAAGCAAACAACAGTATTCCAACCCTGTTGTTGATGACATTTTGATAATCTATTTTATAAGTGCACAGTAATACTGAATGACCTCAATAAATCACTTGACTTATACAGTTCATCCAGCAGCCTGTAACAGCAAGTGTCTCTTTTAACTGGGCTTACACCATATGTACATGAATGATTTAATCCTTACAAATGGATCTAAGTGTTTATCTCACAGATACAAGGTTGTGAAACTGCTCTTAAAAAATAACTCAGTTTTTCCTCTTAGAGGCTACCTTACAATACTGAGGTTTATGCTGTGTTCATTACAAAGGCTCTTAAGCCTAACAAGTTCATCCTCTAATTAGCCAGATCTTTTCTTTTACCTTCTTGATTTCTACTGGTCTAAGGTTGCATGATGATTTGTCTCTCATTAAAAAAAGATATGTGAACCACAACCAGATTTTTCTCTTTCTCTTCTTGATGTTCCAGGAATTAAACCCTTGAAAGTTAAATAACAACATATGCCTCTATACACCTGACTTCCCAGTGCCATCAAGGATGGATGCCACATGTCTGAAATTAGAGACAAATGAAACAGTGGGTCTTACGCTCTGGAAACAGGCAAATGCCAGCAAGGGCTCAAGAGAAGTGTTACAGAAAGATTCACTAAACCAAGCATTCCAGTGCCGTTCCAAAGCCAAGCCCTTCAAGTTACAATGCAGGGAACCTAGAAACATAAAGCACGTGCCTGGCATGGACCTAAATCTCCATCGAGAGAACATGGACTGAATCTTACCAGGGACATTAATAAAAACCCAACCTTTGTGGCAGATTCTGGCATAGATCTCTACAAGTCCTTGTCAGTAGCAATAAGACTCCCCACAACACAGCTTTCTAGATCCAAAAAACCAATAGCAGCCTCCAATGCTTTCTCATTCCATTGTCTTTGTTACAACTTTAAAGCTGCAATTCAAGACATACAAAATAATGCATTTTATGGTAAATATGCGGGTCTAAAACACCTCAAAGTCTACTGACAGGTATACTGCTGCATGGCCTAACGAATTCAACAAAACCTGATCCACCAATCTGATTGTGTCCAACAGGTGACAAAACTCTACACAAAACTGAAAGTTAAATATTCCTCCTTCACAGAAGAGCCCAGTGCAGCCAGAACTAGTTTCTCCAGCAAAGCCTTCTCCAGACCTTTCTCAATGGACTACTGATATCAGGTACATCCAGCAAGAGATGTTTCAGCCACAAGCAGCTCACAATTGATCTGTTTTCTAAGACAAGATTATCACTTTCTCACCAGACAATGCAACTATGGATCAGTTAGTGAGATCCATGTGTAGATCTTGTTTAGATCTGTACATTCTGGATAAGGAATGTCTGTACTCATTCCTTATCCAAATAACTACATGTTACTAGATGCGTGTCACTTATACAACATGTAGCACTTTTATTTTCAAAAAATGAATCTGTCAAGGGAATTATTGTAAAATAACTTGTAACAAGTTGTCCAAGAAACCTCTCTTCTTGTTTATATGGTTTTAGTACATATTGTTTTCTGTTTCTTCTTTAAAACAAAATATTTTATCTATACAAACTGTTCCACAGGATTTTCAGCAATATTCCAGCACAGTTTTCCTGAAACAAGTCTGACTAGACAAAGTGCAGTCTTCAAGAGGCAACACCTTTGGTCAATTATTTTCCAGTATTCTTCATTTCTTTTAATTCAGACTACTTTTTTAAAAGTCTTTATTGACCTTAGGCTCTTAAATCAAGCAAATAAGAATTTAATGCTCAATTGTTCAGTGTAACAAGATTGCTATAATGAAGAAGTAAAAGGAATTGTATAAATAATGATGCAATGGAGAAAAGAAAAAAAGAAAAAAGGACAGTGACTCACAGGATCCTGGCAGTTTACAGGCAACACACTAACACTGATGATAATTTGTTACTTCTAAAGAGCTCAAAAAGTTCCTTCTAACATGGAATACTTCCATCTAGAAGAAACATCATTCTATGTGCCCCCTTCACGAACGCAGGACCAAGTTTCACATTGCTCACCAGACCAAAGGCCATGTCCAGGACACAGCATAACTGTGGAAAGCTACAGCAAGGTGTTATGCAGGTCCTTCTGTTCCTTGGTGGATCTTTTATTTATGCACCAGTTCAATGTTACAGTGCCCAGCCTACATATGACTCTATGCAGAGAAGCTTATCTGTCACCCAACCATAAGACACGTGAAGTTGGGCAGGAAGAATCCACCTATGAGATGGGTGAGAAACAAATTTTGGAAAAAAAATAGGACAGCTTGTTATTCACTGAAATTAACACCTGTCCCCACCATTAAATTAGCAATTCTCCCACTAAACGTAAAACTTTCAGATCTCTTATTCACTGGATACAAATGCTGTATTTCACTATTACCACTTTTTAATAATGATTTCAATCTGGCCCAAAGGCAGTGGGGGAGTTGGACAACTGCCATTCAACATGAATGCAGTTGCTCCTGGCTGGCTGTTAGCAGCCTATCCACACAAATCCAAGGTAATATTTTGACAGTATCTCTTTAAAAATAAATAAACTTTATTTTCTGGTCATCCAACTTACATTTTCTCCTGAGCTGCTTTGCTGTCAGGAAGACTGAAAGGGGCAGAGGATTTGTGAAGCTTTTTTGTTGTATGTAGGGAAGGAAAATCTTGCTGAATCTTTTTTTTTTCCCCTTAATGTACTTAATTGATTCCATCCTCAGTGCTAGTTACCTTTCATTATTATGCAATCACCTTCAAATTAATTTGATTAAATGGAATTTGATTAACCCTCATGCAAAGCTAGCCATTCCAGTCACATTTTGCAATCCTTTAAAAAAAAATAAATCCACAAAAAATCCAACAAAAAACCATACCAAAAAACCCACTACAGCAAAACCCCACAGAATCAAACCACTGGACAAAGAACAAATAAGCCACTGGCGAAGTAATGAACAAACCAGACCTTGGGATTAAGTTTTTCAGAGAATATTTGAAAGTAGCTTGTTAATCAATAGCAAAAATCCTAACTCAAGTAGTTCCACTTGCACATAATCAACATAAAAACTGTCACCTTGATGTTGTCATACCAATTGAGAAATAAATTTCTGAAGCTTCTCAAACAAACATATTTCAAGAGAATCTTAACAAATATAACTCAATGTGCCAATTATGTAAAAATTAAACCTTATGATAAATATAAACCCTATATACACCCATGTATAAATACTATCAGAAAAGAGTCCCTAACATCCAACTTCTAGTTAATGTAGATGGGTATCACAGCCCTCACACTTTGCAGATTTGATAAAGACAATCAAATGCCAAGTTGTAATAGTTTTAGGCTAGTTAGTATCTAGCTAACAGGATTTCTTTGTTGTAGTAAGATAATTTAGCATAACAATTTCAATTTGAAAAGCTCAGCTTCTAGAACAACTAATTTAACTTCCTCTTCAGGAAATATGCTTATTTGAAGGCATCGCTGGAATTTTCTGTGGAAAGAACACAAGATAACCAGAAAAGTGTATCTGCAATGCCTCTGTCATGTTTGTATGCAATGATTCTTAAAAGAACCATACGCCATTTGGCACTGTTAATTCAGGAAAGAAAACATTCACTTACCGCAGTGTGACTGGAAAACCTGTGGCTTGACTACCTGATTGCAGATATTGCACACTACAAGATAGAAATCATCATGAGCTGGATAATGGCCAAATAAGTGCATATCTGTGGGAAAGTTAAAAATATATACAAGAATTAGAAATTATGCTTTAAATATATATTAAGAAAAAAAATTGAAAATACTGCAGGGCCATTATATAAATTTATACAAAGCAAAGTTATACAGTGCTCTGTCAGAGCTTCTTACTGTAACAAACAGGGGTTTTTTTACCCTTATCTAAGTTTCAAGGTCCTATACTAATACTGCAGTCTCATCCCTCAGTCTGAGTCAGAACATAGGTAGAAACACCTTCGTTTTAACACTCACTTCCAGGAAGTGGAATAAGCATTTCTGTACTGGCCAACTGTTGAAACAGGAAAAGAATGCATCTTTTAAAATCTCTGCCTAAAGATCCCGTAAGAAACCATGGTGCACAGGTTTGTGCTTCACATTACAATATTCCAAGCTTGACTACAGACACCTAGAGTCCTGCTTAAAATAACAAAGGCCAAGGATCCTACAGCTTAAAATGCAGTCAGGAATGTCACTCCTCTTTTGAACCCGATGTCATGACATGAAATTTCTGATTTCATGTGAATGTCCCTCTCTAATGCCCCACTGTTTCTTTCCCCAGCAAAAACTCTGGGTAAAGACAGAGATGGTTACTGAGGTACTTCTCAGTGAAGGCAAAAAGAATTTCACGAAATCAAAAGCTGGGTCCACTCAGGCAATGACAGGCACTTGTCCCTCTCAGCTGAAACACATCATTCAATACATGCATTCTTAAGCCATTACAAACAGAGTAAAATGGGCTTAAATTACTACTGAAGGCCTCACAGTTCTAGCATGACAAGTGAGGTAACTTGTTTCACTCTGCATTGCTGTAACTTAAGAACAATCACACATACTCATCCACTGCAGTTCAGCTCAGAGGGCGGAAACTCCAGTCACTCTCACCACACCCAGTGTTGTAAGGAAGGTGTTGCTGGATTAGTAACCCCGTGTTGAGTATCAGCTGCACAGACCGCACCACCTCTCAGAACAGGGCAGTGACATCTTTATTTAAAGATGCCGTAAAATGGCATTCCAGAGTTATTCAGCAGCATCCAACAGCTATTACAGAACTTGCAAATGCAGCTTCTGACTCAGACCGAACTATCAACCTGGCGCCTTTTAAACAGGAGAGACAGGAGAAGACCCTCAGTGATGACAAATATGCACAACAGCAGCTGTGTTTGATAAACATCAATGAATAAATCCTACTTCTCCATTAAGTTGTACTTTTCTTCCAAAACAGTGGTTTCTTTCAAAAAGGGACTCAAACAGGTACTTTATTTCATTAGTTCTTAACCAAAGCAAACATTTTGGCCCCAGAACTATTTTCTTAAGTATTTCTACCCTGGCCTGCATTGCTGTGCAAGTTAACACCATCTCCTACAATGGCAGTATTTGACACGATGAAGCGCAAAATGACTTCAGTCCCCCGCCCTCTCCCCCCAAAAAAAAAACCTCACAGAGGAACGGGGAAACCCTCTCACCATAGTTCAGGCAATATCACACACAGATCCAAACAAGCTCATTCTAGCACCCTTGGGCACAAACCAGCACCATCAACCTGCAGGTATTTCATAGCCTGACGCAACGCGAATTGTTCCTTTATCCCCTGCAAACCAAAAGTCTGTTTAGGTTACTGCTCACACCAGCTGAAACCTTAACCAACTGTGACCCCTTTGCAGTGCCAGTCTTGGACTAACTGAGCCTTTAAATACATTACAGCCAGATGATTGTGATCAACACATTCAACTTAAATTTAAAAGAATGGCAGGGGTGAGGTATCATCCTTTGGTGATTTCTTGGTGTAGTTAGTGATGAAGCCAAAACTCCACAGTTAGATTAAACCAAATCCTCCCTACTAGTAAAACAAACAAACAAAACCCAAAACAGGAACTGTCTGGCCTGTTTATTATATTGCTTGGTTTAGTGTGACAAGTCAGTGATCCTACCAAAAAAAACCCCCAAAAACCCCAACACTTGACATTGGCAAATCTTAGCCAAGGGTATTTTTGATCAGAACCTACAGATTTCCACTAACAGCACTGTAAAGTCCACAGAGGGGAGTATTCCCCCCAGTATAATTTGACACAAAGTCTCAGCTAAAAAGTATGCATTTATTTACAGTTATGAAATATTTTTAAATGGTTAAAGCAGCTCAAAATTGTCTTCTCTTATTTGAATGGTCCAGGACAATCTTGTTATGAGAACATACAGACTTTCCCCATTACAAACACAAAAATGACAACTTTTTTCCCATTTTAAATTCCATAAGTCCATTTAACCTTCACAGCTCTTTATACTAGCTTTTAAAATATGCCCAGTTCTGAGGCATATGAAGTCTATCGGAGGCTTGAGTCTTTATGAAATCTGGCTGCAGGAAGTAACTTATAAAAACACATAAGCTATTACTACTAGAGAAATCTATCCAAGGACATACATGGAATAAGAAATCAGGCCAATTCACAGGATCACAAAGTCATATATGTTTTCACCAGACACTATCAAGGAGATAGAGCAGTGAAGGGAAAGTTCTGGAACCTGTGAACTCACTGCACAACCCTGGCAAATACTGCTGCACCGAAGGGTAAACGGCTCCAGTTTTTTTATGATACTGAGGCGGCAGAAGTTGAGATACAGAGACATTGCACAGGTGTGTAGCACCAAAATGCTGCTGTGAGAAATACAGCATCAAAATGACACACAGATGCAGAGTCAGTGACATCATGAAATGGCACTTTGGAAGGGCTTTTTCATTTTGTAGCTGCCCAGTCGAGGTAGAAGCATCTATTGTAAATGTGTTGTTAGCTATCTGTCAAAAGTCCACTTTTAATTAGTCCAAGAATCTCAAGGACACAAGATAACAGACTGGAAATCGTAAATAGGAATCAAGTGACACAAATTTTTATTATTGAGAATAGCTAAAAAACTTAAGCACTATCTTTCAATGAATTTCTTAAAAACCTTAGTACGTAGGAGTGTGTAAGAAGAAAATTCATTAACTCCAAACAGGTTTGACTAACTCTATTAGTTCATCAATGTTAACAAGATTGGCACAAATCAGTTTTCATGATTAAGCTCATGATTTATAAGCACATACACAGTATAAATTACTTTTTAATTAAAACTGTACAAAGCATTAATATTGCCTCACCTGAAATTCTAACCGGGGACACGCTTTACTAGGTGTAATGGTATTATGAATGCAATCCAGATCATTTACAACGAAAAAAGCAAGGAAAGTTTGAAATTAAAAAGAAACCAGAAAATATAAGCAACTATGTATCTTTTTATATGTATTTTCTTGTTTTATATTAAGAATTGTACAATGCTTGCATGTCCTACTGAAAGCAGCCAGGACTGAAGGGTCATTCTGGACACTGGTATCATTCTTACATCAGATTACAGCCATTTGACAAACTAAATCTTTTATGTGGTGCAAAAACTTCAGTGGCCCCTCCAAACAAAAATTAGTCTTCTAAAGGCAAAAATCACACCTCCCCGCCTATCTAGACAGAAGCAGTAGTACTAAGCTTTTCAGGAGAGGTTAATCTTGGAGAAGAAAATGGCTCTCTCCAAAGCTAGCTCAGGAAAGACTTCTTCATGGAAAATGACAACTGGAAAATGCAGGAGATAACTGGCAAATAAGGTGAGTGACTATCATAACAGTACTGAAATAAGTATCAGAAGAACAAAAAAAAAACCCAAACAACAGAAAGAGACAGAAGAGCAACTGTAAGAGTCTTTATACCAAAATGTGGCTCCCTGCTAAAGGGACCAGACACCAAAGTCACTCACCCCAGACTGGCATGAGGATCTCTACCAGTGCCTGTGGTCTGCTTGTTCCTTGTGTGCAGAGACAGCTAGAGTCTGAGAGAGAAAGTGGTGCCCTGCCCTTCTGCTAAGTAAAAGCAGTCCGTGGCCCCAGTCACAGTTACCTCATTTTACTGGAAGATGCCCTCAGTAGATTTGAAGGAGACTCTTGATGGCAAGAAAGAAAAGAAAACTTATTTTCCAGTACTTCCACGCTTTGTTGACGCGTTACCTCTACATACCCCACACCTTGCAATAGCGAATCGTCGTCACCTCAAGAATAAATCTGTTGGCCAGCCATGTCTGCTGACACTGTACACCGACAGAAGCCTTGCTTGAAAATGAGCTATTTGACTAACAGGATGCGAGAGTGTCCTGTATCACGTGAAAAACATGCAAGATAGGTGGAAATCAGAGACAGTGAATGCTGACTGTTAGAAATATGACTTTCCTAGATTAAAATCTTAAACCAAATATTACTTTGTGTATACTTTGCTATGGTGCTTGGAAAATAACTATAACTCCTGCTTATAGTTTTTAAATTACTAACACTGGCAAATCGAAAGACAGCTGTAGCCATATGACATAGCTGTGTAAGATATCAGCTTGGTGAAATGTGCATTAAAACTACAAATACCATAGAAACAAAAGAAAACATTGTTTCTGCAAACTGTGGCAACAAACACAAAAACACAGGTGTCAGATAGGACTTTTTATCTTCTCCAATAACACACACAAAGGAATTATATATAGTATAATCAAAGCAAGATGACTTATATGAAGTTCCATCGCTGTTGTTATATAATTCATAATCATTTACATTCAACTGTATAATAAAACACAAGCTAGAAATAATCTAAACCATTCTTCCACTGCAAAATTAAGGTTGTCTAAGAGTAAGACCTCACAATATTGCGTGGGAAATTAAATTTTTAATGACGATCTTTTGCTATAAATTATACACACTTTAAACATTCTCTTATGTATCAGTTCCTCTGCTAAATATATACACAAAGCCTGCTTTGAACAATATTAGTGAAGTTTATGTGTAGAGGGAAGGGGGCAGACGAAAGAAGAAAGACTACACAAGACAGACTGGTTTAAAACTAAGCAAAAAAAGCTAAAAAACCCCCAAAACTAGGCAATTGAACAGAATGGCAATGGACAAAACCAAATCCATGTAGTTTCTCCCACTCCTGCAGATAGATTTTTAAACTCTGTGTCTAGAAATGTGCTCAGTATTTCCCTCTTGGTCCACACCAGCAACAAATCCGTCCATCATTAAAAAACAGAGGAATGCACAAAACCGTTCAGTGTATTAGATTACTTTTACATCTGAGATTACTTTAAAAACTAAGTAATTTGAATGGTGAATTGAAACTTGAAAGTGAAACAATATAAAAATGTCTTCAGGGTATTACTCAGACAGCAGCCAAACATGTCATATTCTTTCTATTTAACAGCAGCTTTATTCTCCCCCAAGTACAGTTTTCCTTTAGTTTTTCCTTTTTTCACACAAAAAGTCAGCAAGTTGCTTCAGTAACTAGTTAGCCAGTATAAACTGCATTTAACTGCTGAAAATGCCAGTCACAGTTGCAATTAATCACAGAATAATTTAAGCTGAGAGAGATCGCTGGGTGACATTTACTCCAAGCTCCTGCTCAAAGCATGGCTAACTTCAGGGTCAGTACCACAAAGTAATGTTCAGGCTCCTTTCTCTTCTGACAGAAAAACACACATCATGGCTGAAGTAACCATGAAACTGAGGAGAAAGTAAAATTAAAATATGGACAGAACTAACATAGGGCCAAACACAACTGGCATTATGTCCTCATTGATGTCCTTTGAGTGTTAATACAAGGACTCAAAGTTTCTGCACGTTAAAAGAAAAATAATCAAGTAATGAATTAGAAGAAAACAGAAATACTGGACTAAGAACAGGAATAATAAATGAAACAACAGTGCTGAAGAAAAAAAAATTCAGGGGAAAAAATAGGAAATGGTCAGTGTGGTAAAGTGTCAAGGTGACGACACCTTTAAACCACACTAGTAACTTCGAATGGTATGCTGCCTCCCAAGTTACAGCAATCATGAGGATACTGGCAATCCTAAAAAATGTTGGGAATTTTTCATTAATTATAGTTTACACAGGAAATACTACCCCCAACAACTTGGAAAGATTATGTACTACACTACCTTTACCTAGGCATTTTTAAACTATACTGAATATGGAAGTGGTGCCTTCCCTTCCCAAAGAACCATAACAACAAACAAACCCTGTAAGTCCCTAACTGGGAATTAGTGATCTAAACCAATACTGTGGATTAACAGTATCTGCATCGGTTTCGTAATGACAATCTGTTTGGAAGGGATTGTAAAGTAAGCTATACATCACTGACATTACTAGTTTGCATAAGACACTATATATTTCAGAAAAAAGAAAAAAAGAAAAAAATATGGGGAAAAGGTAACAAAATTTTTCTTCCACAAGTCTGAAGAATTTTATGAAATGTATGAAGGCTATTTTCCATCCTAGTTGTTGCAGTTTAGTGTAACTGCTGCTTCAGTGGCTCTTGTAGGCTGCAGTTACAGCTTTCTGCAAGCCCCATGTTTTGAAAAACACTGGTACATTCAAGGCCAAGTTTGAGACCAAGCCTATCAGAGCTGGTCACAGCGCCTCTGTGAATCACATATAGGAGAAAAAAAACTGCTGGCAGGCGCACTTTGCCACCGGAGCGGGAGTGAGAAGATGTAACAAGCTGCACGGACTCCAAGGCCAGGCCTGCAGGAGGAGGGGGGGGATGAAGAATGCGAAGAGAAAGTTCCCCCTGCAGCTCGTGGTGGAGTCCATGGTGAAACGGGTGTCCCCCCGAAGCCCATGGATGAGGACGGGGAGCAGAGACAACTGTGCCTGTGAAGATTGATCCACGCCTCAGCAGGTTTGCCAAGGGACTTGTGACTTTGCGGGTGACCAGGCCGGGGGGTCTGGACCCGGACGTCAGCACCCTATGGAGGGGAGAGTCCTGCTGAGAGGCCTGTGGTGAGGGGATGACTCCCCGATAGAGAGGACTCACGCTGCAGAAGGTCGTGGACACGACTCTCGCGTGGGTGGGACCCCACGGTGCCGCAGGGGAAGGGTGTGTGTATGTGGAATCCCCCCCCCCCCAGCTGAGATGGAAGACAGCTTGGGAGGAACGGACTGAAACCCCTCACTCTCCATTCCCTGCCCCCCCTGTACTGCGAACGGGAGGGAAGAAGGGAGCGAATCTCTGATTAAAGTCATGAGTGCGAAGAGGCGAGGGGTGGGGGGAGGAAGTATAAGTGGTAATATCTGGGGAAGAAAAGCAGCTTGTTGGGAATCACCGGAACCCCACTGCCCATTCCCTGCCCCTCCCCGCGCCATGTTGGGGAGGGAAGAAGGGAGTAAGATCGGGATGAGTTTTAAGTTTGCTAAGAAGGGAGGGGTGGGGGGAAGGTGCTTGAAGACCTGGCCGCTTCTTATCTCGTTCCGGTTCACTGGGTGTAGTAGTTGTAGTAAGTAGTAATAAATCACCTTTTCTTTCCTTTATTCTGTGCTGCGTCTGTTTTGCCCGTTGCACTAATTGGAGAGTGATCCCTCTGTCCTTATCTCAAGTCCTAAGCCTCCTAATATCTATTTTCTCCCCCTTTTCGGCTGAAGAGGGGAGTGAGCAAGCGACTTGGTGGGTATTTGGCCTTTGGTTAGGGCCAAAACCACCACACTAGTTTAAACTAATTTAACAAAACTGGACCAGCATTGCCCAGGCTACCAGATTAACAAATCACAATACTGGAAGAGCAAACCCCAAACTCACTGGCCTAGAAACTACACTGCATACCTATGAAATTTCAGCTTTTCACATCTTAAGATATCTAGGGGCTAAGAAAATAGCTAATGAAAAGATTCTCCTTCTTGAAAAACCCACTTCTTAAAACTTGCTTATATTAAGGCACGCGGCCCCCTTACCTCCTGGGGTAGGCAGAAGACAGCTCATCTGCTTATGGAGTCTTTATTTCACTCTCTGTACACAACTCAGATAAAGTACAGCCTCCAACACTGAGTAACTAGTAAACTGCTCAGCTATTCCTTTGTGTTTGCAAAGGCATTTTATTTCTTCTGTCACAATCTTCTTTCTGTAACACCGTATGACACTCAAACATTGTTTTGAAATTTTCTGCTTCAATAGTAAGTCAGGCTGCAGTTCCACAAGACCTGAAACTGATCACAGTTAAGCACTGATACAGTCCTTTTCCACTCCAAGCTTCATATTCCTGCCCCTCCCTTGGGCTTGTACCATCAATTAACTGATTACACAAGGGAGTCAAATTCAAGACAACTCTGAACCAGGAGCAAAGTAACAAGAGGAAGGACAAAACAAAACAGGAAAAGGTTTTCTGACACTTTATTTCCCCGAGCTGCCCCACTGCAGAAGCCGATGAAGACTACTGCTAGCGTAAGGGAGGGGAAGGAAATGCAGAGCCCAGAACCAGAGAGCAGAAAGACCAAGAGGAGCCAACCCAGTCAGAACAGCTGTGGAGCAGCAGAGCCCCTACAGCCCGCACTGAAATCTGACACACAGGTATCTGCACAATGTTAAAGGAAGACACTTGGCTCCAAAGGAAGCTCTGTAAAAATAAAACTACCTCTCAGTTAGGAAAGCTGTAAACAATGTATTAATTTGTATCATATAAAAATGTTCAGAAGTATATCACCTCCTTTTATAAAACTTCTTTTGTTTCTAACACTTCAGATTACTGAACTGATCTTTAAAACCAGGTTCCCACTTCACCAGTTAGCTTTTCAGGGTTTTTTTATGCAGTGTAACCAGCCAGGCTAACTTCTGCCTTCTCAGTTTCTGAGTACACCGGCTTTCCTGCCTGTCCTTCAGTTAAAGAGCCTCCTCATTTCAGATATGAAGGGTGTAGGTAGTACTAAGAAACCAGTGCACATTAAGAGAGGGTCACACACCACTGAGGTCTGTTTAGAAGGTTGTAAGAATTTTAGTCAACACATTCTTTTTAATTTGTTATCATCAAAGATCATACTACTGGGTGAACACAAGCATTAAAATTGCTAAAATACATTGATCTAAGTTTAGAGAACATTTGCATTTGGCTGTTACAGCCCAGGACCAGAGTGACAGGGAATGGTCCTGGAAAGGACCAGCTGGCACAAAGACAGACCATTCCCTGCCCTGGCCACACTCAGCACTGGCCCTTTTCTTGCAAGTGAGCATGGAAGAATTTGGAGAGTGGAACAGGAATGAAAGGCAAGGGCAAAAAGCAGTTTAGCAGGGTGATGGGCAATAAAACCCATGCTTGTAATACTGAGACAACTGAACAACTCTGGTAACATCAAACTACTGCCTACAAACTTGTAACTGTTCTTACATTTCTTTTCAATGATTAGCTTACACTTCAGAGAAAGTGTCTCAAGGAGCATCCTCCTTGTGAACCTGGATTTGAAGCTGCCTCCCATTTTTTGTATAACAACATATTCCAGGAACTAGAGCAGCTGCTTACAAAGCCTGTTCCAAAAGTGCATAAAGTCAATAACCAAAAGAAAATACTGTTAATAGATACTAGTTAAGCACAGTAAGATCCAAAGACAGAAACAAAACAACCCAAACCTTCCACACAGAAGTTAAATAACTTTCCTCAAAAATCAAGGTGAGTAAAATACAAGGAAGAATGTTTCAGATGTTTAAAGGCAAGCTAGAAGAGTCATGTAAATGTGGACACTATCTTTAATGAGACCACTAAGTAAACAGTTAGATCTGGCTTTTGGGCTTTAAGAAGATGTGTGCCCCAAAATGTCTCTATTTGTCCTAGCAGCTACACTTAGCTCGATTAAAGATATCACCTCCAGCTACAAATTTCATCTTGTGTATGTCTGGAAATCTTCAGGACAGCAACAGTATTATTAAATGACAGCAGAAATTAAATTACTGAGGGCAGGGAAACATTAAAAGTTATATTATTTATAAGGATCCAGACTATGCATTCCATATGCAGAAGCAGAGGTGACACCCCATTTGTGAAACAGATAGCTAGATGGTGCCCAGACTTGTGAGTATGGAGAGCATGACAAACAACTCCTGACCAGGAGACTTTCTTAGTGTACAGAAATGATGGATTTCCCTTAGATGCTCACATCCAGCACTACTGAAAACCTTGGAGAGCGTGGCTGCACACAGATGTATTTACAAAGGATAGAGAATGTGCAAGAGGATTCATCAATCTCTGCATTAGACTTGTGATGGCTCAGCTTTCCATAGGTGTGAGGGGAAGAATAGCAGGAAATCATCTTCATTTCCTTCATAATTCAGAGCAAACATCATGTACCTTGACTAGAGAGTCTCCATGAACAACTATATAGCAACAGAACAATTCTTTCTGCCTTGAACATGTATCAAGGGAAGTCTTGCTGCAAATGAGACTTGCCAGCACAAGTAGCATCCTTCAAGGATGATGGGTCTAAACTTCATCTCAGATTGATGTATGGCTCTCCTGAATTAAGATGTTTAACCTCTAGCAACAGAGGACATACTTCTACAGCAGGTGGACTCTGCCAGTTTCTCCACCAGGAGAGCACACCTTGACACAGGAAGAGCTGTCAGGTCTGCAAGTTAACCACAATAACTAACATACATACACAGTACTCCAGCTTTTGATTTTCTGCTGTAAGATGGTTAAGCTGTCTGATGCCTAGCCAACTACACTACAGAGGCAAGGAAACAACACAGACATACTGGTCCTGCAGTAGTAAGGTGAAGACCTGAAGATATCAAAATAGCTGAAATGCATGGGGGTCTTTTTATTATTTTTTTTTTCCTTCAGTATTTCTTACATTTCTAAGCTACAGAAGTACTCAGGCAATACAGAAGGTATCTGGGACCCCTTCTCAGCTTTCACCTTTGGGATTACAACAGCTGATGACGGCTGTGGGGGAATGGCTTGGTACTGCTGTCCTTCATTAGTGGAGTGAGCAACCCTTTTTGGAGCCTGAGACATTAATGGGTTTCATTAATGAGGTGACCTGCTGGGAAGAAACGCTGTGGAGAAGGACCTATGAGTCCTGGAGGACAACAAACTCTCCATTAGCCAGCAGTGTGCCCTCATGGCCAGGAAGGCCTGGGGAGCATTAAGAAGACTGTGGCAAACAGGTCAAGAGAAGTTATCCTCACCCTCTACTCTGTCCCAGTAAGACCACATCTGGAGTTCTGTGTCCAGTTTTGGGCTCCCCAGTTCAAGAAAGAGAAGGAACTATGGAAAAGAGTCCAGCAGAGGGCCACAAAGATGATGAGGGGACTTGGAACATCTCTCATAGGAGGAAAAGCTGAGAGAGCTGGGTCTGTTTAGCCTGGAGAAAGGAACACTGAGAGGGAATCTGATCAATGGTTATAAATATCTAAAGGGTGGATATCAAGAGGATGTGGCCAGACTCTTCTCAGTGGTGCCCAGTGAAAAGACAAAGGGCAACAGGCACAAACTGAAACACAGGAAGTTCCATCTCAACACGAAGAGAAACTTCCTCACTTGGAGGTGACAAGCTCCCAGAGAGGTTGTGGAGTCTCCTTCTCTGGAGATATTCAAAACCTACCTACCAGGCCAGTCAAGATTAATCTATTTTGGTTCAGTATCAACAGCGTAGCTACCAGAAATGAACAGATGACAACTCCTGTTGTCAAAGGTGGGGAGGGGAAGGGGGGGCAGGGGAGAAGGGGGATAAAAAAAAAGAAAAAAAGGAGCAATCATGAAAAAAAACCCAAAACAATAAAATCACTAGTAATCACTCCTGCCCACTTAATTACCAAAACATAGACAATTGTTGTTAAAATAACATACTCATAGCTAGCTCACACTCACTGCTTACATTCCAAGATAATTTACAAGTGCTTTACAACTTCATGTTTCAATAACCTTACAAGGACTTTTATTCCTCTGTGAAAACAGAGCATTATAAAATGTCAAACTTGTTGCAAAACGGCTGATGAAACTGTGAATAAAATCATCTCAACAAAAATTCCACCAAAAAGATACACTATACAAAAAAGAATTAAAGCCCCATGTGAATATTTCTTCTTTGTAAAAAAAAAAAATTAAATATGTTAATAACACAGGACTACTTTTCCAGCTCTAAGGGCAACTGTTATTTCACACATTGTAATCATATTTCACTTTATTAACACTACAGAACAAATACACCAAGGCCTAAACTTGTATATTAATTACTGCATTACTATATTATTATCATGAAATGTGCATATGAGGATGCAAGGATCTCCTTAAGTGACATGCACTGATTTGACTGCACAGCTTTCAGTTACATTCAGAAGACTTCTAGATTTTACAACCTCTAAACATAAATAAGTGTTCTCATTTTCAAACCAGTCAATATTCTGAACTTCTAAAGGAAAGTTTTTTTGACGTGTAAGGTCAGCAAAATCATTCATAATGGGAGCTATCCTGCAGCTAATGAAAACTTTGACCTCTATTTTACCATGCAGAGTGCTGAATACACATACCAAAGAAACTGTAAGCCATCAGTAGCCCAGACACCATCAAAACTCGGGACACACTAAGCAAACAAAAACTTAATCATTTACCACACTTCTTGATTCCTTCAAACAGATTCTGGCAATTTGCAAGCTCCCATAGTATTCCCATTAGGCATATCTGAAGCACTTACACATAAAGCAAATTAGGCAAGAGGGCATGCTACTAGCCAGAACACATTCCCTGAGACTTCAGAAGATATAATCCCAGAACTCTACAGCAGTGAGAAATCTCCTCCCTGCTCCTCTTCCCTACCCTTCTCTAGGGCAATTTCCTCTCGCCTTTAGCCCTCTATGCCCTTTCACCTGTCCAAACCCCTCTAATTGAAAGCAAAGCTGAGGCAGAAAACGCCAGGAGCAACTCAAAATCAACTAGAAGATATCACATACAACAGCAAGTTCCCTGCTGCAAAACAGCTCTGAAGGAACCAACTCCACAGGAGCACTCGGAGCCAGTTTAACTCTCATAAAAAGAAAATAATGAACTGAGACACACTAAAGTGAAAGAAAGCCTCCTTCAAGCTATAGAACATACATTAGCATCAAATTGCTACTCTGCCAGCTGCTTGGATCTAAGAGCAAATTTTGAGGACACCCCCCTCCCCAATTCAAAGCTGTCTGAAGCGTCAATATACAGGTCAGCAGAGTGCAGCCCACAGATACCCCTGTATAGATAACACACTCCAAGGCAGGGTCTGCCAGTGCAGTCCAGACAGAGGCCTGAATTTTGCTAAGTACCAAACTTCGCTGGACTGTGGGTACAGCAGAATTTTACACACAACAAAAGAAAAACAACAACAGAATTCTGATGGCCAAATCTCTTCCATAAGATAGACCAGTAAGCTTGGCAAAACCTGGAGAGATATGGAAAAGCAGGTTTTCTCCCTTCAAAGGAAGAAATAAAACTTAACTTGCCAGCAGCAAGGTCCAACATATGCGCCTGCTCCTTCACTACCCCACTCTTCCTAAAAATATCAGTGGTTACTCTAAGTGAGGCAAAGAGGGATACAGCCTTTGTTCAGGGTAACACAGTGCAAATAACAAGATACAGATCTTCGCGGAATGTTACTGAAAATGTGCCATGTGCTGCAATTACATGCAGCAATTTATTAATTCTTTTTTACTACCTTAGCCTCTTACAATCTTCAAATGAAGGTGCATCTAACCAAAGCATTGCAGCAGCACAAGTCACTTGGCTTCCCCATGTTTCTGTTTCTCCATCTGTGACACCTCACTGAAAACTTGAGAGGCTTTATTTATTAAGCAGGCTGCCAAGTGCTTTAGACAAGTGTGTTACCAAAGCATTTACACTGTGTTCCTTGGTTCTGAAAGGGTAAACTGTTAGTCAAGCCAAAGTAAAACCACTATCCTTAAAATAAGACTACCCTTTTTAAATGCAGAACTATTGTGTTTAAATGCAGAACTATCACGTTCACCTCATTTGCCTTCATAGAAAAAAATAATCTCCGGACCTCAGGTATTTTGTGACAGTAGGATATCAGAGATCTGACTTTCTTTTGAACCTCCTTTCCCTCCATTTACTGTTACACTCTGAAGGAGGTGGTAAGCAGAGAAAACACCAAATGAAAGTAAGATGCATTCAGCCAGACTCACTGTCCCCAGTGCACACCAAGGCTCATCAGCAGCCTTTAACTGACAGCAGATGTCAACTACAGGTTGCCTGATCAGGGTAGGAAACAGTCTGGATGCTAATGTAGACAGGGGCAAACTGTTCCCAAGCCTGCAAGAAACAACACGTTAGATACTGGCAGTCAACAGTACTTAAGCACTAGGCTTCTTTCAAAGCAGTACCCATGTGGAAGTTTTCATCTATATAAACCCCAAGCTTCAGGCTTTTGCTCTTATTTTAACTGTTGCTTTTGCTGTAGAATCACTGAGGGAATTTTCACCAAGCCATCCCTGGCAAGACAAACAGTCCACCTAAAATACTGTCTCATCTGAAAACACTGTCATTTAATAGACACACATATTGACCAACTCCCAAACACTGGCTCTACTTAAAAGAGTTTAATATATACTTTCTGTATCTATAACCAGTTTCTGTAAAAGAGCCAGCTGAAACAAAATAAGGAACTCAAAGGACAGACTGATAACAGTATCAAATTCTTCTAATTTTTTGGATTATTAAAACATGAATAGCCAAATAAGACAAATATTCTCCAACTTATCACTGATTAAAACCAGCTTTTGTTTATGCAAAAGACCCCCAGCACACTGTAAAAGAGTTGTACCATCAAACGAGGCAATGAAACTGATGCCCTGAAAGGGGGTCATTTTGAATCACCAAATACGTTAAAACATTTCTCGAAACTCAAACACGATTACAGACAAGTTTCTAAATATACGAATATATGTATACACATATACATGTATTTTTAGGACATCTGCCTGTAGATTTTCAGCATATAAATATGGCAGTGCTGCAGTGCAATCCTTCATCTTGTTCTTACTAACCTTTTTGCATGCTTTCTATCTTTTTCAGACTGCAAATGTGTATTTGCAATGCACTTTGCTGCTAGCTTACCCAGCACACAATTTGAAAGATGGCCTGGATGCAGCTGTCAGGACTGTGCCCCAGCTCTCTGCATCCCTAAACTCCCACATCAGCGTGAAGTATTTGAGTCCCATGATCACAAGTCCACACTGCAGAACCCACCCTGCCTACAGCACCCTGAAGAGTCGCTGTAGTAAAAGTAACATTTTTTTCTTCTGACAGGTCAGTGTGGTGCTCTCTCAGCAGGCAACCAGCTGTAGTAGAGTTTTAGTTGAATAAGGCACACAGAGATGGAAGTGCTCCCCTCCTCGAGCTGTCATCTGATCTACATGCCATATCAAATGCATATTGTTCAGCAAGAGCTAACAGGCTTCCTCTCATTGCTGCCATTCAGGACAGGACCTCTCATGATGTGAGTGACTGCTGTCATTTGTCTCCTGCAAAAGCACACCTTGACATTTTGGTAAGGGGAATGCTGAAGAAAGGAAGGGCTTCATAATGAATAGACATCAGATGGAAAGACATGGTCCTCTTGATAGGTAGGACACTGACACAAAAAGCCAAGGAAATGCCCACAATGGTTTGGTGTCATCACTTGCTATATGAGGTTCTGAAGCTCTGCAGCTTGTTTCTCCTGAAGCAAGCGTAACTTTTGGAAGATGACAGTCCTGATCCATTTAGACTTTGAGACTGTAGCATGACAATCGAGAGTGTGATTTTTTTCAACATGAACCTAGATCCTGCAGAAAGCAAATGGTAAATATGAACTCTGATGCTGTTAACTTCCAGCTTGAACAACAGCCATGAGGAACACTACCTCACACAAAGACAAAGCCTTGAGCTTTCTACAGTACAATGGAATTTCCATACCTTTTGAAGATCTTTACCTGACAGCAATAGTGAGGTAGCTCTGCCTAATACATAGCCCATCAAACCACTGCCTTGGCTGGCCACACCATGCAGGTACAATAACTTTATCTGACCACTTCATCTGTTTTTTAATGAATCTGTCTCTACTGCAGGGTATCAGTCTCCTCCTTGAACCCCTCCTTGCAGATTAGAAATAACCCTTTTCAGAGCCTTACATGAAAGCAAGTAGCATCTTTTGTTGTTGTATCTGCCATGGTCTCAAATACAATTCACCTGAATACGGGTATGGATTAAATGATGCTGGGAAGGTTAAGTAGACCAATCACCTGCTTGATCTTGGTATGGTAAGTGGTATTCTGGAAAGAACACTGGCCTAATAGCAGATGCTGGCCTAATCCAACATTTGTGAAATTGTGGATAGAGGGATCTAGACAGTGAGGGCACCTTGACAGGGACACCCAGTCCAAACAATCAGCCCAGCTACTATACAAGCTAGCACATTAGTAGCAACTCCAAGTTTAAACTTCGATTTTCGGTAATTACTCACCTAGGAACTGATGGACCAGACACCTGTCAAGCTGTGCTGCCTTGTCACATGCAGCAACAATGAACTGAGAAAGATTCAGATCTCCTAGACCTTCAGACATCCCCTCTCCCCCCAGGGTACTTATTACTACAAAGTAGCGCAGGAATCTGTGACCCTGTACATTCCTGATCAGAAACAGCCTGAGCTCTCCCACACAGAAGTCCCATTGCTCTAGAACAGAACACACACTGACACACATTTGCAGCAAACATCTTCCAATTCACAGGGGTTTTTTAGCTTTTCCAACTGCCAGAAAAAACCAGAACAAACAGACACCACACTTCACCCCTCCCCATCTATTCTCCAGTCCTGAAATTCTTTAGTTTTTGTTGGGTGTGAAGCCCAAAACCCTAACATTTCCTTAAAAGAAATCCAATTTTCTTTTTTAAGAATCTCATTCATGCTGCCCTCTTTTACAAGTTTTTGGAGGCAGCAATACTGGTAAAGGGGTGAGGGAGAAGAACATATAAACTGGAGATGCAACACATTTCCTTTCCACTTATTTTGTAAGCAATGCTTACAAGAGTTACAGGACCATTGCTGGGGTAACCTCCAAAAGTGTATCTTCACTGAAAGTAGGTTAGGTGCTTCCTTTAACCCCATTTACACAACATCTCTCCTCTGCATTGATCCATACCTTTCGAGAGTCTTCCTGTATGCAAAACCAAAAAAGGCGATACTTTCACTCATATTGGTGATGATTTAACAACAAAGAGGCAAACTAAATGATGCAAGTGCTAATGCCCTTCAAAAGATTTCTACCATTTCTTTTCAAGAATTGGGACAAAAGGAGTCCTTACACAATTAATTAGAAATTACAGAGCCTCTTAGTCTACTGCTATGTCCTCATAAATACATAGACAAGACAGCAGCACCAGGAAAAACATGTAACAAAGGTTGTTTTGCAAAGTAAAGCCAAAGTTGGTGTTCAGAGCCAGGTGTCACTTAAAGTTACAGGCGTTACTTAAATAAGTTACAGGGAGAAGATATAAACTATGTGCAATGCTTCTGAGAAGGCTAACAATTATATTGGTAAATGAGTAAGTTACTAGAATTAATGACTGGAAGGATATTTCTGGGCTTGATTACCAGGAAAATATAACAGGAGAATATAAAGTGTTACTTCCTCTTTTGCCTGCCAGTAAAGGATCGTCCTTTCTCACCCATCTTGATAGAAAGCTGCCTTTTTGTTTTCCACATCTTTCACATGAACTTACTTTTTTAACAGTAGATTTAAAATGTATGAAATTTTAGCGAGGAATTAACAAAAAAACTTCCTTACAATCTGTACTGAATTTCTATATTAAAACAGGCTATAGAATTTCATCACGTTATTCTAGCTTCAAACCCAAGCTTTCTGGCTGCTTAAAGCACCAGGTGCTTCCTGGGAAAGCACCAGGGCCTTATGCAAGGATTTTGTGCAACAGTCTACTACATCCCTTGATAAGCTGTTCCTATTTAATTGTATCATTAGAAAAATGCACCTTATTTCTAGTCTGAACTGATCTAGCTTCAGCTTTCAGCCCTGAGAATCCCCTTAATCTAGCTGACAAAGAACCATCTAACTGTCAGATACCTCTGCCCTGCCTAAGTACTTACAGACTTATCAGGTAGCCTCTACCGTCTGTTGATAAACTAAATAGATTGAGCTTCTTAAATCTTCCATTCTAAAGCTGATTATCCAGACCTCAAATTAATGTAGATTTTTCTGAACTCCTTCTAGTTTTCACAACACCTGATGTGCATATCAGTACTGGGAAACTGGGATACAGTATTTCAGTAAAGGTGCATACAAAGTTAGTGTTCGCCTTCCTACTCTCCTAGCTATGCACTTCCAGCCTTTTTCAAGGCTGCTTTGCACAGGGAGTAATACTTAATCAACCATCTAAGGTAATTCTTCCATTCCTACTTATATTATAGATGGAAGTTCTTCCTAACATAATGTATTCAAAATGGACCATGACCAAATTCACTTATATTTGTTATAAAGAAAAAAATATGTGTCTTTTTAACCAAGCCCTATGAATGATGGAATGTGTGAATTCAGTGCCTGTATTTTACAAGAGAAAAACTGCAGAGAAAAAGATTACATTGCAATCACATAGTTGTTAACCAATTTAAAGCTACTTCTTTAAACTACTATTCCATTCAATAAATTCACCAGTCCTGGCCTATTTTGCACTATAGTGTTCTGATGCTCACTTGTATATTCACCTCTTGAGGTGCCAGGTGACCACAGCAGATTTTATTTTCAGTGAAATCCAGTGGAGAGAATGAAAGATTGCTTCAGGCTAGAGGCAGTGCTCTACCAGACAAAAGGCAGAGCTGCAGGCTAGTCATGGAGGATTTGCTAATGTTATAAATCTACCCATGTAGTGAAAATTAATTGACACTTATAATCTTCAATTATTACTGTATCAGCAGCTAGTTTCCCTTCTTATCTTGGATGAAAAAAGAACCCAAGTAAAATCATTATGTATCTAAGATGACCATTTGCATGCAGAGACACAAAAAGCAAACTTCCTCCCTCCAAAAAAAATCAAAGTAGAGATTATGAGATAATATTGTATCACGTCTGTTGAAGTATACATGGTCCTCACTGGCAGAGCAGGCAAGGAAAAGATGCTAGTGATGTTTGCATGAGAAAAAGAGGCAAGCAATCTAGCTTTTGGAGCAGTAATATTAAATTCTATTTTTATGTAATTTTGAAATGACAAAAGCATGATATTAATATTTGTGGTCACTTGCTAAAATACAGTGAAGTACTGTGGGTTTTTTGCTGTAATTAGAACTGGCCTATTCTCATAAGCTTCGTTGGGTAACTGTTCCTTGACAGAAAGATTAACCTCAATGATGTATTTTGAAAGGTGGCAGCCTTGGATCACTGCTTAATTTTAATGAGCAAAATTTTGTGTCAACAGGAGCATCATCTTTTGGAAACTGGTAAACAGAGCTAGAAACAAGGTATTGCTCCTTTCCTTCCCAAATCATTATGCAATAACATATTTCAGTGAGGCTCAGATTACCCCCTATCACTACCAGTAGGCTTTCAGCTTTCCTGTAATTCCAGTGCAGGTAGGATTAGGCTTTTAGCAGCAGCCATGTTTGCGTTCAAAGATGCCCCTGCCCCTTTTCAGTGACAAATGGATTAATTTCTGCACATAGCTGGTAGAAAACTTGGGCTTTTTTCCAATGAAAGTTATCCATAAACATTAACAGTAGTCATTTTGTTTATTCTCACAACTTCTTCCCATTCTCTGTCTCTCTTGCACTGATAGGCGGGCTCTATACCCTTTCTCTGGTTATACGTACACTATTCTAATTATTACTCAAACCAGCTTTAGTACATGATTTTGAATACAGGAAAAGTTTCTCACAACCTCGTAGCATTAAAACAAACAAGCTTTTAAAAGCATTTATTCTATGCATGTTGATAGCACCCTATGCTTGCACATGGTGCATCAGAAATCCAGCATAAAAAGCCCACATTCAAGGCATTCTCCTGAAAGAAATTCAAACTTCAGATACACCAGACTCACTCTGAGGTTGAACATCCATAACAAGAGTCAAAACTGCTTAGAATTCTGCATGTCATTTATCTTCTGATCCTGTACTATACAAACAAATGGGCACAAAAGAACTAATACAGAAGAAGGAGGAGTATGAAACAATGGCAAATGTTATGTACATAACACGTCCATTTCCTTTACTTTTTGCCTAATATGAAAACTAGGGCACCATTCAAGAGAACAGATGAGATTGAAGCCTACTAAAAAATGGAATGTTTAGGGAACAAAGTAAAGGAAGATTAAGATTTATCTTTCAGTATTTATGTTATTTTTGCAATTTGGCAATCACAATTAGTTTTGCTTTCCAGCTCCAAGACAGTAAGACAATATTAACAAAACAGGGAGTGTTTATTTTTACAAGTAAACTGCTTTCACTAGAAATCTGTGCTGTACACTACCTTCCTGTGCGCTCTACTATCAGCTTTGATGCCTCCTTCCTCCACATCAACTAATTATTCTCTACCTCCTTCAAATTCCTCCTTAAAATAGCTGCCTGCATGATTTTTTTTTTCAACATTCATAGACTGATTTCTGTCTTCAGAACCTACACTGCTCATGGCTTTGGCTGAAGTGCATTGTAAGCTCTCTGAAATATACATTGTATCTTACTGGTTTTTAAAGCTACCACTTTTAAACATATCACTTGAACACATTTTTTACACATCTCTAGAACCTTTCCAAATATATACTTAATAATTAGGTATTAAAAAAAAACCGCAACAAACCAACCCAAAAAGCTACCAAACCTCACATTCAGGATAAGCTCTTACCTTCCAGGAAAGCAACAAAGGTTTTACAATAGTTTTGATTTGCCAATGAGCTTGGAAAACAGTCAGAATAGTGACAGGTATCTTGAAAAGCTGGAAACAGAAATAAATGCTGCAATACAAAACTTGTAGCATCCCCTCCTTCGGTGATGCAGTCAAGAATAATTTTTTCTGATAAACAAGAAACCCTAAAATATGTAAGCTGCACTATCTCTTTCAAAATCTAAATACCTATGAGGCTTGGTAACATTCACACCCAGGGTGTTGTGAGCTACAAGAGGAGCTGAAGAAAGCTTACCCAAAGCACAGAATGTACAAAGACTCTATTAAAAGCACTCTCCATACAGCTCACCATCATTTCAAGAGCTGAAAGATTTTTTCTCCTATTTATCTTCATATTTTTCCACTGTCATGCATTCAGCTTCTTAGTCTATTTGACCAAGGTTCTCCAAGTCCTCCACAAGGCCAAAAATTAAACAAAAGCATGAATACAGATTAGAACCACAAAACTTTAGGATAGTGCACAAAAACTCCTCTGAAAGACATGGAAGAGAAAGTATCTTTTTTTCTTTTCTTTGTTTTGCCAGTAACTCTGCAAAATGATGTATCTAAACCATTGGGATGACTGAACATTGATAATGTAAGTGACAAGCAGAAAGTTGCTTTGGAAAGGCAAGCAAGGTAATGGATAAAACCTTCCAAGTCAAAGGATCAGGCCAATCCTCCACATGTGAGCCAACAACCCCTCGCCACAACATTCTCCTGTTTCTGCCTCTTTCCTTACACAGATGTTTAGATCTACTAAAGAGATGAAAAAACCTGAGATTAACTTCCTAAACACTGAGGAGCCTGAACCATGAATGACAGCCATTCCATGTAACACCTCAAAAATCGTGTAGTCCCACTCCTCAGAAAAAAAAAGTGCTGTAACATAAAGTATGCCTACAGCATATAGACAGCAACAAACTTGCTTTGCCCTGCAAGACAAGCAAAAGCCATACAACCGTGTCTACTGCAGCACCATGTCCAAGCTCTGACGATACTCCTTGCATAGTAGAACATTAGCTGGGGCCCAGTCCATGATAATGTAATTAGATGGCCTTGCTTCAGCTCTGGAATCAGGAAGCACAAGGCAGTATCAGCATGTAATAGATAACGTAGACATGTTATCTATTTATGATGCACAGCAAAGAAGAGAACTATTGAGCAAGAAAACTGCTACCATGTCCATCATGCCATGTGACAGATATGACAACTTGCCAAAGCATTCTGCTGCCGCAGCCATGGTCTACAGGCTCTTCTCTGTCCGTGAAGAAAAGGTAATATTCTCTGTATTTCTCCAAAATGCTGCTCTTCAAGGGTCTGAATTTTCTCTGAGGCATGTTAAGGATTCAATCATGGGGCTGTCAAAGAGCACCAACTGCCAGCAGTCTCCTCTCCAGTCATCTCCAAAATAATCTTTTATCCAAGAACGTGACTCAAAGACTGACCTGGCATATACTGAATGGCATCAATTTACTCTCAGCACTACTTATTATCCCCATCCCATTATTTCTGATACCCAGGACTCCACCCTCTTTCACAATGACACAATTTGTGCACTTTTTATTTCCACATTTGATGGTTCTTTCTTCTCCTTCCCACAACTGGGTCAAATTTCACCAATCCTGAAACCATGCTCATCTTAAATACCCATTTCCTTGGCTTTATTCTTGCCTGTCCTAGAATTTGCAGTGGAAAAGGAAACCAGTCTGGAAATGAGGTTAGTGCACATTTTCTTTCTCTCCTACTGCTTACTAAGCTGTGCCTTTCCTCCAGTTGAGCTGAACCCACACCTGCAATTTCAGCCTTTTTTCCTCCTACTTTTGACTCACTCCTCAAATCTTTTCTGTTGTATCCATTTCTTTCTCCACAATAGAATGCAAATATTTATTCCAAGAGAAAGCCAGAAAACATAGTAATTATTTCACGTTCTCCCTTCCCACTCTTTCTCTTCCTTACAGCTCTCCCTTCTACCATAGATATGAAACATCTGTCCCACTCTCCACTCGCCTCACTCACATCATCATGTACCTCACATCTCCTTTCTCCTCCTGCTCTGATGGAACAGCAGGACAGCCAATCAGTCTTCCCTCTGTTTGGAAATCTGCTTCTGACCCCTTGTTTCTCTAACTGCACTACTTCTTCTATGCTTCTTTTACCTCTAAGCTCATTGTGAGCTGTTTGATAAGAAACTGCACTTCTAATTTGTCTTTAACTTGAGCCTGAACTCCCTCCAGCTGTCCATTGCACTACACTGAAACTATTTTCACTAAAACATCTAAAACCCTTTTACTATTGCAATGTCAAAATGAGTTCATAATTTCTATCATCCATAACCTTTGTGCATTTTTCATAAAAATTAAATGCATTTCTCTGAAGCATTCTTTCTCCTTTTCTGACTGCCATGCCTCTACCCTCTCCTGCTTCCTTTCCTCCCTGTACCAACCCCTTCACAGGTCACTGGAAGGCTCCTTATTCCTCCTTTGTCTTCTAGCAGGGCTGCACTGAACTACACCTTTTGCTCCTTCCCTTATTTCTGGGAATTTAATTCACAAACTCAGCTTGTAAGGAGACAGGTCTCAAATAGATCAGATTTATGTCTAAACAAACAAAAAAAACCTCAGTGTATCTTTCTGACACCTCTTGTCAGTGAGTAGCTGTCAGCTTCAGCTCCAAACAGCTAGAACAGAACTTAGATCTCACCTCTCCTGTCCTCTTTTCTCCACCTCCTTTTTCGATCACTGTGGACATTATCATCTTGCCCCTCATTCAGAAACTAAATACTATGTTATCCTTGACAATGACTTCTCTCATACCATTCATTCAGGCTACATCTAGGTGATTCTTCCTGCCTTACATCCCTTAGGATAACATCTCCAGAGCTAAAGGTTTGTCAGAGCCTTCACCTCATATTAGTTACTAAAATTTTCTTCCTTCCCATCTTGGCAAACATTACCCTGCTCATTCACACTGCTCCAAAAGCTATTTCTTCTATATTGTCATACTGATCTAGCATTATTCCCTCTGCACTCTTTTACACAGAATGGATCCTCCATTCAAACTGGAAACACTGGGAACAACTCATATTTGCTTTCCAGGATCCTTTGTCTCACCTACATTACACTACCCACATCCTACTTGCTGTCACACCATTTACTCACATTTATAGTTGTTTCATAATGTCCATTTACTAATCTTTTACCAACCACTCTGTATTTTCACTCAGGCCAACTTCCACACTTGAGTAAGGACACCTTCCAAAGCTCCTGGAAAACTATTCCACTGCCCTCTGACCATTACCTTGAAGCTTTCCTTGCCTCCTTGCCACAGTTCTGAGAAAGCCACTTTAAGCTAAAGTCTACCACCTATCATGCTGAGCGTTTTGTCTGTCAATATTACAACTCCCACTTTGTAACATTTTAAAGGAATCCGTTCTCTGCAGCAGAAGGATTTCACAATACACACGTACACACACCCTTCCTCCCTGCACTGGTACCCTGCACTAACGTCTAGTCCCCAGTGGGGCTGCTCGGCATTAGGATCATTCAAATAATAATACTGCCTCCCTAATCACAGCAGTAACAGATAAATTACTTATATTCATCCAGATCATTGTCCTCTGACTGTCTCCATTATCAGTCCCAAACAAACAAGGTTTTGGCACTGTCAGTGGTTGTTGTGGTGGCATGGGTCCAACAAACTTTTCAGATTTAAATCATCAGCAGCATCCTGTCTGAATGAGACATAACTAAGAGCAGCTTAAAAAATAACTGGATATGCTGACTACCATCTGATAACCTAATAGGGACAATGACAAGATATCAGACTAAAGGCCACCTGAGGACAAAATACCTGTCAGACATCAGAAGATGAAATCGCATGATGATTTACATTTCTGTAAATCTCTGCTTCCATTGCAGCATTCAGAACAGACTATTTCAGCTCAAAACAATGACAAGCTGAAGTCACCTTCTTCTGCCACTGGAGAGGTCTGGTCCCATCCTGTTTTGTCTTGCTAGAGAAGACACTTTTGATCCAACAAACTTGTCAACAACTATTACTTACAAGACCTTAGTGGTGGTCAATCCAAATATAACTCCATATTCTCAGTCCCTGCCTGCCCCTTATGTCTATCCCCCTGCAGTAGGAAAAGAGAAGAAAATGACTGTGCAGAAAACATCAAACACTGTATGTTAGAAAAAAAATAAACAAAGCAAGCAAAGAGCACGGTGTAGAATACCACACACAAATAAAAACCCAGGAACTTCCTTGCCCTTTGCCTGTCATTCTTACGTCTTTATGTTACTTCATCAGTCACCCTTCTGTCTCTTCTGCTGAACACCTGCTCCAAGGGAACGGAAAGGGAAGCAAGCCTAAACCCCTTGTGTACTTTGCACAGCTCTGTCACAACACAACTGCTTCCGTTTTACAGATGATTCAGGAGGGGCCTGGGGATTCAGTGAAACTGCACCAGACGGTACATTGGTAGCAGCAATTGTGCAGAACTTAGAACTTTTGTCTTCAAGTTCTTTGCTACTTCTGCCTGATGCTTTTTCAGATCTGGGCAAATTCTGCTTCCTTTTTTTGCCAAACACCACACATCTTAGAAATACATGCACACAGAAACCAGAAATACCAAATAATTCTAAATTCTAATGGCTGTCCGAATACAGACAAATAGGAAGATGTTGGGCTTAAGGGCTGTATTATTTATATGACTTAATAAAACATGAAAGGAAATTGCTGAATAATAAACACAACATTTCAGAAGTGAAGAAGACGTCTTTACTTATACTGAATACAAGACCAAGAGCAATCACAAAACCCACTTCTTCAGCAACATCAGTGGCTTTCAAGCTTAACTTCTAATAAGCCATGTAAGTTCTGACAAAAATCACTCAAATTCATCAACACTCAGGGACACCAAAGGGACACCAAAAAAAGAAAAAAAAAAAAGAGCAAAATTATAGACACAATAATTGAGTTTCCTCTGCCCCACATTAGTCTTAAGTAACTGTGCTGGATTCCATCTCCAATTAGAGTCAGTTTAGACAGCTGCACAGCACTATGAGAAAAAAATTGCATCATTTTACCCACATAGTATCTATTTTTCTCATCCAGCAAGAGAACCAACAAAGATTTCTTGCTATAGACTTGCTGAAAGACCTTGGTCAAACACCCTTACTGCATCGTGACAGCATTCACCACAGGTTTTTTGGCATATAAATTACCTAAAGACACCAGCTTCGCCTGGCATCCCGCACCATTAACTCCTGAAACAGCTTTTTCAAGGACAAGCTGAAGAACTTCTGCACCTAGTTGAACTTGGAAGACAGAAAGATGCAATAACCCCATGTCCATATAAACCAAAAATCTTTCTTGCTAGTTATTCCAAAATTACTGTTAACAAATTGGCAGGGCACCCATATAACCTTATGGTGGAGTTAAGTCTTTAAGAAATACTCCTATAGATATACTATTTCTACTTAAGGGGATCTTTCCTAGTAATGCATGCAGTGTTACAAATCTAAACTTTCACTGGGGCTACCAGAAACGTACACTTACTGCCTTTAGAACTTCTGTGATCCAAAAATTAAACAAAATGTGATTTGAAACATGATTTCCATAGGATTTTCCACTGCTTTTGTCTCATACATCTCAGCCTTGGTTAAACGGATAACTATTTTTTTGCCCCAAAGGTAAGACAGAACCTGATAATGCCCTAATTTGTAATTAACTAGGAACAAAATGCCCATTTGAAAGAAATTACTCCATTTTGTATTAGAAATGGTTCAACTCCTGCATTGTCTTTTTCACACATGGAAACCTGGATTTCATCTATGAACTAAATACAGAGGCAGATCAACAGGAAAACACATACGTGTTTTTACATTTATAATTAAATGTAAGAAGTCATTTCACACTCTCTGGTGACAACAAGGTTTGGGGTACACTCTAGTAAACATGTTATTTCCCTCTTTCTTGAATCCAGTTATAAATTACAAGTAGAAGGAATGTCAGAGTCCGATCTTTAGTGACAGTGCTGTCAGTTGACAAAAATCACACATGGCTTCCCCAGCAGTGATCAAAAAATGTACCTTAAACTACAGGAGATGTAACGCCTTCAGAATAACTGTTGCACAAATACTGGGAGAAATGTCACCTGAACTCCATCAAGATATGTGTCACCTAACAAGCCCAGAATTTTTAAAGAAGTAATTTACAGACCAATAATTCTAGATGCATATTCAAAATCATCAAAAACCTGATTCAAAACACAGAATGTCTGATCAGAGAGCCTTACCATTACTCCACTCTTTTTATCCAGTGTGTGGGTTGATGAACTAAAGGACAGGTTTCAGAAAATAACTATGTAACTATGAGGATAAACTACAATTCTGACTAAATTTCTGGGCACTATCATAATGTTTCATGCTTCCTCTGTCACCATTCCTTGAGACACATTAAATGAGGTGACAGCCACAACCAGGAGCCACGCCACCCCCCTGCAGAAGCTGTCCACAGGAAATAAAACATAATATCAGAATCAGATAATATATACTGAACTGATCAGGCTCTTGAATACCAGAATGCATGCCAGAATTCAATCCACTGACAATTCTCATCCTAAAGAAAACCCCCAAGGGGACCTTTGCTCACTATGCTTATTTCCAGCTTAAAGATAAGAATGGCAAGGAAAAGTTTCTCTTGACAAGAGCCACAGCATCGTACCCTGCCAAGTCTCAGTTCTTTCACTTATCAAGCTTTACATGAACGTTACATCTGTTTAAGAAACAGTATCTCAGCAAGACCTTACTCACTTACAGGGAAGAGATAGAAAATTACACCACACTCACCCCTCTCTTTCCCCCACTGCAAACCCAAAACCAAGCAACCAAGGTGGTCTAAATCAAACAGCCTCACCTCGTTATTTTGAGGTATGTGTTTAAAACTTTGACATAATTTTCTTTCACACTCAGCCCTTTCCAACATTCCCTAAATCCACAAAAAGGTAAAAGAGGAAGGTGGCTAAGAAAAACAAGAATATTTTATTCTTCAGTTTTTGTTTGGTGTGTTTTTTAAAAAGACAAACAGCACCATCAGCAAACCACTAGTAAACAAAAAAATAAACTAGAATTTTAAAAAATATCAACTCCAATCCCTATGCTTACATTAACCAGCTGGTTTTGTCTTGTCTTCTCTTTCACAATCTCCTCATAAATAATTTTAGTTCTCTTCCTCTTGCTTTTCATAAAGTAGAATGCTGTTTGCTACACCCTTTTTTTCCTTAACTTCTTATTTTTCCATGAAGGATGATGAGATCATCAAGATTTTTTTTCTGAAGAATAAAATATACTGAAAACTAATCAGTATCCCTTTAATTTTGTTCTGATTTACCAAAAAGCTTCCCATCAGACATTTATGTGGGTAGTCAAAGTAGGAAAAATGTATTGTAAACTGCTATGCAATAGATTTAAAATTCCAGTTTGCACATGTAATCTTCAAGTTAAATGGTCACGTTTTGGGCTGTGCAATAATGATAGAAAACCTCTAATTTCAACCCAACGTTAGAAAAACAGAGTAATTTTTTTTACGTAACATCCTTAATGTTAAAAAAGTAATGAGTCAGTATGGTTAGTAAAAAGACTATCTCAGACAAAACACACACATCATCAGATTGAAACCACAATAATACAAACCCACTGAACTGAGAAACTGAAGTTGACTATGACACCAAGTACCAGACATAGATCTAAATCCCATAGGTCATAACTAACCCTGCTGTAGTTCACAAAGATACACAGGGCATCCTTTGCTCCTTCACAGCCCGTGCCTACCTAGAGAGACAGCGCTTAATGCTCGCTTTTACTAAACCAATTATTAATAGGAGCTCCATATGTATAGCAAAAAAAAAAAAAAATCACATTCTTCTATTATTTTCTTAACTATTAAAGTAAAACATATGCTTCCAAAATTAATCTAAAATCAGTTACAGGTTACAACTGATGATAAAAGATCACTATACTGTCTCAGGCGTACAGCTACTACAACTTCTTACAGGTCACAAATTGTCAAATGAAGAGATTCCTTTTACTATGACTGCTATCTACAAGAAAATCTCCAACATGCCGTTCAACTTTTTAAAATTCAATATAAATTCTAGATATTGCTTCAATTCTGATAACCCCTCTTTTAGCTAAGCTAGTTGGTTGGTAGTGATTTGTCAGATAAGTTACACAATACTGTTTCTGTTTCCTGATTAGATAAGCAGATAAGTGTTTGGGTTTTCTTTTTTTCTGGCACAAACATTTATGCATTTTGCATTTTCTGTGAACACTTGCAACTTCATAATCCCCTCTCCACAAATCTACAGGCCATAAAAGTCACCCATAGAGATCCTGCATTTGCTGAAGGAAAACAAAGTAAGTCCTAGCATGCAAAAAGCAATTCTGTCTAAAAAACTGAACAAACGTTCAGGAAATTTCTCTCCTTCTGTGCTGCCTACATATACACTGTAGAATAAAGGAAAGCAGTGAGTAAAGGAAAGCAGTGAGCAATATTTCCACGCCTTTACTTTTGCCCTAAAGATGGGGTAGAGCGTGCCCACGGCCTCAGTGCATCTCTTGCCTTACAGAAATGAACAGCACAGCAAGTTGGTGACCCCTTTACCCAGGGATGTGCTAAGAAGTATCAACCACTTCAGGAGGTGGAGGTTTGGCAGTATTTCTCTCCACTACCAATGGTGAATGCTGCCTCCCAGGTCCCTGCCTGGGTCACCAGGAGCAGGAAACGCAGCCCATCGCTCTGAACACACTGAGTACACAACCGGAAAGGAGGCAACAACGAGGAGATGAACCTAACTGAAAGCATTTTACACCCAACGTAATTTTCCTCTACAAAACCTGGACATGGTCTGGAGACCACTGTCTTTTCACTCCTTCCTCCACCGTGTCCTTCACACGGATCCACTACTCTAAAAAGGCTCCTTATGTAACTGCTTACAAGGGGATTGGTTAAGTAAATCTGGTCGTATCAACTAAAGTTGACAAAACCCAAACAAATATTAAAACGACTAAATGCAGTGAGGTGAGATTAGATCTTTATCAAACAGGGCAGTAATTTTTAATACTGCCTTTGTCCATCATGCCCCAGTTACCTTACACAAGTAAAATCTGTTTTTTCCAAGGCACGCTTTCCTGGCACCACAAATGCCATAAAAAGGCTTACTCAAATAGTTAAGATTGCAAAGAAAAATCATCTGGGTTTGGTATGAAGATCTACCACAAACACAACCCTTGTCAACGAACAAAGCAGACAGAACAAGTCAACATGCCACACAACAGATGTGTGCAAGATCAGAATAAACGCACCACCAGGTCTGCAAGTATACAAACAGTGTTTTCTACAGACCAACCTAACACTTCAAATTTTTACCCAACTTTATTAATAAGGATAGTAAGACTCAAGGAAGATTTACAGTGGGTGTTTCAGCTCCACAGAAGGGTGTGGTGAAAACACCTGTATTAACAGACTGCTTAAGTGAATACAGTAGAAATATTTCAACACATACTAATTTATTCAAACTTTGTGAAAGTTCTTTCTAAGTGATCCAAAGCAAGTTACTACTTGGAAAGAATAAAATTCCTAAAGCTTTTTATTTTCTAAATTTAAGAATCAGATTTGCTTTTTTAAACTATGTTACAACGTAAGTACTATAAAAGCTAGTATGTGCTTCACATGTGTCACTATCATAACATCAGAAATGAAGTCACGTTTTGTTTGCAAATAATTTTTCTGCATGGTGAGTTAAAATAGAGCTCCTATGATGGAGTCTCTAACTCCCTGAAAAACAAACAATGAGAAGCTATAGAGCTGATAATCTGAACTGAATCGTTCTAGGAAACAATTTGCATATTACGTATGACTAAGGAGCAGAGATGCACTTCGATCAAGTCAGCTTATAACAAGAATTTGTATCCAAGGACTTCCAGACACAAAACATTTTACCCCACCAAATTAAGCTCCTTACGAAGGTCAAGCTCCAGTAGCAAGATTTTTGATTACTTTCGAATCAAATGTACACTCAACATTACTGATAGATGTACAAACTGTTTGAGTCTCGAACCTTCTGTCTATACTAGATGAAAATCCCAGTTCTGTCTCTTAACTTATTTTTGAGCTGGCAAAATAGAGGTTCAGGCATGTGAGAATCCAGACGGGAATACAATGAAGCTTGGCATCTCTATAAAGGGAGGTTTAGGGTGCTTTAAATAAAAATATTTAATGTGCACTCCGTGCAATTTTATAGTTTATCACACAAATCTACGTTACTGATTAATTCATTCTTTTTTCAAGAGCTTGTTTAGAAAACATAAGATTCCTTTAAGCTGCCAAGATGCTCAAAATTAAATGCACGTGTAATGACAACTATAATATAGCATCATTTCAGAATATATATTATGACATTACAGGTAATAGCGGGATTTCTCTCAGCATCAGTAAGTCACACCAAAGTTTCACTATGATGACATCATTCATTAGGAACTGACTTCACAAGAAATACTTCTCATGACAGAAAGGTTGTATGTGTGTACTGCTTTCTTAACGGAAGAGAAACAAACAGAAAGCTACGTGAAAACGTTCCAGTTTCACTAGCTGCCTTAGGCGTTACCCCAGCGTGATGTTACTGACGCATGTCACAAGCAAAACGCATCGATTTGCCTATGCTCACCTCTTAAGTTTCTCCTCTCACAACCAACAGAACCCTGTCAGGGATGGCCTATTATCCAATACCAGTAGCCTGGAATTTGCCTGGTCATACTTATAGCACCAGAGAACCTTACAGCCCAAATGACCATTGCATTTGGTTTTGCAGAGCGCACGCTGCTTAGCCGAAGGTAAGATAACATTAGATGCTGGCCACTCAGTTGACTGTACGTCACGCTTAGCGGTGAGAATGAAAGAATAAAATGCGACCTGTCCTAAAGCGAAGGCACTCGAAGATCGTAACGCATCGCTTCTCTCCGCAAGCGAAAATGTTTTTCACCAGAGTCACCACCAACAATGTAATAATTAAAGTCAAGGCACAGGTTTATATGCTTATCTTCATGCAGAAGCAAGAGAAACGTTGCACCAGGAAAGGCCTGGGTCTTAAAAAGAAATCCAATATGGCCACTGATGTGTAGTTGTCTTCTGACTTAAAAATTGCTTTATCTTTTACCACGTCTGTCAGTTGCACACATACACCTGTTATACTTGTACTTCAAAAGAAGTTGACAGTGACAGTCATCTGTGTGTATCCAACCCTGAACCATTCTTCACGGCAGAGATCGACATGCTATTAGACTGCCCTGTCAAGGCCAAACCACAGTCATCCACAGCCACCAAGAGACAGACAGGTAGAGAGGTGTGCCAGCACTATCCACTTACCTTCTTTATTAAGCCTCATAACCTCCCTGCTTTTTCCACCCTCCTTTCCAGTCTCTTCTAGATCTACACCTGCAGAAGAGAAGCAGAGTCAGGAAGCGCCGAGGGCCCAGAGGTGTGCATTTATTGTTTGGCGGGGGGAGGAGGAGGAGAGGTGAGGAGGTGAGCAGTGTTTCTATTTGCAACAGCAAAAGCACAATGGTCGGAACATCTGCCAGGGAGGGGAACCGCCGGGCCCCCCGCGGCAGCACCCTCCGGCCTCCCC